>CM030008.1:16669101-17144101 GCA_017639485.1 Pluvialis apricaria | reverse complement strand
AATTCCAAACCCAGTTCACGCACTCAGAGGTTCAGATCGCAACAACTTCTGAACCTTTTTATGTGTCCTTCACCACTGTAATCACTACACATTTATGAAAATTAGACACTTTCACAGCTGTACAAAGGACATATTTCGGAGTTAGCTTTAGTTATTAACTAAAAATCCTGCTCTAAAAATCCCCCACTATCAAGAGGACAATGACATGGCTGGAGATGTCTGCAATTCATATTTCTAAGGCTTTGAAAATTTCATTAATCGACTGACCCATCTTTTTTTTTTGTTAAGAGGGAGCAGAGGCAATGCCTGCCGCACTCACCTGCAGTGTCCCTTCTAAACACTTTACAGAATGGCTATGATGTAGATTCAGGCGAAAGCCACTTTCCTGTTGGTTAGTTTCAAGGTTCTATGGCAACAGTTGACAATTAGAGATGAACCCTGGTGGGAAACAATGAGGGATAAATCATAGCACAGACAAATCCCTCACCTGTGATGTGTTGGCAGAGGAATTACTATTTGCTTGCTGTTGATGAATTTGTGCAAGCTGCTGTTTCTGCATTAGTGCCAGTTGCTGTTGATGTTGCTGGTATTGTTCGGCTGTAAATGCTGAACAAAATATAAAACGAGAAAATACTATATCAAAATATGTAGGTGTTGTGTATATAAACACATCTATTTTATAATCCTAAAAAATAATAATAATACACCACAGCAAGTTCCTAACAGCCTTAATGCATCTTTATGGCAAAAAGGCTAGCATCCTCCTAGAAATTTTTATTCAAATTCAGCTTTCCTACTTTAAGCTTTTTTAGCGTATAGGCTTTAAGTGCTCTGTTGCATTTAGCTCAAGGTACCAAAAAGGGAGGGGAGGAGGGAACCAAAACACAATCAAAACCACCCAAAACCTCTATTAACAGATTACAAATAAATTGCAGGTAGAAATGGCATCACTGTTTTCACTTTGTGAAACTACAGTATCTGTATTATTAGTGAAGTAGGTTTATATGCAAAACTTGGGGACTGCACACTTTCAGCCCTCACAGATAGCATTTTGAAGGTAGCGAGTATCTAAAATTAAGATTAATGTTTAAGTTTAGTTGAAAACATTAAACTGGGCATGCTTACAACTGTGCAGGCTACCATAGTACAGTATTTTTGCTGTTTTTAATCACACATGTACAAGCAACTCCAATATAGAGTATGACAGAACTACATCCTTCTCTCTAAAATCTTTGAAAGGTGACCCAGTAGCCAGTGCATCACAAGTCAAGCAGAATTTTATCCAGCTAGCTCACAATTATAAAATCCATAAAAACACCGTTACTTGTACAAGGGGATGCTCAATGGTGCAGGGGTGGGGAGTCATTAGTTCACTGATTAACTTCAAAAAGTGTTAGGATTTTTTTTTTTTTTTAATTTACATTTCCAAAATTAAAGGAAGTCTCAGTTTTCAAATTAAAACTGAATTAGGGCTGGAATGTGAAACCTCTTGCAAATTTAGTCTAGGGTACACCTTTCAGATTTGTCGTCCAATTTTATCTTCAGATTGTACAGATGCTCCCAAACAAGTGCTGTAAATGGTATTCACACTTCTAAAATGCAGTGGAAGATGCACTTTTGGGGAAGCTCACTACTGTTTGGCAACAAATCACCCCTACACTTGAATCCTGTTCACAAACTGCAATTTTTTAATTTTTTTTTTTTTAATCTACTTCTTCAGACAAGCAAGCCTGAAGAAAATATGTTTCTATCAAAACTATGATAATCTCTTGCTTCTGGATACAACTGGATTCTGAATAGCAATTGTACCTTATGTATAAACTTGAATAACAAGTTAATACAAATGGCTAACCAAAATAAGAATTAGCATTTATAAACAAACAGAGTAAACTGCTGAGCATGCATTTTTCCAGTGTATTTGTGAATTATTTTTTTTTTTTTGGTAAAACATTGTTCCAAATTATTCTGTTATGTACTGGAAATAGCACTAAATTATAGCACTTTGCTATCTGAGCACCTGAAGTCATAAATTTTTATTCAGCTGTTACATTCAAGTTACTAATATTTTTTTAAAGTAACATTCTTCAGCAAGTAGGGAGGTAGCACTTGTTTATATTACCGTAAGTGACAAATTACTTCCCAATACTCTTAGAGTTAATTCTCACTTCAACTTGCTTCATTTCTTTGATATTTTAAAGCTAGTCCTAGGGGAACAGCTTGGGTGTAACACCATTCATAAATGCCCTTACTAAAAAAATTTCAAACTTCAAACTCCAAAATTCACAGACCAAGTATTCAAGAGTTGGCTGTTTAAAATTTAATTCTACTTTACATATAAACCAAAAGCCCTTTAGATGTTTTTTAAACTGTCACCAAACACAAACTAGAGCAAGAACGCTTTAGCACACAAAGATTAGCAGGTAGAAAGCCGAGTAGCAGTAGCAGAGGGAGAAAAATGGAGGTACTGTTCTGGTACCAACAGGTATTTCATTGATATTGATCAGTTAGTAGTGACTTAACTAAATGGTTTTTTAAAACCTTAAAACTTAGGATCAGTACGGTTTAGCCAACATAGTGCCAATGACATTGAAGGGTCCGTGTATTAGTAAGGTATTTTATTCTACAGTATGACACTGTAAATATATAAGTGATGTAAATAAAGACAACTTGCAGACTGACAAAGAGGAAAATGGGCAAAAAAGGCTGTTATACCACCATCTTTGACTGAATTAAAGTTTCCACCATCATAACCATCTCACTTTTGTCCATTTGAGTACGTAAAATTTATTAATAGATAATTTCAGTTTTCAAGTCTGAAGTATATTTTAGATTTTAGCTATAAAATAGAGTTGTAGTAAGTACAGTCACCTACATTGGTTTAACCAACTCCAAAATATTGCTTTCTTTTGAAAAAACAGCAAATAAAGCTTATTGAGACAAGCTGTGTTTGTTTAGGATAGCTATCAGTTAGGACAGTCTCTAAGTGCTCCCCCTTCTTTCTGGAAGCAACATTTAGAAGAACTACATTTTTCAAATTGTGCCTCAGTATATTTCTTCTTAAGTAGTCTGTGACCCTTACAGCTGTAAGTTTCCCACCGCTATGGAAAGTTATACAGCTGTCAAAGCAAACAAGTGACAGAACCACCCCACTATGACCACCACTGTCATCTATATTCAAACGGCTTCTCTTACTTCTGCTCAAATATTCAAACACACAAATAACGCCTCAAAAATGCAATGGAAATGGCTATTTACCTGTCATATCTGAAAATACCCTCAAGAAGATTTTAGGTTTTTCAATTTAGGTTAAAACATTCAGCAACATTTTTGCTGCTTCCCTTATTAAAGGTAAAAGCCTACTAGAAATTTCAAAATACTATTTGTAACACTATCAGAGAGTTACAGTGAGATTCTGAATTAATCAGTTGCACCCAGTTTAGAAACACAACACTGCCCATGAAGGACTGCTGCAAGCTACAGCCTCCTAAAATAACCTGACTGATATTCCTTTTGTATTCCGCAGCATATCCAGGCATGCTCATGTACCAGGAGGTTATAGACCATAATGACAGAAGCTAGCTCTTCCCTCTCCATGCAGAAGAAGCACCACATTGAAGGTTTTATTGAAAATATTACTACTATCCGAGAACTATGCACACCAAAATTAATCATTATTTCTTTTGAAGACCTGCAAACTGGGATAGCATACTTCATTCCTCTTCTGTTAAAAGCCACCACGTATTTTGCTCACTAACACCGTCCGTAAGCTTCTTCCCCTCCTGCTCTCAAGAGTACAGTCTATATTACACTTCAATTGAAAAAATAAGCCTATTGATTGTGAGATATAAGTTGCTTCTGAAAACTACCATTTGCATGTACTTTACATGAAAGTACTTCCATCTGTTTAACCTTACATATTCATTTTCTGTGGCACACAACTGTGACTGGAATTAGGGAAGGCCGCCTGGGGAAACCACACATACGCTCAGCACAGGGAGATCGCGGGTGTACTGGCTGTCTGTACCTCCACATCTGCAGGTACACTCCTAAACTTCTCAAAGAGCTGGTCTAAGTTCAGCTTTTTTAAAAAAAGCAATTCAAGTAGAATGCATTGCAGACCATAAAAATGTAGCCACTATTAATGGGCTAATTATATGGTTTGCAGAGAGTGGTTTTTTTCTTGCCTGCAAAACTAGCATAGCTCCAATTGCACAGCTGCCAAACCTAGTGTCAACATCACTCTCTCCAGAAAAACAGTAACAGTGTCTCTAAGAACTTTCTTCCAGAACTTCTCATTTTTATGCTAAAGCAGAGAAGGGGCACAGCTGAAAATCCTTCCTCTGTGTCAGAGAAAAATGGCAAGTATAGAAGTAGCAAAAATGAATGTAATTTTCTTTTGTGTCATATACTGGTCTTTATCTGCCTGGAACAAAAAAAGCAGGCAAGAAGCCAGTCCAGACCTTTTATGTACACTTAAATCAGCAACCACATTTTTGGTTAACTTAGAGTATTGCCACACAAAGTTACATATTCCTGATATTACTGGAGACCTTAAAAGCTTTTTTAAAAAAAAAAAAAAAGATCAGTAAAGCAACAGACAACTGAACAGCAGCTTCAAGTTAAAAAAAAAGGGACAAAACATAACATTCAGTGGTTAAAGACAACACATGAGGTTTTAAAAGAATCTTGCTTCAGCAGCCCTGGACAGGAATGCAGTGTTTATAGACTCTTCTCAAACAGCACGCTAGGGTGACAGCGGTCATGGTTCCATCATACAGTAATGACTATTTAATACTATGGAATTTACTGAATTGGACAGTAAAAAAACATGCAGTTTCATTCACTTCACAGAATACAGTGAGGGCTGGAGGTGGGAATATCTCAATCACCACTACCAATCCACTATAAATAAGAACATCATCCTTTAATAATATCTCAACTGTATTTCACAGCTAACAACCGTACCTTCCCCTAGAACTTCTACATACTTTCCAAGACACTTTCAATAATTTATGCAAGTCACACCTGACTCCTGAAGTTAACCTAACCCAAATCCTTTCCTAACCTTAAACAATGGGAGCCTTTAAGGCACAACCCCACCTGGAGTTATCCGCATCTCAAGACGGTCGTCAGAAGATCGGTAGCTCAAGTTTTACTGAGAGACTGCGCTACACGAATGCTTCTTACTTGTTTGTTTGCAGCATACTGCTTTGAATTGGAACAATTAAAACTCAGACTGCTTCTGAATTGTTTCTGGTAGGATTCTGAATCACGTTACAACATTTCAGCTGAGACAACCTTCAGGATTTTAAGTCAGTACATTGTGTTATGCTTGTCATTTAACAGCTTGGGACAACGCACGCACCTATTCTGCAACTGTATTAGCGCTATACTTTGGCAGCAAATAAGTGTTTTCTGGCTTACAGACTGCAAAAAGGAACAGAAGGTAGAAGAAAAAGCTTCAGGAGTTTGCAGTTATGAATACAGGGAAAGAAACATCGTACATTACTGAGACTGACAGGATAAAATGACTGCTTAGTATCTCCTTAGCAACAGCCACAAACCTTGTGTAGCAACTCCGTTTTTTTTAACAACACACTACACTATGAATATGTTTTCCTACAATCATTTACATGACTATAAGCAAGATGTCTAATCTTTGAGATAATTACATGTAATTTTTTTGCTCAAATTAAGCCATTGAACGATATCTTTCAATTGGATGATTCTGTTTATACATCTGCCAAATTTTGTAGGATGCCAACACTCAACAGGTGTTTTCTGGAGCACAGAGTAACAGGGATGCTGCCAATGGACTTCTCAAAGATCCATAGTTCTCAGCAGTTTTATACTGCAATATAAAACTGTTTTTACAGTGCTACCTAGTTTTGCCACAGCATTTACGGTGCACTAGCCTTACAATGCCGCAGCTTACATTTAGGATCTCTGAAAGCGCAAGTCCATTCCAAAGGCGGCTGAAACCAGCGAGAAGGGGGGGCTAACTGTGGAACCTGCATGAACAGGTTGGTCTTTGTACCGTAAACAGCTGCAGCCTCCCCTCCTGACTACTGCTGCAAGTTTTACTGTCAGGTGACTCACTAGTTGTTACTCTGCTTCCCTGAAGTAAGAAAATAGAGACTTACAAAAAAAATGACCACTAGAACCAGTTTCCTAAATCCAGGAAGCGTATCCTGGAAAGCAGAAAATGCACATGTAAACTCCCGGTCCCTCTATGAGCATTCCTTTTCACTTCCTGAATGGAAGATGCTCACTAGATTTGCCACGGAAACTGAGCAAGCTTTGTGGAGTAAACATGATGACCTACCCAGGTAAGCACATTTTTTTTATTAAAAGTTTAAAAATTTTTTAATAGTGAGAGACTCAAACAGCTTAATTAAACCTTTCAGCAAATGCTTCAGTCCTGCTAAACATCTACAGAATGAGATACTTAAATGAGTTACTTAAAAAAGCAGTTGCTTTCATAACAGCAAGTTAAGTGTCTGTTCTCATGAGCAGAAATGTTATTTCAGTAGGAAAACTGACACATTAAGATTATACTGAGTTCAAAGAACCTCTCTAAAAATCCATTCAGAGTACCAGATTCCCTGATCTTTCCAGCTGAGGTGATGGCCATTAAAAAGGCAGTTTCCAACTGGTAACAGACGAAAGATCACGCAACTAAAGCTTCCAATTGAGAAATCCCATGAAGTACAAACTGCTGAAGTGTGTGGAAAGATGATACATCTTGTTATAATGTTTTCTTAAGGGAAATACATGAGCGCATCACATCCCCACTGCGTAAGAGAACAATTAGTGGTTACTAATGCCAAACTGCATGCAAAGCAAACATCATTCACAATACTAAGTAATCCAGAACATCACATTTTTTATCTCTATCTTACAAGAGATGTTATCTGGCTTACATTGCCTGGTTAAAAATTTTCTACTGTATAGCAAGTTCTCACCAGTGAATTCGGAAGATTGGAGAGACTTAGAGCCATCAGTGTGATTTAGTATTTGATGCACCAGGCCCAAAGATGTTTCACTTTCTGAAAAGAAGTTCAAGATTGATTTTACTTAAACATGGCATTATTAGACACTATGAGAACATGAATCATTATGCCCTTGATTATCACTACAACAGCCTTATATTTCAGCCCAACAGAACTTAAGTGTGACATTCCTAACATCAGAACTCTAGACTTAGAAATTATAAACTAGATATAAGATCTACATATGCACTCCCTACTTGGTAATGGAAGAAAAACATCCAGAAAATAATTAATGAGGATTTTTACTAGCCATTGAGTGAAAGCTAGAAATGCTTGCTCTGCATTTATATCTGTCTGCCCAATTCTTAACATGAGTTTACACTGGACCGTCACAGGTCAGCTGGGGTACACACAGTTTACTCCGCAATTATAAACATGACCATCCTTGCACGGGATGCAGACAAAGTGTGACAGTTTACATACGCCCAAAGATCCAACAGTTTGGAGCAAGTATTACTCCAACTGGGTTGAAGCAGAATGAGAAAATCTAGTATAATTACAAAGTCTCAAAGTCTCCAGAAGTGCTCAGATGTTCTAGTAAGTGTTGACTCTTCCCCAGTCATATTTCCCAGACTAAAGAGGCTCTTCCTTCAACAAAGTCTAGGGTGCGCTATAAACATCTGTTACTCCCAAGGCCATTGCTTCTTCAACTAGGATCTCAACATCTCAGCCACACACGGGCCAAGACTGTTAAGTTCCAATAATAACTGAAAACAGTCACTATAAACGTCGGTATTTTTCATGGCCAAATTTATCCTGCAATGCGAAAATAAACATTTAGAAAAGGGAAAACAGTAAGACAGACAGCAGTGTTGAGACTATTACAGATACAAGGGTTAAATAAAAAGATCTAAACACAGCCAGTGATGGCATGAAAGCAATGAAAAGGTAGGACAAAGCCCTCCTCCCCTGGTGTGAGGAACTGCCACAAGGACTGAGGAGTTTCCTCCTACTTCTTTCCAAGAAAGGGATGCCTGAAGACAGGTGTCAGGTATCCTTAATGAGAATAGGAAAAAATTGTATAGATCCATCCACCAGCATTACAAATTTGGCGATGGAAATGCTAAACACAGATTTGGGAAATGGAAGCATAGCTCACCACCCTGCTAGACCCTCAAGCGTGCAAACTTGCTTTTAAGCAAGATTAAGAGATGCAAAAAACCCCATTCAGGTTTACTGGGAAAAACGTTATTTCTACGGAATTCCCACAGAAAAAATTACTGAATAGCAAAGCACAACTTGCAGCACATCATCTAATCTCTAATTTACAAGAAAATGGAAGGTAAGATACTCTGGATTGTTTAACTATATTCTGGACACCTGCAGTTTTGTATATACATATTTTACATATACCATACAAGGGCATGTAGTGATAGGATGACGAGTAACAGCTTCAAACTGGAAGAGGATAGATTTAGAATACGTATTAGGAAAAAATTTTTTACTGTGAAGGCGATGAGGCACTGGAACAGGCTGCCCGAGGAAGTTGTGGAGGCCCCCTCCCTGGAGGTGTTCAAGGCCAGGCTGGATGGGGCTTTGAGCAACCTGGGCTAGCGGAAGGTGTCCCTGCCCATGGCGGGGGGCTGGAACTACACGATCTTCAAGGTGCCTTCCAACCTAAACCATTCTATGATTCTACGATCAACAATCCCAAACACCGTAACTCTTGAAGAATTCTCAGTAAGCCTTCTACTAGAATAGTTAAGCTTCTTCTCAAAGAAAGAATTACAAATTTAACGAGTAGACTCTAGTTGACTGCTAGCCTCTTTAGTCTTGACAGCTTGTAGACACTTCAAAGTTACCCAGCTTCTGGATGGCGAAGCCAGGAAAGAACAGAACGCAGGATGGTTGCCTGGTGTTACTGGTGGAGCCTGGGAACTAGTGTGCAAATCTTTCACTAGTGATTGGTACTGCTGGTCTGCCTCCTGAACACAAGGCTGCAGCAGAATTACACATGCTGTGTAGTTTTAAATATCTCAAGCTTTTGATTACTAGATGCAAGCATCCAAAAATATGAATGTAACATTTAACAGCAAGTCTCCAGCAGAAAGCACAGTCTCTCTATAATGTGACGCAGCTCGAAGACCACCATTTGCCTGGCAGAACTAGATCAATCAATTAATCTAACAGGGAAGACTAAATTCCTGGGACACAAATACTTCAGATGAATATTCATGCCTACTGTACACTGCAGACTTAAGACACAAGCTCCATCTCTGAAGATCACGATTCAGAAACTTGATGAGACTGTCAAGCAATACAGGCTCCTTTTCTGAAATAATTTTTGTTGTTCTGTATAACATATGCCTGAAGATCCTTGAATTAGCTCTTTTTGCAAGAAGGCAAAGGAGGCTTTTTCGTAATACTTCAGTAACATGAAAAGGAACCACGCTCTTCAAAAGTGATGCTACTTTTCTTGGCCACACGATCCTGTTGCTAAAGTCTATCCTTCAGCACACGACAAGTCCAGTACAAGCCCTGTTTTCAAGTAACTTGTAAGGGATTTCTTTTTTTTTGTTTTAAAGACATCCCTTCTCAGTTTACACACAAAATCTCAATGCAACAGCTTCATCTTCCACAGATCTTTTATGCTGAACACTCTGAAAGCCAGGACGAGAATAACTTGCGTTTCTTCAGGTTCAAAGGCACTTCAAAATGTTTATAAAATGCCTAGGTTTTTGGGGAAACCTCTCGCCGATCTTTAGGATGAAAAACAATGCTTCCTGTAGCCAGAGAATGGTATGTCACAGCACAGCTTTTGTAACATGTCCTCTGATTAAGAGAAGACCTGAGATATCCTCTCAGCTCCATGCCTGTGTTGGCCACATATAACAGACTTGAAAAGCAAGGTTTTCCACAGCAATTTTTCCATGTCAGCAGCACGTTGTCTGGATCATTCAAGGTGGAAAAAGCTCAAGGCTTCTCTAAATTTCTTTAACATGGAAACAGACAAAACTTATCATCTGTGTGACCAGCAGGTCAAGGGAGGTGATTCTGCCCCTCTGCTCTGGTGAGATCCCACCTGAAGTACTGCGTCCAGCTCTGGAGCCCCCAAAGTAAGAAGGACATGGGCCTGTTGGAGTAGGTCCAGAGGAGCGCCACAAAGATGATCCGAGGGCTGGAGCACCTCTCCTATGAGGAGAGGCTGAGAGAGTTGGGGTTGTTCAGCCTGGAGAAGAGAAGGCTCCAGGGAGACCTTATTGCAGCCTTCCAGTACCTAAAGGGGGCCTACAGGAGAGATGAGGAAGGACTTTTTACAAGGGTATGTAGTGATAGGACGAGGGGGAATGGCTTCAAACTGGAAGAGGGAAGATTTAGAATAGATATTAAGAAGAAATCTTTCACTTTGAGGGTGGCAAGACACTGGAACAGGTTTGCCCAGAGAAGTTGTGGAAGCTCCACCCCTGGAGGTGTTCAAGGCCAGGCTGGATGGGGCTTTGAGCAACCTGGTCCCATGGGAGGTGTCCCTGCCTATGGCAGGGGGTTGGAACTAGATGATCTTCAAGGTCCCTTCCAACCTAAACCATTCTATGATTCTATGATCACGTGATGGTACACAATAGACACAGAAACATGAGCATCTCTTCTGGCCACTACAGAATCTCAGGAGGACATTCATCTTAAAGGTAAGCAATACGGTTTGACCACAACTCACAGCAGCTGCAAAAGGATTTTTAAATACAGAGATGCATTAATAAGTGTTTTCTGGTAAAAAGACATACTGACACTTCAAAAACCTAAAAGGCAAAGAGACACAAACCTAAAAAATCCACACCCACAACAAACTCCCACCTTTAAAGACAGCTAAGAAAAAGGAACAGGGACACTGTACAGGGTTGTAAATCTGCAGTAGTGACTATTAGAAAAACTTTAGTACGGATGTTAGATACCTAATGTTCTTCACAGTATTTGCTACAGAAAGTAAGAAGACATAACTCGGCAGCTGAAGCCCCAACTGACAGGCACCTTTGAAGAAGTCAAACTCATATGTATGAGACATACAAATACACCTGTAATCTGTGTAGGCAACGTATCTTAAAGAATCCTTCAAGAAACTGAAAAAAACACTAGAAAGCAGAACGGCACCAAGATGAACTAGACCGTACGCTCCTTTCAAACACCTACACCGACAATCATTGTTACACCACATACACACAAACTCACATACACCTCCAATGCTAGAAGAATCCTGGTTAAGATTATAAATAATTATACTGGTACAAACTACCTGGTTGTATCAAGAACAAGCGACTACCCAAAGACTGGTAAATAATTTAAAGTATATCAATGAATTTAGACACAGCTATATTTTTCATTGACTATTTCATTCCTGTATCAAATCCTAATAAAAATATGAATCTAAACTCCACAACCTTTAAACGTAGAAAAGCTCAGAATACTAGCTTAACTATTTTCTGCAGATGATAAACCACCTGCATAGAATTCCAAGCACAAATTAATGTAATACTTATTATACATATGTATTACTTTCCCATAGGCTTCAAAATACAACCGCACAATTAAAACCTCGTACAGAACTCATCATCATAAATAACAATTGCATTCAATTCCTAAATGATGTAGATAAATATCTTAATCATCTATTTAAGGGAAATAGATTCTAGGCGGAGTGTGTGTGTTTATTTATAAACACACACAAAGACATATGCTTAAACTCAATCAGCCATTTTTTCACATCTATGTGATTTACAGATGTGTTGTCCATTAATACTTTATAGAGTATTTATAATCTATTCATGACACATTAGTTTTGCTTTCATACTAGTAACCTGACTACCATTTTATCACAGTTCAGACTGGCCACTGGACAGAGGATGTTCTCATTCAGTTCTGGACTTGGTTTACTGATTTGAAACACTGGAGGGGCAGAATTTGAACACCGAAAGCTGTACTTTGATCACAAACCAGAAGAACCACCAGTTTTAGCCCTAATACATTTCCAGCAAGAAGAGTCATAAAAGAGGGAAGAATAGGGGATGGGGACAAGGACCTACTACTCTAGGACAGCATGGAGAGGAAGCATGAAATAAAGCAGCAGAACAAAGCTGCCTACCAGGTCTAAAAATACAAGGAGGAAGAATTTTCAGGAAGAAAGCACCAGGTGGTGCAGGGAGGAAAGGTATAAAACGTATTGGAAAACAGGAGGATTAAAGCCATCTGATACCAGGGTAACACTCTTTGCTTGAGAAAAGTCTCCAAAACACCCCACAATCTGGGGAGTTTATTAGGTGTATGCATCTCTCCCCATCCCACTCCTACATTAGCCGGGTTTTTTGATTTATTTCCAGAGACATAATTCAAAATGGCAAGGAAAACATGATTCTAGAAACTCCTTACAAAATGGTGGTAAACTTTTAAAGTTATTTCTTTGTAAAAAAACCTACTTCACTTTACTTTCTATAAAAAGATGACATCTAATCTACTGACTGATCAGAATTCAAGAATTATTTAAGTTACATTCTAACTACGTAAATACCCGGTCTTCCAGTGTGAAGAACCCAATATAAAGAGTGATGCTACCCAAGAGTATTCCAATTAAAACCAACTAACACCACATGAAGTTTTCTTACGAGTCAGGTCCTCAACTCTGTAATTTGGGTTCTATAAAATGTAACCTGCCACTTGCCGACAAGATGTAGAGGTGATTAGTCGCAGAGTTTTGCCAAGCATGAGCAAATGCATCAGTGGGGGTGGGCTGGGTATTTTTTGGATGGGAAATGGCATTCAATTTCATGTAAGTTCAAAGAAGAATTCATAACTGCCAGGATTTTAAATGCAAACTTTTAAACTAAACATTTCCCACTACCACCACACCTTGTACTAGAAAAAAATTTGGAATGTAATATTTATATCAACATTTCAATAAACGTATTTTTAATTCTAAAAACCCAGATCTTCAGAGTCAATTTAAATCCTACACAATACTGGTCTCTAAACCTTCATATTTCTAAAATCGTAACTACATACCAAGGTAGCACTTGCGTAAGTTTGAGATGCAGTACACTACTGCTAGCAATAAATACAAATAAACATTCTATGTAGCAAATAAAAAGGAACAGTGAAGATGGGATGTTACCATCAAAACAGACCACGATGTAAAGTATGGATGACCTAACGATATTCTGGATTTTCTGAGTCAAGTTTAAAATTTCTAGAAGCAAGTTTGTCAAAATAAACATACCAAAATGTGCTGAACCACTGCTACTTTTACTTTGTATAGAGGTACTGCATGTCTGGGTCCCGGGTTGTGCTGTGCCTGTTCGATTTATACCCCTGTATAATTTCCTACAGGAGAGTTCATCATTGTCACTGTCATGTAGGGATGGTGTCCGAGGCCTAAAATGCCGCCATCTACATGATTTGATATTGACTAGTATCTGACTGAGGTCTTTCGAGAAAGATTTGTCCGAGGTATTTGTTTCTGAGGTATTGGCAAATTGACTGATTGAAGAGTGTTGTTGCGATGAGGAAAACATTTCCAAATCCAGCTGATGAAATGTATTATCATAGTCCGAATGCGCTCTGTCTAGTAGCACCCTAAAACAGGAAAAAATGCAGAATTATACAGTGGCAAGAAAGTCACCAGTTTGCCATGTGTGCTGGGGGGTAACAAAGGGATAGAAAAAACTACACAAAACTGTTTTAGAACAATTAAAATCCCTCCCCAACAGACACAATGCATGGCATGTATGGCTATGTATTATTTCACAATAAGTAGTACATTTAGGTTTCTCTTCACATGTGTATTCTAGCTTTTACTGTTTGAAGAACTGATGTACATCATCATGTATATATTAAGACACTGCAACAACATATACGTATTTTTAATTTTTTTTAAAATCATCAGGCTGGAAGACAGAGTTCCACAATGCAAAGAAAAAACCCTACAGAGTAACATAAAAATGCTTAAGTAACTAAAAAGGGATTCAAACGCCCTCTCCTAAAGTCACTTCAGTTCAAAAGCCTTACTCCCATATATACTGAATACACCTTCAACCATCCCAATGCAGTGGGGATGTTGCACGTTAACTTCCAAATCCCCTTGCAAAATCCCAGTAAGAGCCTTCAGCTCCCATTCTGATTTTGCTGATATTCCAACCTGACTTGCTAATATGTGAAGGGGTGCTAGGCACTAATCTGAAAGCCGAATCACATTCTTATGTTTAATTTTTAAATAAAAATTTAATACTAACGCACTGTTTTCTTGAAGATATCACACAATATTTAAGAAAAAGTACTTATATACTGAAAAACCTATAAACTGTTTTCGATAGAGATGCTTAGAAGCAAAAGGCCTGAAGTTAAGTCCTTAATTCTTTGTTGGTTTTTTTTTTTACAATGTTTGAAGTTTAATAGTGGTTGTCGCTTTCAAGTATTCCTCCCAAAATTCTCCTCTACAACTAGCAAATCACAAAATATGGTCCAAACTTAGAAAAGCATTTTCTGAAAAATATGGTTTTTGCTATTTTTAAATACTACTATTTGAAGACAACTATGCAAATCATTTAAATATAAACCACCAATCACAACTGAAAACATACATGTATTTTCACCTCAGAACTTGGGAGTCTCAGCAGTAAAAAACAAAACAAAACAAAAAACTAGAAACATTTAAGAAAACCATATTAAAGCAGCTTCTACTAGTGCAAAATAAAAATGGAGATGGTAACCACCTAAGGAAACTTGTATCGAATGGAAGTATTTAAAAAGTCAATCTGTCTGATGTCTCCGTTTTTGAGGGTGGTTATTTTTTCTTAAGCTTTGCTTTTTATGGCTTACTGATTTTTTTTATTATTATTTTTTAAAACCAGCAGCAATTATGTAGCACTTACCTTCCACCACGGCCGACCCGTCTTCGTGCAAACCCAACACACCTCTGGGGTACAGTGAGGGTGGTTAAGCAGTATCTGTAACGCACATCTCCTAATCTTCCCTCTTTAGGGCTACTCCATGGCCAGTTGCCAGGTTGGTCTAAATGAGGCTTAAAATAATTTTAAACAATTAAACACTAGATATTTTCCCACAATGATGGTCTGTCTTAAGACACATAAGGAAATTCTACTTACAGCATAGTACTGACAGCCTGCTTTCCTACGGAAGGCAAAAGGACCATCGGGATCATTTTCTTCCTCAGCCTCCGAAGAACCAGACAAAACCTTTAAAGAGGAGATGGGGGATGTATGAGGAGAGATATTAGTAAATTCATGAATTTTACTTCTATTCTTTCCCCAAGAGGAGCACAGAACTCTAGAGGTCCTACCTGGGAGAGAGGTTCTTCATCTGAGCTAGGAAAATCATACTGATTCAAATCTTTAGCATTAAAGATTGGCAGTGCAGCAGGACTTGTCTGTTGAGGAGTAGCAGCAGCAGACGAAGGTAAGACTTTTGGCTTCTTCTCATACTTTCTTTTGGGTCTAATAACATCAGGTTTATCTTGCTGCAAGAAAAAAAAAAGCAGTGTAAAATTACACACACAAGCAAATTAGACTAAAACAGACCTTTTTGAAAACTCCTGTGTGAGCAAGTTAACAAGTGAACTCCTCTCTCCACCATCTTGATGGCTAAACATGCAGTCATTTCACGAATATCTGTATTTGATTTCCAGTAATTGAAACGTTTAACAGACAAGGCAGAATCAAGCACCGTTTGCTCAATCCATGCTAGATAAAACACTAGTGGTCAAGCAACAGTACTACTTTAGAGAAGTAGACAAATATATATACAGTTATCTCCATGAAGCCCCTTTGCTATCTTCTAACATTTTAAATTAATAGTAATTCCCTAACACTGCATATATGCCTAAGTACCAAACAATGCTTTAAAGGCAAAAAATAGAAGTTAGACTTCTCAAAGATACCTAGAATATCAGAAAATCCTCTAAAAATTAAACACATTTCCCCATACTATGCAAAGTCAAGTTTAAGTGCATTTCCTGTTTCCAAGAAACCTATTTCTTTTAAGTTGTGAGACACTGCATTGACCCAACTTCTCTAACAGGTAAGTACACTCCAGCAATCTCAATTACAATGCTCTACTATCAGTGGAAGTATCCACTGATTCAAGTCACCTTGTCAGATTCAGAACAGCCTTTGGACATTCTTCAGTTATAAGAAGTCTTTGTTTACAATTCAAATTATACGTCAGCATCTCTCCTGGTTACCTGACCTATCTAATATGCTCAGTTATTGGCACTGTAGCTATGCTTTGTATGACACAAAATTAAAGCCTGCAGGGAAAAAAGTGCTGGTCAGCTAAGTCAAATAAGATTATTTGATACTTTACTTAAACACAAAACCAGACAAAGATATACAGCATGGCTGAGAATATCACTGGATAGTACTTTCAAAAAAAACCCAAAAAAAACCAAAAAAAAACCCACACAAAAAACAACCCTCCAGATTAAAATAACTACAGAATTTAGAATAAGATATGGATTTCACCCCATTAGTCCTATCTTTGTCCAATATCTAGGTAATAAATAGTTTTGTTTAGAATATCCTAACTTTATGGATAGTACTGGAGAAAAATGGTTGTATCCCCCAGAACAGGAATATAATTGCATGCATCCTTTTGTCTGTAGTTCGTCTAGACTTCCTTTATTTCTGCCTTGAGGAATGCTAGTAGTTTGTATGCTATCCTTACAACTCCAACAGAACAAACTATTTTATTCCAATTGCAGCTTTGCTACTCTACTTCCAGTTTCCAAAAGCTTCCCCCTCCTACCACCCAAAATGCTGTATCTTGGATACATAACAGCATGAACTAATAACTCTGTTACTCACTTTAACTTTAAATTCTTTCAGTTCCATAGCTTCTTGGTGTTTAAAAGGGCTGCTGTTAGTCACAGGAATGATGGGAATAGCATAGGTAGGTTTAATTGGCTGCCGCTGTGCCATGACCTCAGACATGATCTCTCCACTGTAGTCACCCAAATTATACCTGAAATCAGAATTATTTTTTATTTGTTAGAATGTTTACGATGTATGCCTGGTAAAAAAAAAGGCGCAACAGAGAAACACAGGCTAATACTTGCAACTTGGGGTAAAGTGACATCCAGGACAACAACAAGAAGTACAGAAAGTATTATTCCAGAAAATGGGACTAATCACATGGAAACGTCGTTGTAATGACCAATGCTGACAAATAAATAAAAAGGATAACTACCCTGTAAAGCCTGTAAAACATCTCCAAAAGATAATACTGTAAAGGAAAGAAGCAGAAACTAGAAGGAAAGAACCGGAGAAGGTTTCCCTCCTGCCTCACCTGGGGACAGGTACCATTTCAAAAAACGCATTTATCACCCCAAAAGTTTTAAACAGTGAGGCAGAGTGCCTTATTCATGAATCCTCACAACAAGCAAATCCATGAAACGTATTACATTTCAAGTTCTGTGGGAAGTGCTGAGTTGAAGTGCAGCTTTCCGTTCTGAGGGGGGCATTACAGTCTTTCTCCTAACTCAACAGCTTATTTTCTTGAAAAAGCTACTGGAAAATCTTTGAGATTTCTGCCCTCTCTATTACTACTGAAAATGGTCAGTGCTTGAAAAAAGCATTCCACTAGAGACATTCAAT
Source organism: Pluvialis apricaria (assembly GCA_017639485.1). Lineage (NCBI taxonomy): Eukaryota > Metazoa > Chordata > Aves > Charadriiformes > Charadriidae > Pluvialis > Pluvialis apricaria. Next base: position 17,126,457 of record CM030008.1, on the reverse strand, counting down.
TTGTGTGCTTAAGAAGTCAGATTAAAAAGTTAGTTTGAAAAGCTTTAAAATACTGACTCAAAACTCTTGTTTTCAAACATGGATGCTTAAGGTAGAGAAGTCTATTCAATTTCTAAGTGTCAACTTAAAGAACAACTCCACATTGCAAAGGTGACTCTCAGTTAATTGGGAAGCAACAGTTGACAGAGCACACCATTTGGTCTTCAGCACAGCTGACAAACAGGATGTCAAAAAACACACTAGTTGGAGATGACTCACAGAATAGCATTTTATACTATATGAAATGCTTATTTGTTTTCCTGAAGAGGGTATTAGATCAAGCTTTGCTAAAAAAGAACAGCAGTAATGAAGAAAAAGAATGGTACTGATTGGAAATGGCCTTAATATTACCTGGGATTTCCTTAATCTACACATTTAAGTTTAACATAAATTTCCAAATGAATTTACCTGATCCTATGCTCTCTCCTCCTCTATAGTATAAAGGATATATACGTACATTTGAATACATGTACACATGTAATAAAACAATGTAGATTGGTCTGATGGGTCACTTTCCCATAAGCAACTTCCTCATGTTTTATTTTGCTCTCCATAGCCATATGTGAGAATATGCTATTCTGTAAATGTGAAAGAGTCTAAATACTTATTTTAAAAATCTCTCACTGTTTTAAGCATTTGTGGGAATTAGAATACAAGTTAGTTTCCAAAGCTTTCTGCTGCGAATTTTCAATAAACATTACCTCTTTTCCATAATTTCCAGTGTTAAATGCAGCAACTCTCTCTTGCTTTTTTCCCTCCTCTTTATCATCTCCAGGATGGTTACTGCACGACTCAGATCTCGACGCAGCTTAAGCATCTTCTCATAAGATGCTTCATCATTTTTTCGATTCTGTAGATACATAGCGTATATGTTTCCCCACATCATTTAAATTAAATAAACTGAATTAAAGTTCTAAATACTTATGTGTATATATATAAAAAAATCACATGCTAAAACAAAGAGAAGCATGTGCATGTTATCAATGAGCTACAGCTTACCAACACCATAAGTAGGTTCAGCAGTAAATTTAGTGAAAAAATAATGAATGCAAACTTTCATTCAATAGCTGTCCTAAAGTAGTTTCTTGTAGGTTTTTACCCTTGCAAATTAAAACAAAAGAACATCTCAACTTTTATCGTTGTATACAACATAGCTGAATCATTTCTTCATATAAGCTACTTTTTGAGAGCAGGAGAATGAAGAAAGCAGAGGGAGGTACCGAACTACTTACTTTTCGTGTCTGCATCTTTTCTGTACGTCTTCTAAAAGCGACATAAGGGTCATTTGTGCTGGAACCATCTCGCTTCTCTTGTTTCACTGCTGGGATAAGAGAGGGACCTCGACAGTTTTTCCTCTTTTTAATCCAGTACTCATACACTTCTCTGATCAATTCATCGTCTTCCTTCAGCAACAGCTTGGCCTCTTGCAGGCTGACTGGCTAAATGTAAAACCCAGCATGTCACTTTCATACAGCAATGCATAGAGCGCGTATTTCAAATTCTTTATTCAAAGTACCATTGTACCTGCTGACCGCTGCCCTTTTCTAGTCTGTCTATCATCTCCTCAAATTGCAAAGGAGAGATGTCCATTCTTTTCTTCAACTTATTCACAAAGATCTCATCTTCCGAATCCAAGTCATAATCCGGCTGCTCAGCATCCAAACTAAAAGCTAAAGGTTACAGTGAAAGTTGAAGTTAGAACAAAACATTTATGTAGTAAAACTAATAGCAGTGTCTGGAGTACACACCAGATTCTTCTGAAGCCAAAACCAAAATTGTTTGTTTGAATGTTCAAGTAATACTACTTAGTAGTTATTAGGTTTCTTTCTTGACAAAGCTACACCGTTAAAAATCAGGAATAGAAGTTGGTATCCATTTGACTATGCTTTTGTTAACCAAAAGCTTACTAGTGGTCAAGCCAACTAGTGGCTTTCAACCTCATTGCTTTCAGTAATAAGTTTTTAGGTTGGTCAGAATTTTCAATGCTGTCTAGTAGTCAGCAGTTTTATGTATTGTATTATCTACAGTTCAGACTTATCTATAGTTCAGCCCAAACATACTTTAAAGGTTACCTCTACAATTGCAGACTGTATTACAATGACCCTACACACATTCTCATCAATGATTTTTGTGATGTAGAAGAGTCAGACTAAACTAGTCCAGCTACCCTATGTAGCAAGGTATCTTCAAATACAAGTAACGTTTTGCAGAACACAAACAACTGTTCTGTGTTCCACAATACCCTACAAAAATGCAGCATTCTGCATTCAAAACAAGAATGTTTTTGTTCTTGTCCTAGTTCTCATGCCTCATTCAAGATGTTTTAGTTAGTAAGGGACACAAATTTCTTCTCAAGTGCACATTTGGAAATACACTGTGAAAAGCATCACTTCCTTTTAATAAACAAACAGGTAGAAGACAATGCAGCTGAAAATCACTATTTCAGCTGTCAGACCACTAGATAAGGAAAAGAACAATGAAAAAACGTAACCTTAATATCAGCATGGAAGATTGCTGGTATTAGTCTCTTCATTTACTTCGAAGCAGAGCAACATGCTGTAATCTACCTGATCTAGTGGAAGATGTCCCTGTTCATTGCAGGGGATGTTGGACTAGCTGACCTTTAAGAGACACTTCCAACCCAAACTACTCCAGGATTCTAATACTTAAGCCATCAATGAAACTCAGACTGATAGAAGTCTAACATTTAACCACAATTAATTGGGCATGAGATCTGTTTACATAGCACAGATACCACTTTTAAAATTCTACTAATTACACCATGCAACAGAATTCTGCAACAGATTGTAATTTTTATAAAGTTTTCAAAGCTGAAGTAATGTAGCACTCACATCCACACAGAATACCTGCTATCTTCCAACAAAAACAAAATCCCAACACATTTGCAAGTCATCAGTGATATCAAAAAACACCTGCTTTTAGATGTAGAATACTTCCATCCAGGCATAGGCAAATACTATTACTGCCATTTCTGCTTGGCTTCCCAATCCACTCTACTGTCGTTTTATCTTGGTTAAGCAACCTGTAACTACTGAGTGTTATAGAGGGGCAGAAACAGGCCTTTGAGGCTGCTAAATTTAAAGTATTAACATACAGACATAGGCTCAAAAAGGACATTTATCTACCTCTTGATCAAGAGCTAAACATACCTCTTCAGTAAGAAGTATGTATTCCTTTATGTGTTGGAAAAAATTAATTCTCAGAAGTCAGTCTTGACGCAAGCTCAATAGACATTTAAGAGTAATCTCTTCAACTACTAGCAATGTAAAATTTTCAGTGTAGACTTCAATGAACGAGTGAGTTTACTTACGCTGTATGTGAATCAGCTGCTTTGGCATTTTAAATTCTCCAGGATATATAGATTCATAGTATGCAATATTACTTTCTGCTTCTGGAACCGGTATAACCATGTTATCCCTCTTCTCTCCATATACTTGCTGTGCTGAGATAGCCCGTTGGAGATGATGTTCCTATAAACAAAAAAGTCAACATGAAAATCTGAGAAAATATTTTCAGAGCTCAGACTTTTTAAAAGCTGAAGGAAGTCTGTTTATTTGCAAATGTTCTCATTCCAAGTCCCTGAGACCAGACCTAAGAAATCAGTATCACACACTTGACTCAAAAATGCAGTCCATAAACCGGAAGGTTTCTCCAGTAGGTGGAGCTCTCCCTCCGACACACAACACTTCATTTACTGAACTTAGTGAGGCAAGTTGCCTGTTCTTGGCACACCAAGCTACATGAATCCATCTTTATGTATTTCTGGAGAGACACTTAAGATTGATTAGACATACAGATTATAACAAGTAGCTGTAGACAGATATTCACTCTGGTATTATTCTGTATTTGCTACAGCCATTTATTGCCAGTGATGTCAGAAAACCAGAAAGGAGGCCTGCCATCATCTCCTATTTAGAAAAGAAGCAACTATTTTTACCCAGACAGAGAACGACTCCTAAAGACATTCTTGTTTACTGCAATGCTTTCCATCATCCTCCTTTTTCCCCTCCTAAACCACCAAATAAAGTTCAATAATAAACTATAAACCATGAAGGTGAGAATAATTAACTTTTAGAAGTCTGCAACTGTTTTTCAAGCTTAAAAGTAAATTACATTTCTATCTGTTACTACAACCCAAGTAACAGATTAGTAACATTATGAATTCTAGTAATTTCCTAATGCATTCCATTCTTCCTGTGGTGCTGTCACAACAGTAAGTAGTATCAGCAGAGTTCATACAGAGTTAACAAAACCCAAGTAGCAAGATGTGTGCACGTATATAAACAGTTTACTGACAATATATCACAGTAATTTTTCCCTAGTACCAAACCTGGTTTCTTGTTTCTATACTGTTCCTTCCTAGGTGCTCAGTAAAGCAGTACTGCATCAGTTGTGCCAATCCAGCTATCACTGAGATGCTATAAACAGATTACTGAAATACTTGAATCAGGAACTGCAGCAAAAGGGTGGCAGGGATAATTGATTTTAATATTGAAGTAAAATCTTATCAGTGTTCATCCGTATGATCTTATTACACGTTTGTCTGTCCGACTTCAATTTATCCACTCTTCAGTACAATAATGGCAATTAACATCTACTGTCTAAACTAAAAAAAACCCAACCAAACCCAAGAAAGTTGTAAAATAGGCTTTATTGTAAACTGCAGGGTTAGTGAAGCCTCAAACTAAAACCTGTTCCAAGGTATAATTCTGTTGCAACAATTAACAGGATTTTAGCCTATCTTTACCTTCAAAGAAGCTGCAGTGATTTTTCCACATCTATTATCTCTTAAAAAGTTTCTTCACGAAAAGAGACGAATCATGAGAATAAGACATATCATACAGTCTCAAGTAAAACTCACTGGACTGATTTTGATCCTCTAGCATTTCCTAAGTGCTGACACATGCGTCACCTAGAATTTAAGCTGCCACAACTCCTTTCTTGGGTATGGCACAAAATAATTTCTTTTCTACCTTTCAGTGAAGAACTGCTGCCAGACACCTCAAATTTGTGTAAACAGCAGTAAGTCTTCAGGAATTTGTCGCAACAGCTACAATTGTTACAGAACAGGGAATTAAGCTTTATTTCCATATAGTACAGTAGGATACTATGTCAATACATAGTAATAGTCTATGTTTATTGAATAACAGCAAAAGCCTACTGTTTTTATAATCATATGAAGGATTGCTGGTGCGTTTATCCCAACTTGTGTTTTCAAACACAGCAAAATGCTTTGTTACATGGAAGAAAAAAGGGGTTAGACACTAAATTAAGATTTCAATTTCTCTGATCCATCCCTGATATGGAAATGGTCACTGCTAGTTAGTACCAGTAGTCTAGACTAATTTCCTAACAGGCTTCAGTAACAAGTACTTAAAGACAACTTAACAATATTCTTGAAACAGAGGCACAAGTCATAGTTTTCCCTGACTTTCATCCCAATTGCAAAAATACTCAGTATTTAAGCAGAGTGTAATGTTAGGCCCACATATTATGAAAGCAACTGGATAAAAGTTCCTCCACTGAAACAGGTAAACTAATCTGCTGTTCGTATCTGTTTCAATTCATCACAAAGGCACTTCACTAAATAAAAGAAAACAAACCTACCCGTTACACCCCCATGCACCAAGTTCTCATTCATTTGGACAGAAATCAGCAACAGCAACTTTGCCTCCAACTTCAACACCTCAGCTGGTGGCTCAGCGCTTGAGAGAGCATCTCTCTCCTGGTAATAATCAGGTGCCATTGGTGACTCTGGAAGCCCTCAATTTTAACGTGAAAGTGTGGTACATGTCTGCAATTAACCGGCCTACTACTACAGCTTACAGTTTCTATTCTGCAGTCATTCTCGATTGCGATTGCACAGCTGATTACTCCCAGCCAAACACAACACCTCATTCACTGTCGCCTTCCATTTAAAACGCAGTGGTTTCCTCAGTTTGCTAAAATGATTTTTTTTATTCCAAATCCTAAACAAACATGCTGGCAGCCCTTCATGTTGCCTTGATTTTACGTAGATGCTGTAGGCCAACTCACTCCTGAAAAGACCAACAAGGCATTTAAAGACACATCTCTTCAGAAATTTAACAAATCTTTTCACTTTGACTGTTCATCCATTTCCGGATAGAGTTTTCCAATCAGATATATTTCCGCTATACAACAGTTCCAACTGTTTCCGTTCATTGCATAACAAAACACTATCAAAAAGCCTTTTTTAAAAGTCAAGATGCAACTACCCATTAGGTCCCTTGCCCTGCCACAGAAAGAAGTTAGACTGGATTAACCAGGGTTTGTTCTTGAAGAACTCATATTAGTTGTTCACAGAGACGTTAGTATCTTCCAGGTGATTACTAGGGCCAAATAATTTACATTATCCATACTCCTCCAGGAACTGCTATTAAGATAGCTTGTTTGTAACCCTCTAGCTCCTGCCTTTCCAACAGGTTGCTACCAGACTTTGGTTTGGGGGGGGTTGTTTGAGGTTCTTTTGTGGGTTTTATGTTGGTTTTATTTTAAGAAGCATGGTTGCAGTTCCTTTTTCCCTTCTCCTCTGGAACATAATCTGCCCCTTAGAATTTCTCAAATAGCTGTGAAATAATTTCATACTGTTTAAATTCCTAGCATGAATTTTAGCTGGGTTAGTCAAGCTCAAAGGCTGTAATTTGTCATGTTAGAAGGAAACTCATCTAACAGTTAGCTACCACCACAAGGTGTGTGCAGTCTTGTGCCCCTTGCTGTCATTCTCCACGTTACCACTGTCTTATGCCAGACTGAACCTATGATGACAGCTTACGGAATCAAATCCACACAAAGCCATCTCTCTCCTGTTATCTCCCCTGAAAACAGTTAGAAACTATTAGTCTTCTGACAAATTAGCTCCTTTAACTGCAAAGCGGGTGCGGGGGAAGCAGTGGGGAAAGGGAGGAAGAGAGAAAGATGATTCCCTTTGGTAGCAGCTAGTCATTAAACTAGCTTAGCTGCATCATTAAACTAAAAAGCGTCTTTTTAAAATGAATGCCAAGGGAAAAAAAAATTAAGACTCATGAAAAGCTATGGAAGATAAACATTTCAACCAACTTAGTATCAAAATACAATCAAGGAGGTTTCACCTACTACAAATATTTACAGAATATTCTCTTCTTACTCTACACATTCATTGCTAGATGGATCTCACCTCGTTCCTCCTTTCGAGGTAAACCGTTCATATAAATATTAATTGTTCACATATTATTTATTCCTACTCATCAGTTTCCACTTTCAGTGCATTCAGCTCTCTGTGTCAAGTTATCCTTATTGAAACTACACTGGAATAGCTGCAGTTGTCTCACAAAAACTCAGCCTGAACTACTGAAGAACACAGGAGCCTTAGCCAAAATACAAAAGCTCGACAACCACATTCGCCCTTTAGAAATTTTCCAAATTAGACATTCTACAGGAAAAGCCCACCAAAACAGCAACCCGTCTTCTGACTACATCGAATGCAGCAAGGCATGATGTATTTAAGAAGTTTCCTAAGCAAAATTAGATCTGGACACCATTCTTTATTCTGTAGTCTCCCTTGCTGTTAATTTTACGATACCAAGTTTGTCCCTTGTATCCACTCTTATTGTATCAGTATTGTCATGCATGTTTCAAAGCATCGAAGAGTGAAAAGACAATCTAAAGCAAGTTGGCAGCAACAAAGGCACTAGGGGAAGCAGGAGCATAGCAGAACAGCTCTCAGCAGCCTGAAGGAATTGGAACTTTAGTTCCCTTCTGCTTTGTGGGGCAACAGGATCTCTCTCAAATGATAATGCAAGAACATGGATGTAATTCTTCAAAGCAAGTTTAGTACTTGCATGCTTGTTGCATTTCTAGCACTCTACGTTAAAAAAGCTGAATTACAATAATCAGAACACAGAGGAAAGGATACTATAACTGCAGTTCAACCTGCAAGCAGAACTGTAGCAACTGAAAGCAAGCAGTATTTGCCTTCTTTCACATTTTGGTAATACTTGGTAAGTTTTTGGCACCGTGACTGTTGGATTCCAAGTTAGTTACAGTTTCTCAAAGAACACTGGCACTGACGGAGCACAAAGGTGTCTCTGATGAAATATTTACTCTGCAGCACACCTTGGAGACTATATTCACAGTAAGATAACCACAACACAAGGTATTAAAAGACTAAGTGACATAACCCTGTCATTAACAGCTGAACAAACGAAAGGGACAGAATGCATGTTATGATTTTAGAAAGTCAATTAAAAAAACGTTACTCCAGTAGCAATGAGTGCATCTTCTTAAAAACGAAAGAAACAACCCACTGTTTTGTTATTTGACTGCATGCTTCTTCAAATAATTTCCCCAAATTATTCCAGAGCTCTAAAAAGAAATAATCATTTAAGGCACAGACAACTCTGAAGTTCAGTGCATGGAACAGAGCAGAAAGTCTCTAAATTCTCACAGCCTACCCTAAGGAAGGGAGTGCTCTCTTTGTTAGGGGAAGCAAAAGATAGAATGGTGGAGGAAGCCACACATAGCAAGTGGAAAGAATTTTTAAGAATATTGGTACTTATGAAAAGGACACAGAAGTGAGTTCAAGTCCGTGCACGTCATAATCACATCTTTGCCTCTGAAATACAAAAATTATACAAAAGGACACTACAATTGATTCTGTCATTACTGGGAACCATGTCAAACCACTGCCCATTCACTGGTCTCCATGGACCTGCTGATTTATGTCAGTATGACTGGGGAGAATCCTCTCACAACCATCCCTTGCATGGCAGAAGCGCTTTCCAAAGTTACCACCTCACAGCTCACAATGTAACGTTTAAAGTACAAGAACTATAAAGGACATTCTATCTTCCAGCAAGCTGTGAACCAAAACTTTTAGAAGAAAACTAAACACACAAGAAGAAGCCAACAAAACTGCAGCTCATCTTAACCACAAACACATTACTCTACAATTAAGATGAAATAAGAAAACATTGGGGGGGGCCGGCAAAATCAGAAGTTGTTAATTATGTCATCCAGAGGCAATGAACTGGTGCAAGAGCAACCAGATTCCAGGGTAAAGACTTTTGGCTGCTAAATTCACAGGGATAATATTGTTCCTACACCTTGGTTATCTCACATCAGCAATGTTTACTGGTGGAAGGATAGTGGAAGACAACACAGCAAAGTTGCTAGGAGACCCAGCTGCACACCAAGACCATTCAGACTAACTTATCCCATAACATATGGTAGGGACTACTGAAGCGCTTCTATGACCTACTGCATCCAAATCACCCCCCAGCCTCACCCCTTCCTTGGCTCAGTGAGCTATGGGATATATATCCTCCCTCTCAGCCATATGAGGATCTCAGTAACCTGCATGATCGGGAAAGGTGGCCTGTTTCAGAAGAGTGATGGTTAACCTACTCTGAAGTCTAAAGGAAATTTGTCCATAGATTCAACCCATAAATCTGCGCACAAAGGAGACAGAAAGGAATAAAACAACTAAACTGGCTTATTCTCTTCACCTTCTCCTCCTGTTACCACATCTTAGTTGTCCTGCAACTTACTAATCAGACACAATTTATATCCAAGATTAGAAGGATCATGGAGAGCGATCTCAGAGAACTACATGCAAAAAAAAACCCCAATTTTTTTTTTTTAATGCCACCCATCCCTCACATTATTCCTTCCCCCTCCCTTGAGCCAGTTCATGCTTCAGAAATACGTTTCTGTGGGACTCCCAGGGTGGGGGCTAGTTATCTGTCACTGCAATAGAAAGGGCTCACCCAGGGACACGCCGGCACCAGCGATGCTGCAAGCAAAGGTACAGAACATACAGCCAGAACATAGTAGCCACCCTAGATCAGTGTAAACTGTTCCGCAATGCTCCAGATTTCCATTGCATTTTTCATATCTTTAGGGCAGCAAGCGACTCTAATTGCTTCTAGTATGACTAAAAGCAAAGATGCTCAGTTCTTCCTGAACAACAGGCACCGCAGCTTATTACAGAAACATACCACACACTTTTCCTTTCACTACCTCACACGCATATCCAGTCACACGTTACACACGCAAAACAGTGAAGACGTTCTAACAAGTTTGTTACAGCATCTGTTTCCAAACAACAGCAGGTTAAGAGCTCCAAACCTGACTGAAGTCGTACTCATCAGGGCACTCTGATCCTGCCTTGCAAATCACAGAAGTCTTCAACAGGCATAAGATCAGTCCCTTAGTTACATTGATCCTTGACTCGAGACAGCAAAGCCCAAATCCTGACTACCAGCTTATAGATCTAACCTTTGGTAACGGCAAGGCAACACTAAGCATGCATGCAGCTTCCACCGTCTTGACATCAAGTTCATGAATATCATATAATGTATGAGCAATAGTTTAAATCTGGTCGCAACAAGCACATGTGATCAAAACAGGACAGAAGTGGTGGGTCAACAAGCAGCATTTATGTCATTCCTTGCCCTTCCCCTGCGATGGGTCCTGAGGAAGACAATAGATCACCTCTCTCCCCCACCCTCCCCAGTCTGGCCCACAAGCAAATGTAAGCCATCTTTCTATTACAACTACTAGTATATACAGACACAGGATAAACACCTTCTCACATCAATTTAAGCTGCCTGAAGGTTCACCCAAACCACATGGCTGCAGATCTTCCCTTCTGAGGCTGCCAAGATCTCTCTATGCCCTGAATCCCTCTATGCAGTAAATTGTTTTCTTGTTATTATAGCAGAGTCTAAAACTGTCCCTTCATACTCCTAACATGGAGAAAAACTATGGAGATCACTTCTGTTAATCAACTGATGTCAGTCTCATGAGTAGTCAATTAAGAAGGATTCCACTGTAATTACTACAATAATTAGATCTCTGCTACAAATGCCAACTTAAAATAGCTGCATAGGATTAAACAGCAATTGCTCAGTGAAAATGAGATCTAATTTACTTTTAAAAAGATGTGTTTTTGTAATTAACAGACTATCAAGAAACCTTGCTAATTATTAGTCTTTTTATCTGGAACACTGATTAGTAATTAGGTCAGTCACACCATCTTGAGCATCGTAGTCAACTGCTTTCCCCATGTTCAAATCAGACACTTTTAAGAGTATGCAAGGAGTCTGCCCTTTTCTTGGAAAAACCTTGCTTCCATATTCATGGACTTCCAGCAGCTAATTACTTACAACTTCTGGGAAATTTTCACCTGCTATGCTTGTTCAGTGAATGGTGGTAGGGAGCTGGAGGACACACAGGGTATTGGACCCAGAAGTCTAACAACATTAGTACTAGAGATCACAACAACGATAGAAGAAATGGAGAGCGATTTCCTGTCCTTTACTAGAAAACAGAAAAGAAAATAGTTTCACATTTTAAACTACTGTGGAAAACAAGACAGGCGGAGATGAAGAAATGAACGAGATTGGCTCAAGACATGCTAAACAAGGTAGCATACACAACCTAGGAACCCTGGGAATCAGCAACACTAGGTATTTAACACATATTAATTAGGCAGTATAGTTCACAAACAGAATCACACGATTGTCTAGGTTTGAAGGGACCTTTAAGATCATTGAGTCCAACCATCAACCTAACACTGCCAAAACCACCACTAAACCATACCCTCAAGCACCTCGTCTACCCACCTTTTAAACACCTACAGGGACAGTGATTCCATCACTTCCCTGGGAATTTGACACCTCAGTCTTCCCAGGCACAGGTCTTATTCAGACTACCTAAAGACATGCTAGACAGAGTAATGCACACAACCTAGGAACCCTGGGAATCCAGAAAACTCTAGTACCTAAAACATACATTAATTATGCAGTATAGTTCACAAATGGAATTTAACACCTCAATCTTCCCAGGCACAGGTCTTGTTCAGACTACCTAAAAAGACTGAAGGGACTTGGCTGCTTGCCAAATTGCCACTGCACTATATGCACTCAGAACCACAGGACCCCACATCAGTTTGAAGTATTTTGTTTATGAATTGCTAACAGCTCAATACTAGCAGAAGGAGCTATCCCATCTCCCCAGCGCTGCTCACAGCCATAAAAATTCCCCATCTTTTCCTCTGTAACCACTTTGAGTCTCATGGAACTCCTCAGCCTATGCAGCCCTGCAACCCGTGGAGGGGAGGCGAGTTATTCTTAGACGAGTCTTCTGCTGTGAACTAAATCAGTTCACAGACTGGTATGGTAAAGACCATGGAAAGCTCTAGGAAAAGAGTGGAATTGCCTCTTGTCATTACCAACACAGTTAAACCAGCTCAGCCCATCTCATGGGGCTTTGCAGCAGCTGACTCATAATAAAGTTGTATCCAGTTCCCAAGTTAAAAGATAGCTGCAGCAATATCTTGCTGCTTGCTTAAACATTACTGTGTGTCAGCAATACTGAATAACAATTCGAATATTTTTGGATGGCAAAAGCTGTACACTTGGATTCCAGCATTTTTACTAGTTACAGGGACTTGATACTACTGTTAACAGTACTGAGCACTGATAAAAAAAAAAGCAATGTCATTTGAATAATGAGTAACTTCACAGCAAACAAGTTTCTACTCTGTCTCACTGCTCTTCTGAAGGACACTAATATGCATATGCACATAGGGTTGTGTTCCAACATAGACAGGGTGCCTCAACTATTTCAGTTATGTGCCATAGCAGAATACCATACACAGCACAGTAGTTGTTTCCCAGACCAGGCTTTCAAGTGATCCTCATTAAACCAACCTCTTTTTCTTTGCAGTTAAGGCCTATCTCAATCTAGATCCATTAATCAACTTGGCAGCAGCACGCAATCAAGACCGGTAAGGCAGAGAAAAACACCAGGCAAGGGAATAAAGCCGCAACAACACAGTCTGAGGAGTGCCTCTATCTCCCCAGTATTAGTCTACCGCAGGCTTAAAAACATGCCCTTCCACAGGCCAGACTGCACAAACTGCGGAGATCAACAGCTTCCCAGATCTACAGATGCTTGAAGATTCTGAAGAAAAAACAAGTCTAATTAAGAACAGGATTTGGTTTCTTCTGTTAAAAAGCATTAAAGCAGGTCTCGAAAACAGTACCTAGAGTTGCTATTTTCCCCCTCAGAATTTGCAGTAAGACTCTGAAACTCAACATTACCTGGAGCTTGAAGGTCAGATGTCTAAATACCCAATTGTGCAACTATCCAAGGATTTTAAATAAACAAATATCCAAACTGGTTCACTGGGCTAACCTAAGTGCTAGGCATTTCAAAGAATGTAAAAACATTTTTGGAAACTAACTGCAAGACAAGTGTGGATTTTATCAGAGTGCCATTTTGCCTAACGCTATCTCAAAAAGGAACCCATGGGCATCCCTACCAAGGACAGCAAGAGCAGCACAAAAACCAGAGTCATACTTCCACAGCTGCTCTCTCCCTGAGCCACAGGATATCAGGAGTGGGCGTGCAAGCCACATTTATTTCAGTCTTTGTGTTTAGTAGCCTGATAATTTTTTCTTCTATGAAATTTTTCACCCAGTGTGCACTACGCAACTCTAATGTTAATAAAGAGGCTTAAGAGATTCCCAATGCATATGCAACTTTATTTTTGGTTGGGGGAAAAAGGAAAATGAACAAAAAATAATAGTAAGAAAAAAAGATAAATCAGTGAGTGAACCATGGGGTTTAGACAGGGTCTGTAACATACAAAACTACAACACCTGTACTTCCCCATAAAATTGCTTCATTTACAACATTCTTGTCAAGTTTAAACTACCTCTTCTGTAAGGTACAGTTTCATTATCTCAAGCATTCACATTTATATAGTAACAGAACTCAATTGATATTTATACTGAACATTATACAGTATTCAAGTTACACAGGGAGAGCAAAACATCAAAACCATTATCAAGAAAACCAAGTATTAACATTTGTGTAAATTTGTTCATTTATGAGTTAAGGCTCAGCATCTCATGTCAGACAACCAAAAAGTTTTCCGTAACAACCTGAACAATCTACATGCCATTTAAGAAGTCACATATGCATTCCATATAAAAAGTTCGTATCTGACAGTTCAGTTAAAAAATTCAAACTAAAGACGTTTCCAGAGCATCACCTTAAAAGTATCAAGCTTATTTCCGATTTCAAAAATAAACAAACAAAAAAAACCCCCTTTCAGCATTATCCACTTCAGTGCTACAGGGAAGAAATAAAGCCTGTAGAAAAAGCACATGGTAAATCACAGTAATAACTGAAAGCTAGTCTGCTAGACAAGCACACTTTTGTAGACTCCACAGTATCTGCATTTTAAGCACTTTATTCCTCTGTATAACACATAATGCAAATAAATTGTCATATAGCGATGAGCAGAAATGTGAGCTGCACAAATATGCACAGGCTGGCAAGAGTATACCTAACCTTGCCCTTGGTAACTGACACATTGACAATGGTGTCAGAGTTGCCATCTCATATTCTGCCAAACTACAACTTCTGTTACAAGAAAAAAAAACAAAAAAACAACAACAAACAAAACCATGCACTGCAGTTCATAACTCTTACTAAGAGAAGAGGTTTTTTCCGCACACCAAGACAGCAAGGTATCAAGAGGAGCTGCTAAGACATTTGAGAAAACTAAAGAACCCCCCCCTAAAAGCACAAACACTAGAAGACACATACTCAACAGCTATACCTCATAAGGCACCTAGTAATGAAGAAATCTACTTAGCAAACTTTCACAATAAGTTTTGTGAAAGTATGTTCATGAACACACAAGTAAATCCTACCAATACTTTTCAACTAAACTATCTTAGTTTCTGTATTCACAACACACAACAGATCAGAACTTCAGATCTGATGCCACAAAGGTGGAAAAGTGCTTCTTCAGTAGTGACAGTGACAGGTGCAATACTGAAGAACTTAAAATAGATTTTCCAAAGATTACACACCACTATGATGAGCTTATTTGTGTATTTCCTGCTGCAGATGTCAGTCTTCAGTTTGCAAATCTACAGATTTAGACACTTTTCTTGGCTTAGAATGAAAGTTGCTACATTTGAACGCACAAAGATGCTACCTAGAGCAGAGATCTATTAAGCTGAAAGGCTCAGACTAAATATCAACTTAAAAGCTTCCTGATCAGTAAAATGTGTTCTGAATGACAAAGTGCTACAAGCACTACAAGTCAGGCACCAAATCATTATTCTTTATAGGTCAGCTATTCTTGGTGTCTTGTAATCTCCATGTTTATTTAGATTGCCTTTAAAACACAAGACAGGTTAGCATTTCAAATTCATCACTTTTATGTGGAGTTATGATCAAACCTGTTTTTAAGGCTGGTATAAACAGTGAACAACTAAGACAGGTAAAACATAGTAAAGCCACACAGAGGAGGGGAGGAAAGAAAGAAGAACAGAGGTCAATGGGAAAGGTTTACTATAAGGACAAGCATCTCCTTAATGATCGTAAGCTCAATGCATTATAACTGTCATTGTTACTGTCTCCGTGCACACAGCGAGATTTAAATGACTGACGGGACAAAACAGGACTACTGAAAGTGATTTACAAGGACACAGCATCAGTTAGTTCAGGTCAAAACGTCAGTTTTAGCCCAGCCAAGTTTTTTTTTGTTTTGTGTCATCCTCCTCACCACCAGTGAAGTGGTATTTTAATACCTTTCACTTACACAGCATTCAAGTCAGTTTATGACCTTCATTTATTAAAACAAAACCAAAACAAAACCCCCTCACCTTTCCATCACTCCTTGGGTCTTCACTTTTTATGTCTATTGCATTAGTAAAAAAAGCCTCTACCCACAACACAAATTAAGTCCACCTGATCTCTCAAGGAACAGATAACTCTTACTTCCTCCACCTCTCAGGCAGGACAGTTGAACCCCATCAATGATGGTCGTAACACAGAACTGCCTGCTTCTCCATCACATGCGCAGCTGCAGACTCTTACTGATTCTTAATGGACAATTCTGGCTATACAAGAATAAAGTTTCAGAGGTATGAATACCCATGATTTAATGTGCCTACATAATATATAAATTAACATACTGAAGTGCAATAGACATTTTAGAGACTGCTTTGTGCCCTTCCCAAATACTGAGTCCAAGAATATACCCCAAATAGCAGCAGAGAAACCCATTCACAGGACTTCAGAAAATACCCTATTACACTAGACACCCTACCTCTCCCTCTCACCACCTAGTGCCATGTGAAATACCAGAGGTTACAAGTGAGATTTTGTTCTTTGCATGAATTCATCATGTCCTTTCTGTGCAAGGACTATTTTAGCTATGTTGGCATTAACGAGTGTATTTATAAATAGGTTATTTAGCACATCATATCTTAAACATCAACTCGACACTGCATACATTCTTAGAGAACAAAATTCAGAGCTGCCTAACATGTCATGCTTTTAAATTACCAAATACAGTCTCAGTTTCATAAGGCTTACCACTTTAAACGGTTTGATCATTCTATACTACTCCTACATTTTCTTCCCCTGCTGAAAACAAAGGACCAAATAGCAACCGATTGTCCTGGTTTGAGGTTTTACCTCAACCAGGACACTGATCAATAGAAAGCAAAATCAACATTATTATGCCTAGTTTTTCTCACCTTGCATTAACATAAAACATGTTATTAACAAGAAATTCTAACAGATGAAAAAGTACTTGCCACAGTTTGCTATCATAAAGAAGCCTCTGTGGTACTTAAGACCACAATTAAGCCCAAATCTTGTGGGGATAGGCAGTCTCCCTTAGGTTTATCAAAACAACATAACTGACACATGGAAAGAAAAGTCTTCAAGACATTCTCCAGAGCTTTTTATAACAATAACTTGAAGGCACCTAAAAAGTTTTTCAAATCTTTTTCTTTTGCATCTTTCGGTAATTCTGACTGCACACTTCTGATAACTAACTACTTGGAGTTCTCAAGCATATGGTATTGTATGGCTTTTTCCTTAAGTAGTTTTTATTCCTTTCCCAATTGCTACGTTAAAGGGAAGTACCCTAGGACGCACTTTTAGCTATCCACAAGACAATGTACTCCTACTTCCTCCAGCTGTTCAGTATTATGACAAAGATTTGACCAAGTAGAATCAGTTCAGTAACTGTAAGCCGAAGTAAGATGATGTTCTCTCCATCCCCGGAAATTATACTGCTGCCAAAAGCTGGCTTAGGACCTCAAATTCCAATTCCACCTGTGCAGACAGCGCCATCTGCTAAAGTGGTGGTCTGACTTCCTTCAAATCCTCAGCAATAAATACTGCCCAGCATTCTCAGGTAACATGAATGCATAATTCATATTTAACAAGTCTTAAAGAGCAAAGTATTGAAACAATCCAGAGAGTGCACTTCTCAGCTAGCATTTAGCTCTGTGGCCATCTGAAGTGAAATTACACCACAGCTGAAGACATACATGCACACTCGCTCTCCCTGTTAACGGTGGGAATAAACCACAAATACAAGACAAACATCCAGTATAAACAGAGAAGAGAACTGTACATACACTGCTGACCACAGTGCAAAACAGTCTGGGATTAGAGACTCTCTCCAGCAAATTTATTGCTACATCTTCCCCTTCCCTATTAACAAAAAAGGTGCTTTTTATCCAGAGTTCTCTTGAGCACAGGGCAAGTAAGAGGTCAAACTTGCTGAGACACAACGATGATACTCATGAGAAGACCAACATTGGAAAACATTCAAATGACTTTTTTCCAGAAAAATATACCAGGTAAACTACAATTTAATTTAATACAAGCCAAAATAAGATGTCAGATACCCTGCTTCTTTTAAGTTTTCAAATTACAGAGTTAAGCCAACCACTGCATACAACATTGAAAAATAAGCAGGTTACTAAATCATGCACAGGAACCTTCTTTACCTGCTGAAATGAATCAATAACAAACAAATCAAGGGTTTGGTTTTACAGGTTTGATTTTTTGACAGGCTCTCATTTACCAATGGGAATATCCATTAATGTTTTCCCTATTGCTTCCAGATGGCTTTGGTACTGCATACTGTCCTGCCATACAGGATTGTCATACAACATCATTGTATCCTGCCATACAACAATGCAACTGTTGTTGCCTGACTGGACTAGTCAGGCAACATACCCCTGACATTAAGAGTTACAAAATTATAGCTGGCAGATACTTCGCAGTACACTTTCCTCAGTAACATAAACTTATTAGGAGCACTTCAGAGCTACTCTTCCCTTACAAGCTTCTCCAGATTTTAATCAACGCTAAGGTTTTGTCCTTATTTCTAGGACATTCTGTAGCCCACACTCCAACTACCTATAAGTCAGCTAAGGCTCCCAAAGACAACATTTAACAATTATCATCCACAAGCTCAAGGTCCTTCTACAGTAAAAACACATATGCTACGGGAAACCAGGCCAGACATAAGGGTTAATGCATTAACTGCAACAACTTCCTCCAATAAAGCCCTGAAGAGCATAAAAAAAACCTCACCACTTTCTGTTCCAGCCCAAGACACGCCAACTTTGTTTTCAATATTTAGCTACCATTAAGCAAATTTCTGAACAGCTTCTCAAGACAAGACGCTTCAGAGAAATACCTCTCCCTTCAGAAGAAGGCTGAGAGAACAAACATACAACAGAAAGTTCTGTTAGTCACTCTTACCCTACAGCTCTGGTAAAGATTTTTTTTTAGACAGAGGCACTTTATGAACACACATGTTTCACTGATTTCCCATGTACACTTTTTTCACACTGAACAAACCTTACATTACTGACAGAAAAATGGAAGCTGGCTTTCTTCAGCTTTGGTTGCTCAAGTTCTTTCGCCTCATACAAACTAGAAGAAAGTAGTCTTGCCTATTGACTTCAAGCTTGTTGAAGTTCTAACTTGATGAAACATACTCGTTGCCCAAGATGGACTGTGAATATTAATCTACCTTTACTCCTAACATTTGAACAGTCTCACATAGTACTTAGCCTAGCTTAAGACCAGAGCATCTTCATCAGAAAGCAGAGCTAGTGCACTAATATTAATCATAACTTTCTTCTATCAAAACAGAAGATAAATAGCAAAAGAAGGGCAAACAAGGTCATCCTGTTTGGCAAAGAACATGATAGTTAAAAAATAAATTGTTGGGAAACAGAAGAGGGCCCATAAATTTATCTATAAGCATCTGAAGGATACGACAATTCTGTAGAAGTAACTCACTCAAAGGATTCCAGTAACCATACAACAGACAAATTCTGCAGGGCTCAAACTCAAGTTGGCTATTACCTGTAGCCTTACTCCTAAACTTTCCAATAAAACCATCCTGTTGTTTTAAATTAAGCTCTTTTCTGAGATATATCTAGGTTACTGTACTGTAAATACTATAAAATCTTCTTCCTGAAGTCAGTTGCTATTTTCCGCCACCCTTTTCAGAATTCTTTTTCTTGTACTTTAAGTAATGAGAAAAATCAAGGATCTAGAAGGCACACAGGACCTGTCCTGATGATATACTAATACAGGATTGGGGGTGGGGGGTGTAGATTTACCACACAGTTATAAGTTACATTTCTTAAGCAAAATCATAAAGGCACAGGGGAAACCAGGAATACAATTTATCCCAGTGTTTAAAGAAACTTAAGAAGGAGAACAAAACTAGAGAATTTAAAAACACAAGAGCACAGGACATTTCAAATCATTAATCTTGGGAAACACCTGGAAGAAAAGATGTGACATGCTATGTAGACAGACTAACATGGGGAATGACAACAGCACAGGCAGAAAAGTAAACAAATCAAGTGATGTCCAGTGTTTCCATACCTATGCCAAGAAAGGCTTTTGGGTGCGACTCATTACAGATCAACAGTTTGGCAAAGCAACTTGCCCCGTTCTTCCCTTTCCAAAACAAGTTCTGCATCTTTAACCCCCGATGATTACACTTTCATTACAACACAACCTTCCACCAAATCCTTTAGTTTTGAAAAGGAAAATCTGGAAACAGAAGCCTATGCAGAATTCAACTTTCCATGCTAACACCTTCCTAGCAGCTGCGCTTTGAGTTGGACATCTCTGAAGATGTGCATTTCTTTACCAAGAGGTTGGCTGAACACCGAACAGGTTTCCTAGAGAGGTGGCAGATGCTCCAAGCCTGTCAGTGTTTAAGAGGTATTTGGACAATGCCCTTAATAACATATTTTAACTCGGTCAGCCTGAATTGGTCAGGCAGTTGGACTAGACGATCGTTGTAGGTCTCTTAACTGAAAGAGTCGGTTGTAGTCTGTCTATTCTACTACAGCCCTTCAAATTATAACAGAAAAGGGACAGCAGCATGAAACGTATATATAGGGCAGCCTTTACTACATATCTCTTCTCCTCAAATGTAAGCTTGGTAAGTCTTCCAGTCAGGCTATAAGATCTCTAATTAGTTTCTATTTACAACCAGGAAGGAACAACCTTAAAGTCATGAAATACACATAAAGGTATGAACGCAAACAGGTGTTTTTGGAAAGCAATCCTTTCCAAAACCACCTTCTCGAAAGCTTCCAATTCAAAAAGCATGAATTTCTTAACTTCTGATTAAATATAAAGGAAACAAATCTTTAAGAGTGGCACTTAAACCCTAGAGAACAGTTTCCTCTCTCACTCAAACTACCTGTGCTTGAAGAGACTGACAGAGAAAGTTTTCAAACTCTTATTCCATCCTCAATTCACGCAATTCACCTTCATCTATTTGTCTAACCAGAAAGACCCTCCCAGAACAGGGTTAGTCCTTGAATGTACGTACAGCTGAATACAGAAATACACATACACTGGTGGGAGAGCAGAGTGCATGTAAAGGCTTATCAAACAGCAAGAGGATATACACAGATACAAAAGCAGCAGCCAGCATTTTTATTCGGATGCATTAGACATTTGATGCATGCCTTGATATTAAAGCTAGTTTTTCCTCTTACAAGTAGAAAGTGGAAATGAAGGGGAAAAAGAACAGGTAACTTATTACACAGACCTAAGACCAGCAAATTACAGCATTCTGTTCTGGCAGAGCAGACTCCCCACAAATATACACACACACTACTTTAAAACAAAGACTTGAAAAAGTAATCTACTAACTTACAGGTATTTAAAACTCACACTGAATACTCTTTACAAATTTATACTGAAATAATTGCATATATATTTCTGAGCAATGTGATCACATAATTATGGCAAAACTATTGAGACAGCAACAAAGCAATCTACTCAAAGAAAACACTAGCAGATTTAAGGGCTTGCCACATAGCACTTTTTTCCTACCTGAAACAAATTAGTATTAGGCAGGTTCCTCTGAACAACTTAAGTTTTACTGGAATAAAATACAGGATGCCAGCTATTAAAATGAAAATAAAAGTAAAGCTACATCACCCTGATCCTCAAACATTAAAGTTACTGAATTACTGCCCCTTCCTGCTACTAATGTTATTAACATTTTACTGTATACAATTAATACCCGATCCTTTGCTGAAATCCACCATACCGTAGATCAAATCTGAAAAAGTCAGGAAGATTACCTTATGAGGCTCGTCCTTAAGACAGGCTGTGAAAATTCCCAGGAGGTAAAGTCTTTCCATAGAAGCCTGAACTTAAAATTACTCAGTTTACCCTGATACAAGCTCCTCTCCTTTAACTCCAAAGCCCTGCCAGTCATATTCCTTCTTGTACTATTAAGAACACTGCTAGTAAAGTCATATTTGTGGGTGTCCCCCTGTCTTAATGTAAGTAATTGCAGGGAGATTTTTAATCTCTTCCAATGGTTAACCATCCTCATTGTAAATAAAAGAGTACTAAGTAAGCCTAACCTTCTTTTATCTTAAGTCTAAACATGAACAATTGGTCTCGCTGTAGTTAACTCTGCTATGAGTAAAGCCACTGCTGTTACACGCCTTCTCTCTGTGCAATTACTGGGAAATCAAGAAAAGGTTAAAAATAATTTGAGTATGCATACATCAAACGAATTCCTTAAGACTGTTCTACACCTAGCTTTGCTGGAACTCTTTTTAGGAGGAATTAAATTGCTTTTATACACATATAAAACTCATACAGACAATAAACAAATTAGAAAAAGAACATCCTCCACCTAGAACACAAACGTCCCGACTTGAAATTCTTCCAAACTGTGTTTGCTAATTCATATCCTCTATCATTTCAAAGCAGAATTTGGACCTCCTGGAAAAGCCTCTGACCTGCATGAGGCACTGATGATCAACCAACTCTTCTAACTATTTTCTGAAACCTTAAGTATTTTCAATATTACTTTAGAGCATGACATGTACACCTTCATCATTATTACGTGTTTAACCGACACCATATACAGAACTAACATCACATTATCAAACCACCTCCATGGCACTCCCCTGCTCACAACTTGAAGTTAGTGCCTGACTTCTCTGTGGTGTAACAACAGGCCACCTATCATGATTCCTAAACTTTTACACAGAACTGCTAGTTTCCAAGAAGTTGTCAAATACCATAGGCGTAGTCTATTCTTCTTGTTCCTAGATGAACATGTCAAGTTTTGCCTCTGATTTCAAATTGGGATGGGCAATCTCATTCCAGCCTCAAACAAGTTCCACCAATCTGTAATAGAAGTCTACGCCACCACTATCCCCCTGCCTTCAAAAGAAAAACACTGTTGGTACAGGTGGGTTTCACACCACAGAATTAACCAGTTTCTTTAGGTATTCGGAAACAGTGCACAAATTGCTCACTACAGAAGCTATTTCTCACTATCAGCCAGACTTCCTAACTTGCACGAACATTCAGGTGCACAGAATACCTTCCAACATTAAACACAACAGAACAGAAAGCTTTGGTGTAACTGAAGGTGAAATATCCAGTAAGCCACCACTATTACTGAATAGTTGGGAGCTGGGCACAGGGCAGGGGGGGCACCCAAACACTTTTCATCACCTGAGTATTTTGACATGGTATGGGAGTTTTCTTACAGTTGAAATTTGGCCGTTTGTGGTGAGCTGTCATTTTTTTTTTTTTCTCTCAAAAGTATCTGGCTAAGGATCTCGGATCTTTTTCACACAGGTATATCTGAAGTAAACCTGAAGTAAGTACTAAGCTCAATACCAAACTGAAAGGTAAAATTAAGGCCATTATATAAGCTCACAGAAAAATCTCTTCCAGCTCTGAACTGAGGTGTTTGTAGACTGTTGCTTTGGACAAAATTGCAACAAACCCTTGTTCCTCTGTTCCCCTCCTATCAAATTATCAAACACGTATGCTCTTAAGAATCTAATCTATGTAAGTGTGTTTAAAATTAAGCACAAAAATATTAACAACAGGTATATAAAATTAATGCCTCCTACTATGAGTGAACAGAAAAGCTGGACAAAGGGGAACATGAGATAAATAGGAAGCAAAGTTCCAGCTTGCAGGACTCATGAATCAAAGGGTATGCAAAAACCCCCTCTGTCTCTACTCTCCCCATTTACTTCAAGATCCTTTACTGTTTCAGCTCTCCTGGTCTAAGAAGACACCACTAAAGGATCTTAATCGGTTTTAAAATTATACTTGACTTCTACAACCAGAGGAGTGGGTGGCAGGACACGCAGATTCTCTTCTAGTAAGCTAAAAACTTCATAGTGACTTTCCTCACTCTACATCAAAGGAAAAAAAAAAAAAAAATCCAGACTTCAGATTGATGATTCAGTTACAGTATTCAGTTTACATTCATGTAATTCTGATTGCCCCTACAAGATTCTAAGACACTTAATATCAGTTAATTGTGCATCAGCAAGGTAGTGGTTATTTTAAGAGTACTCAGACCGGATGTACACAGTTATTCAATTAGCAGAAAATACATACTTTTATGGAAGAACACACAAAATGCAGTTTCTTAAGCCGTCAAGAATGTAATGAACAAAAAAGACTATAGGACCTCTAGTGAAATTTATGTATATAACTCAAGACCATTCATACCCTGACTCGCTACACCTCAGCTATACACTTACTTCACACATTTTTAAATTTGTCACAGCTTAGATGGTGACATATGCATCCCTTCTTGCACATTCCTTACCAGCTTTTTTTCCTTGCTACGGTAAAAACAGCTGTTTCAGCAGCTAGAGAATCTGGATGTGGTAGCTTCCCAATGCCTCCAGCATGGGTTTGGGAAGAGAAAGGCATATTTTCTGTGTGGGTATTGCTTGGAAGAGATCTATGGTAGCTGTGCTAACAGCAGTTTTATGGATAGGATGTGGTCCTTGAGCCTACCCAAACCACATAAATGCGAAATTAACCTAGTGCTTTGCTAAATTAAGACACATCCTATTAGAGAATATGTCTAAAGTGTTCCAATGAATGAACATTATGTTATCTTCATCAGGACTTTTATAGCATTTAGCAAATACTGACAGGTCATGCTGGTATAAGAGGAAAAACAGATTATGTCTAATAATGAAATTTTACCAAATAAGCTTTTCTTAAACATCCCCAAAGCTAGGGCAGGGAAGATAACTACAACTATGGATTTAAAGAGATCAAAAGCACATTTTAAACTATTTCAACAGTTTGTTCAAACACCAGGTAACAGAGTATGACAGTATTTACAATTGCACATACAGACTTAATTCCACCTTCTGTGTAACCCGTTAGTTACATTGTAACACATATGCAAAGGAAAACAGTAAGAACTGAACAAACAGCTGTACAGCATATAATTTCAGACTCTGGGTGCTTAATTCCTCTGTCTGCCGCTAGCAACGCTAACTAACATTGGAAAGGAAGCTCGAATTTTAAACTCTGAACCTTAAGAACAGAGCTCCATATAGTGCATCAGTCTGGCAGAAACCTAGTAGAACAAGAAAGCTGCTACTCCAGAGTTAAGATGAGGACAAAGACTGACCACTGGACCGAGATCTGAGTCAGAAGAGGGAGTTAAGTGTAATACAAGAAAACAACAGAACTTCTCACCGCCTGATACTCTCTCCCCCCTGCCTCAACACCAAGGACAGAGACATCGGAATTTAGGAAAGTTTACCTGATGGAAAATGTGCATCTAACTTACACAAACTTGAACATGCATGAAACTAAATGGAAATGTAACAACCAAAATCTTAGTATGACCATAGTAATATCAGCATTTACATCAGGATAACAAACTCACTCAAGCAAAAAAAAAAAGAAACAAAAACCCAACCCTCAAACCCATGATAATTCCCATACCCACAGGACTGTGATTAACTCTGCAAATGTTGTCAACATAGTCATATTTTCCTATTCAGGTAATTAATTTCTCTGATGTATATCAGGGTACTTAATTAAAAGTATCTCTGCTCACACACTAATCTTTGCTGAGGCATTGCTTCAGCTAAGAATTTCACACTTCCTGACATTTTAAACATGCCTTATAAATGTTGGTATGAGGTGCTTCAAACACACGGCTTTTTTCTTTTTCTTTAACACGCTTAAAAAAACCAAACCACAAAACCAAAACAAAACCAACTATATGCACAATAATTTTCCACAAGACTGTTTTTTTGAAGTTATCTACAAAGTCTCAATCAAACCCCCCTAAGTTTCTTTTTTTTTTTTTAATCTAAGAGAATCTAGAGGCTGGAGATGCAGTGGGCGTCCTATCTCCTTTCCTTTTAGAAAAATGCAGAGAGAACAAGTGTAGTTTTCCTTGGTTTGCTGTGAGGCCACCAAATCTAGGATGCCCATAAAGCTATGCATGCCTTCTTCCTAAATATAAGTTACTGAAAATGTTCAAAAAGCTTCAGTCTGTCTTATTTTTTCAGTAAAGCATTTTATCTCAAATAACTAAAGTTAACTTTGCTCTGATTTTCCAGCTGTCTCCTTTCAGTCTAGAATCTGAATTTCCAGTTAAAGAAAAGCAACACCCCCCCCCAAACCCACAAAACAAGAGGCCACAAAAATTAACACCTTTAAAAAAAATCCTCCACAAAGGATAAACAAATCAAATCCATCTACTTTTTTATTCAGGCAGTTATGAATAAAAATGGACTTTTAGCCAAATCTATATTACTCTATATTATTAACAGCGGTCTGTTGCCTAGTTCTCAAAATTACAGTGCTAAGCACGTGTTTTGCTCAAAAACAGGATTTTGAGATAATACACGGGATGTTTAGTGTTGCATAAGAAGTGTCATTACATTTTGAAGGCTTTTGTTTTTTAGAAATGCGTATGTCTCCTGATAGTTTTCAGTTTCTTAGATTTAGCAACAGACTTGGCAACAGCCACAATGTGTTTACCCAAGAAACTTGGGAGCTAACCCAACTGTCAGAACACAGTATCAGTGGATAACTTCAAGCACCACTGTCTGTGTGCCAAGGAGATTTTTACTATAGTCTTTTACCTCAAAAAAACCCCACTACCTGAAGTTATGACTTAGTAAGGAGAAAGGTATACTCTACTTGTTAACAGAATTGACATCACTTTAAGACCCTTAGTTGCCACTTCTTTTTAATTTAAAGAGTTACTATATCCCTCTTATCAATTGCGTATTTTAGAACTCAGATCAACTTAGCAAGGTTGTTTTTCCTTCAGAAGACTCTTACAGAACATCACTGCGCAACTGAAGTTTCCAGTTGTAATAATGAAGATGTACTACTTTCTATATTTATTCTTTGTAGAAACAGGATGGGAGAAAGAGAAGATGAAAGGGAAGCAAAATAGATTTCTTTTTGTGCATCAAAACACTAATTAGTCATTTAAATATCTTGTGACTTGATGCTTGAATATTAAATCTCTTTGATTGCATTTTTCCCTCAGGAAAGTTATTTAGTCAAGAGGAGAGCTCTTAACTCCAAATATGTGTTCACTTAAAATTACATTTATGCAAAACTCAAGGCAATGTCAGAATTCTATTTATAAAATAGTTATAAATGCCCATTCACACTAGTTGAAGCTGCCCCCTCCCCCTAGATACTTATGGGCACTTTGCCATCTATTTGTAAAGAAATGGATAACACAAAATATCTATTATTTTCGTAAGTATTAGGGAAAAAAACCTCTTAAGCCTTCAACTGCTACGTAACACAAACAACTCCCAACCTTCCTAAATCCTGCATGGCATGAAGTTTGGGAAGCAGAATGTAGCAGGGCATTAAACTTGTGTGGTTTTCCGTAACTTTAGTCAACAACTACATCTCTCCGTCATCAACACCAACATAAAACTGAAGAGAAAGCTTTTTGGGGCAACAAGAGGGAAGGAAGGAAATTCAGCAACTTTGCAGAAACAAGAAGTGGAAAGAGTTTAACATCAACTAATTTATGTAAGATGACCAGAAAAAGATTCAGGAAGACACCTGTGTTTACTGATGGCAAGCAAATTTCTCTTGGGGATGCGCGTTTATGTGTGTACACATATTTAAAACAAAGGCATGAGCAAACTTTAACTATGTCTACTTACACCTACAGCTCTGAAGTTTAACCCTCAAAGCCAGATTTAGTAAACAAAAGCATCACATTAACCACAGAAACAAGTCTTATAATTAACATTTAAAAATTTTCTGTTGCCCATGACTACTTTTCCATAGCTAGGACATGTATCTCTGGGTTTATGGAGGCTATATAGTCACCCATGTAATTTTCTAGTCTGAAAACTTGCAACTGCCAGGCAAACAGTGAAAGAGAAGGATAGCAACCTCATATTTCTACATAAATAAAAGCATGCATGCACACTTGCCCACTTTAACTGAGAAATAAACCCAGCAAGCAAGCAGCATAGCGAACATAAAATCTAAAATTCTGGTACAAGTGGAAATTACAGATGCTCTCTTTCACATTCGGAATCTACAGGTATCAATTCAGAACACATCAAAAGAAACAGGAACATCTAAGCACAGTTGCCTATTGCTTAAATACTACTACTAAAATTGATACCATGCTAAAGTTTTGAGCACCTTCACAAAAATAAACACCACCAAAACAAAACCATAAAAAACCCAAACCCACCAACAAAAAAAAAACCACTCTTCACAATATACGTTTTAGTGGATGTTTAAAGCAACTTATGACTTGCACAGGACTTAGAAATACTGCATTATGTTAAAATGGTAGTCAGCTACACTAGAAAATCCTCAGAGAGTAGTTACTGAACAGAGACAACAACATGCAAAGAACACTACTCTGTAGAAATCATTCATCCTGAAGACGTTTCATAAAAATTCAGAGGTTCATTTAACTTAGAACAATAGTGCCACAAAACCCCCGCTGTATTTAAAGAAAACATGTATTTCAAGTTTTAGAGAAGTAATGCAAAAAGTTTATTACATCTAGAAATACAAACAGGAAGTTTACAGCCTGTCATCACAGAATCATGGAATGGTTTGGGTTGGAAGGGACCTTAAAGATGATCTCGTCCCAACCCCCCTGCCACAGGCAGGGACACCTTCCACTAGACCAGGTTGCTCAAAGCTCCATCCAACCTGGCCCTGGACATCTCCGAAGGACAACGGAAGCCTGACAGCTAGCAAAACTCAAGACTATGAAAGTGTCACGTTTGTTCTTATCACTAAGTTTCAAAACCTGTTTACACAACTGTGTTTCTACAGTTCTCTCCTATTTCCTGTGCTTAATGCACAAGTGTGGAAGACTGATTACAGTAAGGAAACAATTAGAGATCTCCAAACACTGAAAATAACAAATAACCCACTTCAGCAGGGGTCTTCAGCAATAACAGCTACTGAATGCTATACCTATCTTGGAACGTGCCGAGTGAATGATTAAGTGATCCTGAAGTTCGAAAAGGTTTAAGTCTCATTCTCCACCGAGACAGCAAAACTCAGGGGGAAGGGATAGACTTCTGGCCTCCAAACTCGGATTTTCTTACTTTGAGTAGTACTTCAATGCTGATTTCTGTATTTCCATGTAGCGAACATCACAATTTCACTTACATCACGCCTGTCTCTGAAGGCACTTCCAGGGTTTTCAAGTAAATCTAAACAGAAACCCTTCCGCTTTCTATTTCTGGCAGCAAACAGAAACCACACTCGCAAGGCAGAGCTAGGCTCACGCCGGAGCAGCTCGGCGGCGGCCCCCAGCTCCCGCCGCCTTCTGGCGGAGCGGCGGCGGCCCGAGCCTCACCGGAGGCGGCACGCCACCGCGACACGTGCGCGGGGACACCGGCAAAGACAACAACGCTGCAGCAGCGGGCCGGGCCCGGCTCAGCTCCCCGGGCCCTCCGCCGCCCGCCCGCTCCTCCCCGGTCCCCCGCCACGGCGGCCCGGGCCGCCGCCACTGCGCGCGCTCCCGCGCCAGCAGCCACAACTTCCTCGCGCCACCCGCCGCCGAGCGCCCCCTGCGGCGGCGGCCCGGCTCGGCAGCGCCACCCGGTGGGGCAGAGCGGGCACGGCGCCGCTGCCGCCGCCGAGGCGCGTCTCCCCGCCGCTGCCGCACAAGGCCCGGCCCAAGAACCAAGAGACAAAATGGCGGCCGCCCGCGGTGTCACGTGACCCCCTTTGTGCCTTTCGGGGCCCGGCGAAAGCGCCGACAGCTACCGCGGGGCCGGGGGGAGAGGGGGCCGCAGGAACGCGCGGGGGGAAGGCGCGGTAAGGGGCCGCCGGGCTCGGCACCTTCCCTCCCCAGGTCCTCCCCCCCCCCCCCCCCGGCGGGCGGGGAGAGCGGGGAGAAGATGGCGGCCATTTTGTGCTTGCGCAGAGGCGAAGGTGGGGGCCCCGGGTGCGGGGGGGATGGAGGGACCCGGCCGAGGGGGGGGGGGGGGGGTCTCACGTACCGACTCCTCTTCCTTCTCCATGCCCGTGGGCATCTGCGGCACGGCCCGGTTAATGGAGGCATATTCGGCCAAGTCGGGCAGGTCCTCGCAGCGGAAGACGGGCAGCGGCTTGGACGCGTCCAGCGCCCGGGCCCGGAACGACAGTTTGCTCATGTTAGGCGGCGATGGCGGCTCCGGCTGGGGAGGGGGGGGCGACAGCAAGAGCGCTCCGAGCTGAGAGCCGGACCCCGCCGAGCGCTCTCATGGAGGGACCGGGGCTCCCCCGGCAGGGCGGGGCGCGCTCCGACACGGGGCCCGGCGGCGCCGGCTGGCGCGGCAGGGCTGGGCGCTGGCTTCTCTCCTCCGCCGCTCCGGCTCCGCTCAATACGCCACGGCCAACATGGCGGACATTAAACCTCGACTGGCCGCCTCTTTCAGCCAACCCCAGCGCCACAGCCATTCCCACACTGCATCGCGCAGGGGCGCGGGCACAGCGCCGCCCGGGGGAGAGCGCGCGCAGCGCGGGCACGGGAGCGCGGGCTCGGGAGCGCGGGAGAGCTCGGAGCGGCCGGGCGGCGGGGACGGGGCGCTGCCGGCGGGGCGCAGCTGCTCCCCGCGGGACCCCGTCCCGCGTGGGGAGGGGGGGGGGAGAAGGGAAGGGGCGGGGGGAAGCTTTTCCTCAGCGTGCTCGCCTGCTTCCGAGCCGCGCCGGGGAAGGCGCGCTCCGCGCCTGCGGGGGTAAGGGGGTTCGGCTGCCTCCCAGTCCCGCCACCACCACCACCACCCCCCTGAGGTAAAAGGAGCAACGCCTTTCCCTGACAGCCTCCTAGCTACGGGAAACCTAGGGGAGAGAAGCGGAGGAGGAGCGGGATAGTGCCGGCCCCGAGCTTTCCGGTCACTCGGGGGCCGGCGGGGCGCCGGACCGAAGGGCGGCCTGCCCCCAGCGCTGAACTTACCCCGACCCGGGCGGGCGGCGCTGCGGCCGCCCGGTTCCCTTCGGGCGCGGCGGCCCCCGACCACCGGCCGGAGCGGCGCCCGGCGGGAGGTGGTGGTGGTGTCCGGCTGCGGGGCGGCCGAGGGGCCGCCCGGGCAGGTGGGGCAGGGGAAGCGCCCCTCGCCTCAGGGTCCGGCCCGAGCCCCGCGGTGGCGGCCCCAGTGCCGGGCGTCCCGCGGCGGCACCCTCTGCCTCCTCAGCGGCACCTGCCCGCCCGGCTCGGTCCCTCCCTGCACGGCCGAACCGAGTTCGCGTTCGTGTTAAATGAAGGAGAAACGCGGGCACCTCCCTGACAAAGGTGGAGAACTGTAAGAACCGGGCACCTCCACGGCAGCGTTCCCAGCCTGTTTCTGTGGGGCGCTCAGAAACTCGGGCCCGTGGCGGAGCGCAGACACGCGAACCCGGTTAACCCTTGCCTGGATTGAAGTCACCGGTTACCCCTTCGAGCCGGCTCGGCGCACGCAAAGGTTAGAACTAATGTGAGCACGTCCCGTTAGGTAAGATCGTTTACGCTTCAGTGATTTGATTAAACTGATGCAGTATTCTGCTATAAGCCAGCGATAGGAAATTTAGAGTCTTGCTTCTCCCAGCGGGGTCTCCTCATGCCGCCCCGGGTCGTCACAGCGCAGCCATAAAAACGTCAAAACGCGTTTTTCCCAGGCCATCGCTAGAGCTGTCCAGTTAAGGAACGCTTCACGTGCTTAGGTATGTTATGTTCTTGCATTAGGTCATAATGTAATTTATTTCTACAGTTAAATCACAAATAAATCCCCCTTCTTCAAGTTATGTTTATTTTCATTTAAAAGTGTGAGAAAATTATTTTTTGTTTGAATTTAAGTATTAATCTACTTTTAAAGCAAAATATTGTAGTTTTGTGCTGTTATATGAGAATCAGTAGACAGTACTACTCCTCAGAAATAGAACTTTCAGAAATAGGACATAAATGTAACAAAAGCATTAGAAAAGCCTTGGTTTGCTTAGTAATTTTAGAAATCTGATACATCTATAATATAAATCACATCACCTCTTCAATAATACCACCATCCTCAACCTTAAACAGCTCCTAGCCACCGGATGAAATATTGCTGGATGCAGTTGTTAACAGCAGTTTCAAGCCAACTCTGTGCATGTCTGACTTTCCCATAGGTCTCCCACACTGTTTCACCTGCAAGTCATTTAGCTTCACAGCCTCTCTGGGACAGGAAATTCTATCCATATTGCAAATGGGTAATGTAGTGGAAGACTGCTGCTAGGGAGAATTAGACTTTTTTTTTTTTTAACAAGGGTAGTTTTTTTGTTTTGTTTTGTTTTAAAAAGGAGAGTGGCATGAACTAAGGAATATCACAGTATTTGTTTGTATTTCAGTAGTTACATCAGACCCAAATGTTAAAATTGCATATTGCTTTTTATGCTAATTTTACAGCTTAAAGCACACACTAGCTAGAAATACTAATCCTAAAGTAATCCTAAAATAAATTGCACATAAAACATCTACAGAGTTTTCCACAAATACTGAATAATTTAGTTTATGCAACTAGCAGACAGACAAGGTGATGAGAAAAGAAAACCAAAACCCCCACACTATCATAGATTGGCTTTGACCTAAAACACCAAATGAAAATTAAATACCTGGCAGCTAAGCAAAAAATAAGGCCATTAAATATAACTCTCCACTTCCACTGATGAAAGAAAAACAATACATAATGAAAAGCGAAGTACAGAAAATAGTCTGAACTATAAAGACAGAATATTCACGCTTAAACTTATCCTTAATTGACCTTTGCATTTCTAACCCTACCACAGGCTTGAGAAAAGTGCAGAACAAGCAGAACGGACAATAACATTTGGATACAAACAGCACAGTATGCATTAAGAAGGAGTTTTGGCCTGAAGCTCAGACTCATCAGCTTTTAATGTTTTGCCAATAAAATAGATTGCATTTAACTATTTTGTAGCAGAAGTTGATTAGTCCTCAAAATTACCTAAGTTAATCTGCTAGTAAGATGAAAAGCGCGATGCTTGAAAACAATGCGACATCAGCCCAAATTTCTGTTCGGTAAAGGTGACAACAGAAAAAAATATAGAACACAAACAGACTGATGTTTCTATTTTACCTTCCTTTCAGTTACCATATGCAGATTTTTTTTTTTTTTGCCATTTTGTAGCATTTACTAAAATGCTCGTTACATTTTTAGACATCAGCACTGCACTATGACAGCAGTTAATGTAAAAGTGGTATGTTTTGCATAATGACCAAAATACTCTTTGCTAGCTCTTAGTAAAAAAATCAATAGGTGATAACTCATTTGTTGGACCAAAGTGCTATGTGTCCATTTTAAAAATTGAAATCTAATGAACTGTATGGTAACTGAAATATAATGAATACATCATTTTGAACTGCTGGGGTTTTTTTTGTACAAACCACTGAAATTAGATCTTTAATATTAGAGGCATTTCTTTAAGCTCCATCTTTTTATGATCTCAAATACTTAACACAAGCTTCACTAAAATGAAAGGACTTTGTACATCAGCTGTGTAGGTGGTAAATATAACCATTTCAATATACACTCAAAAATACTAAATTCAGATTGAGCATTAAGGGCTAAGATCCAACAACTTGATCCATGCAGCTACAGGGGGTCTCTTATGATATCATCTAACTCAGGTTTGTGAAGCCCAAAAACTTAACTTGCTATTTTGTCTTGCAAGTTCTATGTACTG
Organism: Pluvialis apricaria; assembly: GCA_017639485.1. NCBI lineage: Eukaryota > Metazoa > Chordata > Aves > Charadriiformes > Charadriidae > Pluvialis > Pluvialis apricaria. The sequence goes on along the minus strand of CM030008.1, from coordinate 17,093,031 downwards.
TATGACAAGTTATTACAAATTTTAGTATTTATTTAGTTTTGTGGCTTAAAACCTCTCTAAGTCAAATAAAGACTTTCAGTAGTTTCTTTAAGCATGAGTTGTAGTCTTCTGAACATGGGTTTGTATTGTCTCCCAAAATAGCTATGCATAAAGGGCATATTGGTTAAACTGTGTGTCATTTTGGATGCTTTCTGGAATCAAGCAAATAAAATTCTAGGATACCGTTGTTCAACTTCCAAAAAATCTTTTTTCATTTTTAGTATTCTTGTTCTCATTTTTTTTATATTGGTTTATCTTCAATTAAGTACATTGTCTAAAGGCAAGTATAAAATAAAGGAGCTAAAGGTTGAAATAAAGTACAATATAAAGACCGATATTGCATATGTAAGTTCTCTATTGTTCTACTTTTAAGGAAAGCCTATTTGTTTGAGAAAATAAATATGCACAGTAATACATAGTATTAACAGTGAATATTTGATGTCATTCTACTCTCCAGTCTCATTGGAAGAGGGGTTTTTGTTTGCTTCGGGTTTTTTTTAAGCTTCCTTCCTTCTGCTCCCCCACAAAATAATGATACACTGAAATCCAGAGTCAAACTGGGATCAGAAATCAAGTACATTTGACTCCTTACATACATTCATTTTCTCTGGCCATACTTTTCTTGTATCTACTTAAAACTGTAGCAGACAACAATTAAAAATAGAGTATGTTAAAGGGAAAACCATGTTTCTCATGTGCCAACCATTGAAAAATAGTTTTTACATAAAGAAGATGATAATACCGTATTTTCATAAACTGAGGAATATGAGTACACTAAACTATACACTGTCCTGGTTTGAGCGACACAGGACTAATTTATCTTCTAATACTTGGGAAGACTGCATTTTTAGAAGACTCTAGTGTCTGAATTTGTGAAAATATTTGTTTATAGCCAGCTATGGTGTGTGGATTTCAAGGTCTCAGTGTTTTTGAGCTGGCCAGGTGCAGGGATGAGGAGGAGCAAGACTTGAGCAATTGACCCAAGCTGGCCAACAGCATTATGTCATACCATGAACGTCACATTCAATATTAAATTAGAAAGTTTGCTGTGAAGTTCTGTCTCTCCCTTGATGGCTGGCATTCTGAGAACTTCTTGCCCCGGTGCCAGACCCCTGAGGCCTTCCCTTCCTCCTGAAGCCGTAGTGCTCGCGGTGTCTGACATTTGCTGTCCACTGCTGGGAGCGCACAGCTTTCTACTGATATAGTTGACTGAGTATAAACTTTGTATATTTTGTATTTGTATTGGGATCAATATTGGTTCTTTAGTGCTATTAATGTTGATTATCTAGTCTTATTCTATTAAACCTGTTTACGTTTCAACCCCTGGTTTTCCTTGTTTTCCCCTGATTCCCCTTCCCGGCTGGGGAGGGGTCATCGGGTCATAGAATGATTGTCTAAATGACAATAAATTGTTGTGGGTTTCTCAAACCATAACATACACTAACTTGCATATCCATGAATATTTGAAATTTTTCTTTTTTTTTTTTTTTTCTCTCCACTCTGGGACTACTTTACACCCTGCTTCTACTATTGTAGAGCTCACTAACTCATCATTTATTTATATAGTAATTTTGTTGACCTGTTTTTTGCCTTTTATCTCCGTAAATGCTGACTACTCTGAACTGATACGAAGTATCACTGGTCCTCTTTTTCCCCACTTTCAATAATCAAGTATTAAGAAATGACACATTATGAAGTTACCATACTCTAGTGTCTTTCCAGAATGACTTACTCTTAGGGGTTTTTTGAAAGATATAGGTGTCTCTCTTGTTCTGTAGTAAGCTACTATGGATTCTGTATGTATATTCCCAGTTTACATTTGCTAGTGATGCTTCTGTTCAAATTTGCTTCTCAGCTATCTCTTGTTTATATGTTTTATAACATTACAGATACTATATTCTTTTAAATCATCTCAGTGAGCTACCTGGAGTGGATACCTGGAGATAAACGTAGGCAAATATGACACTAGATGTTCTTCATTATTTTATGAAATGTAACATTACAGTAGTAAGTAGATGCATATAGAAATTATCTTAACAGCATGAAGATTTCAACCAACTGATGTAATTCATAGTGTATTTCACCTTATTTGCTGGTGTCAACTGCCTGTGTTAAAAGAGATAATGGAACTGTCAAACATATTTAAAGAGTTCAGACACCATACTACAAAAGTGGTGTAGAATGCCTTTGTGTTAACTTCTGCCATTCTTTTGAAAGATAATTTAGTGTTTAATAGCTTTGGCATCTCAAAGAATGGTATTATATATTCACTTCATTATTTTAGGTGTTCATGGTTGAGTTGCAATAGGTACAAAGCTTGTTTGAAGTTCTTTCTGAATCATAATTTGAAGCAATGACCAAGTAAATTTCTTCCTCAATTCTTGTCTCAAGGAGGGGAAAGTAATTTGTCTTATAATTTTTGTTTCTGTAGTGAACAGGTAGGTACATGTACTGCATGTCCAAATCTTTTAGTTACCTTTTTGTTTTTTTGTAATCACTTCCAATTTACACTGCAGAATACCAAATAGAGATGAAGGGATAATACTGCATTTAATCTCCTATTTCTCTTACCATTCAACAGCTAGTAAGTAAACACGATCTTTTAGATTCCAAAACTGCCTAAAAAAAATTTTAAATTGGAGATGTAACAGCCTGGTAAAACGAGCAACTCAGAAGTGTTAAAGACAAGCATGTGATTTTTCCACTATAAACCCAATGACTGTTGTTGTAATAAGCAGTACATTACTAGACACGACCAGTAAAGCAGCATTACAAAACTAGCTGTGGCCTTCATGTTCAGAACAGAAACAAAGAAGTTGGCTTTCTTGCAACAATATCTGAAGTTTTAACACTTTGTTGCGAGTGGCCATACTTAAAACTGGATAAGGAATTACCATGTGATCAATGGGTTTCACATTTTAAAACTACACGCAGGAAGTCACAAGCTAACATTATTTTGCATTAGGTAATGCTAACAAAAACAAGATGGGCTGAAATGAACAATAGTTCTGTCATTTCTCAGGCTCTCCGCGTGAGGCTATCACTTTGTGATGTGTTGCCTTTGTTAACATTATTGGTTTAAGATACTGCGGTCCCACTTTCTGCTCTGCCATTCATTCTTTCTCTTCTGTAGCTGCAGCGCCCCTTCATTGTATCAGCACAGTGGCTTATGAAGCTGCACTGAGTACCAAGCAGGAATCCCATCAGATACATTAACCACTCAGCAAAAAGACCCAACTACATAAATCAGAAGAAAAGCCACTTGAAGAGATCCATGTTAGAAGTTATGTTCTCCCAGTAGCTACAGCTTATTGCCACTGCCCTCTCCTTCATATGATCCAGTTTGTGAAGGCTACAGAATGCAGTAGTCTGGAATGATAAGACGTGCAAAAAGGATTTGAAAATGATAAACTGTATATGCAATTGAATATGCACTCAAAACACTTGTCATATGCTATATTTGAAAACCTTTGCCTACAAGACTAGTGTCTGAACTAGTCTATAAATGAATGATTTCTTATTTTCTTTCAGACAGATTACATACCACCGTGTATGGGTGGGGTTTTAGAGTTTCAAGTACATACATAACAGACAGCATTTTTCCACGTGAGTGAAAGGAGTTAGATGCCAATTTAATGGTGTAATCTTACTTGGGGAACGTGTTGTCAGCCATACATATTCAAAAGTAGAGTCCAGCATCCTCAGAGAAACTGTCTGAACCTGAAAGGTGTTATGCCACTGAGCTATATCCAAAAGAGGAGGAAAAGCCACTAGCCAGCAACTCTCTTACTGAGAAGAAACAAAGCTAACAGAGGAACAGTGAAAGCTATTACTGCATTTCTACTTTTGCTCTGGAAGCAGTTGCCCCCATAGGAAGAGCAGAAAGACTGCGAGAGGAACTAATGACTTGGGATTTTTATTTTACAGACGCAACATGTGTCCCAATATCACCTGTACAGATAGAGCCTGTTTTATCGTTCTCTTGTCTAAAACGTATCTGAAAGCACAAAGGGTTTGTGAGAGTTTTTTAGTACTGTAGAAAAGAATTAGCTTCCTTTATAAGGCTTCTTCAGGAGACTTAAGTTTTTATGTGTGTAGGGAAAACATATAATAGTGGAAGCAGCTATTCTGTTAGATACAGCAGAGGCAAAAAGACAAAAAGTACGCTGAGACTCTTCTGTATTGAAAGGTATCTTTCCCTGTGTAAGTTTTACTGGATTCAGAATAGTTACCCTAAGAATTGTAAAGGCTGAAAGATAAGTGATTTATGAGTTTCTCCTTTATTCTTCCCTTCCATAATGTGTGTTCCCTCCAAAATGTTATGCTAGACACACCCTGATTTCTTGGTTTAGTCATCTTCTCCAGCAACTCAATCCTACAAGATTATTTTGCGGAACGAGTCAGAAGATAGACAAAGTTTTAAAATATAACCTTTTTGCAAATCAAAAAAAGAAAACGGGACCAAAAACAATTCCAAAAATGTCTGACTTTATGCTTTTTTAAAAAAAACTTTATCCAAACCCTTTTGTATTCTGAAATACAAACCAGTAATAATATTAAAATCACAATTTATTCTTCTTTCATACTAATTACTTAAAAAAATTATGGTAAATAAAAGCTGATCTGGGCAGACAGGCTAGCCACCTCTTACTTAGGCATGGACTTCTGCAAACATTGTTTTATAACACATGAATAAGTTCTGAGTCAAGTGAAGTTAATCATATGATTATGTATTTCTCGTAGAAGGACCCACACAAGAGCAAAAATCTTATCCTTTTCTTGCTGGAAATGCACAGGACTGGACTTCCAAAAAAAAAAAAAAAAGCCCCCAAACAAACTAAAACAAAAAAAGCTAACAAAACCCCAACCAACCAACCAAAAACCCCAAACCAAAGAAAAAAGCCCCACCTTCTCTTGCCAACAGAACTGCTAATTCATTAATCAAAGAGCTAAGTATAGATTACTTTGATATTCTACACAGGATAAGGCGAAAGGCTAAAAATGTAAAGAGAAGTAGAGAAATTATGGTTGTATATAGGTTTGACGGTAGGCACAGTGATGCCACTGTCCCGAATCCTTTAACTGACCATTAAGGTAAGACCTACCAAACAAAAAATCCCCACCACAAACCTACACCCTTCACCACTACATAAACCTTAGGCTGCCACAGTGTTCACACACTGACCTGGGATAAAGGAGGACACTGGGGACAAGCTACACTCCTTTGCATAACTTTAGAAAGTTTACTACTTCACTGTTAATCGCATGGCTCTATCTATGTGCAAATATACTGCAAATTCAATGCCGGTAAGCTCATATGCTCTAACTTTTAAAATTTGCTTTTAAATTAAATAATTTGTTTTAATGCCTTACACTTCCAAGATAGGATTTCTGTCTTACAAGTCAATCTATGAAAATTATTTCAAGTGCTTCAGAGCTTCTGGATAGTATGACCAATTATTTGCAGAACTTCAGAATTATACTGCTGATGTTAGATAATGTGGAGTTCTAGTCCGATATCTATGCTATAACATCAAATGCTTTAAATTGCAGTTCCTGAATCAGAATGAAAGTAGTATATCTGCTTGCCTCAGGGAATTCAGGAAAACATTGATTTATACCTAGATAGGAATTAGCTAGGCTTCAGAAGTCTTTTGGTGCAGGAAAGTATACTTTCATCTTGGAACAAAGAGGAATTTCCTAAAGCATGTTTAGATTGGGGGTGGGTGGTCAAGCTTTTCTTTTTTTTCTTTTTTTTTTTTTTTTAATGTTACTGGGATCTACCTACCCACTTCACAAATTCCAGACTAAATCAATAGGGTTGTGTTATTAATATCCAATACAGTCTACGCCATCTTTACTTAAGACAAATACATTTCTCCAGGGAAAGAAAAAAACCCACAAATAACTCAGTTTTTGGATTTCAGGTCTGATGTTACTGGTTTGCAAGGACACACACACACACACAAAAAAAATCTTTCAACCTTAGATGTGGATTCCTTTACACTACACACTGTAGTTTGATTTATATTTCTAAATAAAGCATAAGATAGAAAGTTATCAAGATATTGTCTTCTGGGATATAAATATGATCATGATTAATTTGTAACAAACAGATACACACTTCAGAAAGGTCTAATTAGTAACACTGGGGTTTTTTAATGATGAAAGCTAATAAACTAAGTTTGAATATATATCCAGCAGAGGAGGCTAGATCTGAATACAAAACTGATCTGAGTGTTTTAATTATTTTTTTTTAAATGATAGCATGAGAGGCATAAAAATGGAAAACTCTCATAGGGTTAACCTGAAGAAAATACATTTTCAGAGGTCTTTCAACATTTAGAGAATGCAAAAAAACTTGCGAGAGTTGGGCAGATGTTGAGAGGGAAGATGTTTTGGTATAGATGGAAATATAAAGATGCCTGCAGAAGATAGCTAGAGAAATCATATTAGATTATTTTCTCTATGCATCTAACGTAAGTGGGCTCAGAAAACCCAAGCTGATGCGATATCAGTGGATATAATGTTCTTCCCACCCCCCCCGCAGTGAAATCCTCGAGCCTGGTGTAAGGGCGTCCTGAGAAACACAACCAAGTGGAAAGTAGTTTTCTCAAATCATTTAGAGTACAAGCAGTTAAGGCTTTCACCCCCTCACCCCTCTCCGATACAGACACTCCATTCTCACTTTCTTATTAAATAAGGTGTTAGTTTTACTGTTGTCTGGCACTCTGTTGATCTGTCCAAGAGAAGACAGACCACTGTCATTGACACAGGGGCCTGTGCACAAGCCAGCTACTGGTCACAAGTGACAAGTCTGCTGAACTTCATCTAATTTGTAAGCAATTCAAGAAGAGTGTTAGCACAAAAGGACATGACCAAATTAAAACAAAAAAAAAAAAAAACAAAACAAATGGGGAGAACATGGAAGGTAGGAAGGAAGGAAAACAGTTTCTCACATTGAAGTAGCTCATCTGAAAGTCTGCTTGACTAGAGCTTCCAAGTCGCACAGATTCCTGCCATACCAAATTTTTAGGTTGGAAATTGATTCACAGATGACAAAAGAAATCAGAATCCTTTCTTACGGAATCTTCATTCCTCATGTGATTATAAATGGATATGAGCCAAACAGAATGTGTGTATGTGGAGTCGTCAGACGTAAGATTTTTTTCCCCTCTGTTATCCAGCATGGCTTCTCCTTAAAAGATGCTAATAGTGGCAGTTTTCTTGAATTGTGAATACACAATCACATTGTCTAACGGCATCAAGATATTCTATCTTGTATGGATACCTTTAAGGCCATCACAAATAACATAACTGCTCTGCATTAAAACATTCAAAATTACAATTTTACATTTTCTTCAGAAAAAACTCTCTGAACCAATTCATCCAGGTAACATGCCCTGTCTATGCCTGGCATTACAGATGAAAAGCTGCCAGGTAAAAGGACCCTTCGAAGAAATTACACTTTTAGTCATCTTGGCATCACCAAGATTCCTAGGAAACAGATAAAGGACCTAAAGGATGCCTACAGCGCTGAAAGGCCCAGATCTGAGCCACCTGTTTTTTTAGCCTGTTTGAACAAACTTGGAAAACTCTCTCTTATTGGTGTTAACAAATATTCAAGATGCACACACCTGTGAGACCAGGGATGTCTTGCTTCCATTTAGCAATTTTCTTAAAGCTCTGAAGGGGAGAGAAGATTAAGAGCTAACTTTTCATTACCTAAATCATGCAAAAGTCAGTATAAGCAAACTTTGGGGCATGGGATTTATCTGATTAAGGACACTCACATCTGAGCTACTCGTACTAGGCAAATGAAGATCTGATCAGGATAATCAGTGAAGTTTGAAATACGGTTCATATCACAGTAGACATCCAAAATTTCAGGGGTTTTTTGTTGTTGGGGTCTTTTTGTTGTTTGTTTTTTAGGTATGATTTAGTTGACCTGTTTCTTTTCAATGACTAGGATCACAGATTTAACAATACCATTCTAAAGTCAGGTGAAGAAATGTCTACATTGTTTACAATACAGCGATTCCAATTTACTTAGAAGCACAGTTTACTGTTAATCCATTGAAGCATGAGTTAACACCCCTTACAGGCTTGTTACCTAGATATCTAACCATACACTTGTAAGCACAGGTCCCAGAGAAAAACCAAAATGGAACCTGACAAAAAGAGGACTGCTGTGGGAGAAAGAAGTCCTTAGTTCTGCTCGCTGTTCCTGGGGCTTCCTACATTTCACATTTAAACATTATTGAGTAAAATCCATGAAGCAGCCCTTGGAGCGGGGATGACAATGCAGCCCACTTCTTTCCCTCTTCCCCTGCAAATCCCAGTGCTCAACATATTGTAAAATCAAACTCCTCCTTTTCCCTTTCCCTAGCATTTTTCACTCTGAAGTGGCCCAGGTTGTCTTCAACAACAGAAGATGGAGAGTTAGCATCCCACCATTTGAAACCATTTGTTCCAGGTTTGAATTCCCACAGACCTAGCTTTTAGAGCTCTTGCTATTTTTACTGGTGCTCAAACCAATAGCCATTGGCATCCATAACTATTGTTTTCTATTGTATGGTATGATATGCCTTTTAGCAACTTTCAATTTACCAGCTGGGACCTCCATAACAGCATCTCAACTCCCTGCGAAGGCCAGTACTCACGTGTTATTTGGCAGTTCCCACCTCTCTCTGTTGTTTATACAGGAAATAAGCAGAAAGAATAATTTTTTTTAGCAAATGTACTAATTTTTTAAGCACTGCAATACCTCCTTTAAGGGTCAAATCCTGACCACCAATTTTAGGCTATAGCTATTATCAGTAGGGTATTTATGAACAAAACATCCTATTAAGGAAATTTGTAGTACTGGTATTGCCCCTGGGGCCAAAGGACAATCCAGTGGTAACATAATATACTGGAAACATGACTTAGCTAAGAATCTAAAGAAGCCCACGGGAGCTGAAGCCACTGGTATTTGGTCATGTGTGTTCAAGGCATACTTTGTTGCTCACAACAACAAGCCAGAGAAATTCTGTTTCAAAGCATTGATATTGCCTCCCCCCTTCCTCCTTCTCCTCCATCCTGTATACTTACTAAAGCATTTAAAATTTAGGATTGTCTCAATGGTTTGGATTGCTTCACTACAACATGAATTAGCTTCTTCAGCTATCGGATAAAAGAGGAAATACATGAAAAATGCTAAGAAGTGGAAGGATGCGCTAGCCATAGCAGTTTCCTCTGACATATAGCAGGTAGAGCAGATTATTTCCTAACACTGAAAAGCCACGAAAATACCAGTCTGGAAGAGGTGTGGAGGGACCTAACTTTCTAGAAGATGAGAGTCTGAAGCAAGCAAGAAATACATCATCCTTTGTTCACAGCCGGGAAACAGGCGACCCTTGAAACAAGTTTAAAAAAAAATAATTGTTCATTGCTATAACTTGATGCAGCCATGTGTGATGTGGAGTACTACAGATAGCAAAGTCACAAAATACTGAAGGTGAGAAACAAGACTACGTCACACAGTTTGGAACATAAAGATACTTTCCCCCCCATCTCCTGAAACCTTGAGTGTTGAATCAAGGAAACAATGAATAGTTTAGAACCCTCAACAGGGAATAGCCAGGAGTCCCAGCTGCCAAGGTATGTTATCACCTGCAGGAAAATAGAGAACACAATGATATACGAGTGAATGAAACAGGAGTTACAGCTTTTATTTGAACTGAGTCCCAAACCATGTTCTTTTATACCACTAGCACACATCTGGGGAACTGTCTTCACATTATTATTGCCTGACTTTGGAAGCTGGTAAAATCTGCCTGGGATCTACACATCTGCACTTCTATGACAATTTTAGACAGACAGCCATCTTTACCCCGTGCCTCTTACTTGAGTATATAATACTGGTAATATTGGTTGGAGGAATGTCATGAAGGCACACAGAACACTTTGGTCAGTCAGGGTGAGTTAAGATCTTGGAAAAGATTGTTTGGTTTACAGTAGGGTGCTATACTTTGAATAGTTTTAAGCCAGGAGAGCCAAATATCTTTGAAAGCTGTATAGAGTCTATATAGAGTTTCTAGGTAAAAGGGAAACTGTATTAGGAGAAAAATATATTAGTTTTGCCATCTTAGGAAGGGGGTGGATATATAGGGGACAAAATTAAGAAACCCACCAAGAAAAAAAAAAAAAAAACCAGAAAAAGTCATCTCTACGGTTAGGTCCTGGTATTCCACAGACAGGGATTCCAGAAGGAGCAGAGTGGGAAAACACAGAAGACAGAGCCACCCCTCAGTAATGACTCTTCCAGGCATTTCTGCAGAAGATGCAGGAGGTAAATTAGTTGCTATTTAGCTTTGAGAGAATGCTAAATCTTAATCAATTCTTATTTCCTATTGGCAAAACCTCTGCTGGGAACTATTTCTTGTTCAACAATGGCTCAAAAAGGAAGCAGGAGAGAAGTGAGGAAACTGCTGAATTGCAAAACATCAGCACTTCACTCTCTCACCTTATGACTTCTTGGTATGAGCGAGAACAGACACTTTCATCAGATGCCACATCAAAGTTGCAAAACCATAACGAATGTTAAAGAGTGACCCCAACTGAATGGGAGAAGGAAGACCAACCGTGAAGCAAGTTTCTACTCAGCGTTCATGTTCTTGCTGACTTCACTGAGCTAGAAGCTGCCTCTGAGCAGCAAGATCACTAGCAATCAGTTCATTCATGGCCTGCGTGCACAGGCTGCAGTCACAAGAAATCACCACTTTCATAGTCCAGGATGACAAGAGGAGCAGAAGCATGAAATTACCTTCAGTAATTTATCATTTGCTCAGTACTGTTGTCCATGGATGAGCAAACTGAACATTGGTCTACACAATGTAAAGAAGAAAATGACAGTTGTATCAGAATTACCCAGATGTAAATAACCAGGTGATTCTCTAAGATTTATAGTTATTGTAATAGATTCAACAACAATTGGCTTTACTTCCATTGGCATAACCCAAAATGCCAACCTTGTGACCTAGCGATCAGGTCTCAGAGATGGAAGATGTCCAAACTCCACACTTTCTCAGAGGGCCCATATCTTGATACTTGTCCTCAAGACCTAAGAGCTGTACCAGGACACTGAAGATGTAATGGTTATATTGTGCTGTCATAGCCAATGGGACTCTATGCTCCAGCCAAGACTTCATAAAAGTAGATCTTGCCTGACAGAGGAGAGATGATGAAAGCTGACTGCTCTCTTGGATGTAGATGTCTCTTACTGGAAGCAGTTTACAAGGTGTATTTACCTAAGGTAGAAGTAAATTTTACCTTCCTTTAACAAAACAGGCAAACAAACAAAGACAACACTATAGAGATCTACTTGAAATTGTGTATCAGTTTCCACAAAACTAAATACCTTAATGAGCAAACATTTTTTAAAACCAAAATCTAAATGCATTTTTGAAGATTAAAATGCTCATGAGAAGTTTAGAGACTGTTTCAAAGAGTCCAGTATTTGTCAGATTTATTCTTTGAAAATAATGAGGACATTGAAATGTAAAATAAATGCAAAGGTCTCTAAAATTGTCAGCTTCATATCACTCCAAAATAATAGGCACATCGATTCCTTAAAAATGTGTCATTTATTCCTGAACCTGTTGAGTTTTCCAATATATGCTCTAATCATAGGCTTGTCTATGTCTTCCCACCCACCTTCTTAGACCATTAATCACTTCTGTTTTCTTAAACACCTAATATGGATGTTAGCAGAAAGCCTCCTAAAACATTTGCACTTAGAACCGAGGTGATCTGTAGGTTGTACCGAAAGAAAACCAACACACATTAATATGTATCTATTTATAAATACATGTAAAACGCATGCTCCAGTTAGCAACAGGAAAGAAAAAATCCACCCACCTCAGGTGAATCCTGTTACAATCTGAAGGACTACATTAGGTTTTCCCTTCTTTACAATCTCACCTTCATACACAATCCAAACTCCTACAGACCTGAACAAGAAATCTGCATATGCAAGCACACAAGCAAGAGGGACCTTACTGTTTAACAACCAGCGGTGAATCTAACCTTTAACTTCACAACAAGCAAACAATGGACTAGTTGCACAATAAATGTGTACCAAAGCCTTCCATATTGTATGTAAAAATCATTTTAAAACCTTTCATCTGTAGCCACTGTAAAATCATTTTGGGGGTGGGGCCGAAAATCTCATTACCGAAGAAAACTGGTCTCTAGGTACAGGATTGAAAAAAAAAAAAAAAGAAAAAGAAAAAAAATCCGCTTCGTTACACAAACCAGCGAAAGGGTGAGGTCATGCCTGTTCCGGGCCATAGTTCGTGCAACACTACAATTTTTCAGAGATACAATTTAATCGTCTTTCTAACTGATCCGCCGTTACTTTTGCTACAGAGAAAAGGAAAAGATACAATAGATCAAACCCGTGCCCCACCTTTCTCTCCCCCCCACCCCCCCGGGCCCCCTCCCCCGTCAGAGCCAGGGACACGGATGGTTTCGGAGCCCCACAGCGCCACCAGCACAGACCAGTGCAAAACAAAAAAGATCTCCCACCGTGTGAAAAAAAAAAAAAAAAAAAAAAAAAAAAAAGCGCCTAGAAAAATACCAAAAATTACAAAATGTCTCCCAAATGTACCTTCTTGGAGGAAAAAGAACAAACAAACAAACAAACAAACCACTCATAACAACCCCCCCAAAAAAACGCCACCACCAAACCAAGACATCTAAATGAAGTGTGGTGAAATAAGAACCTTTATATAACTAATGCTTTAAGCTAATTGGCACAAGAGCGCTAATTTGCAAATAAAAAGGTCACAGTTTAATAAGAGACATAACTTAATATAAACCCTCTTATGTCAATCTCCACCTTCACCATACCAAGGGCAGTTTTCCCCCGTACTTTAGACCAAAGTAGTCCATCAAGAGCCATCACAAATGGCATTGTAAACTCTTTTAGCCACGATCAGACCATATAGCCGCACCGTAATATGCTTCTTTATATATTAGAGCTGCATTATATTCATAAAGACAGTCACATATTTGGTCCTGGATCCGTTTATTACTCGCTAAAGAAACCCCCCAAACAAAAAGCCAGAATCAAAAAACCAAGTCCATCTCGAAAATATCTGACTACTTATGCTCTTAAATTGAACTTAAATTGCTGTTAAGCTTCGCGTATAGAAAATTTTCAAGAGGAAACAAAACTGACTTCAGTAATTGTCTATTTTAAGGAGACATCGCTGGGTGGGATACACATGAGCTCAAAGCTAAGAAAAATACAAGGCTACGTTTTGTTCATCAACACAACGAAAACCCTCCACAGCACTAACACACGCCAAAAAAACGCAGCAACGAATATTTTTGGTTAAAACCACAAACTTACCTTCGGAGAAGGCAGTCCTTGCAAAACGGCTGTAACAATATGGACTGCATACTCGCTCTCCTACAACCAGCCACCTCCATGCTGCAAAGGGCTCCCCGAACATCCTTAAAATATTTCGCAAATGCAAAAAGTGAGACTTTTCTCTTTTTTTTTTTCCTCTTTTTTTTTTTTTTTTTCTCCTCCCCCCCCTCTCTCCTCCTCCTCCTCCCCCCGCCAGGATCGCCGGGTGAGGAAGGAGGCGGCTTCCCCGCGGGTCTGCGGGCGATGCCGGCGGGCGATGGAGCAGCCGGGGCGGGGGAGCCCGGCGCCGCCGGGGTCACAACTTTGCCGGGGCCGGCGGCGGCTCGATGGGTTCCGCGGGCAGCGGCTCCGCCGCCCCCCCGCCTCCCCCCCCGCCGCTGCCACCGCCGCCTGGAAAAATGCAGTGTGCCATTTTACACCCGCCTTTGAAACACACAGGACCAAAGTCTAGCGCTGGTTTTCGGTGACACTGCAAAACTACGGCTCGCTCCACGCAACCCCCCCCCCCCCCCCTTCGCCTCATCCCTCCCTTCAATGAGAGCAGCCGCCTCTTGAGAATTAATAAAGAAAGACAGCTGGAGAAAATAATTCCGAGACTTTGCCGTTTTCCCTCCCCCCGGCCCAGCCCCCACTCCTAACCCCGCAGCAAGTTTCTGCCCATCAGCGCATCCATCCCTCGGCCTCTCCCCGCGGCACCGGGCGCCCCAGCCCCGCCGGGCTCCGGCAGCCTGGCCGCCGCTGAAACAGCCAGTCATGCCTGAAACAAATTCCATGATTCCTGGAAAGTGGGGAGGCTTGAATCCCAACAAATACTCGATTTACTTACAAATAGAAATACCTACCTTATGAAAGAACTAAATTAACACTAAATTCAACAGATACATCCGTTATGGCAGGGATAGTTTTTCCATAAATACTGTTTTAAAAACCCCTCCTTATACTGACTGACAGAATTCTACCATGCTGCCCACAAACAAAATGGCTGTGGCACCGAGTTTTTTGGTTCCTCCCACTGTGCCTCCCCCTGGCCTCCAGGAAGTGGTAGAAATCCAAAATAAAATCCGCACGAAAAGTACAATGCATCGTCTAAACTCCGCACGGCACCACCAGCCATCACGGGCAGCAAAGCACATTTACCAACCTCGTACTTTCTCGAGGATTTTTATTGTTTTTAAAAAGGGGCATCAATCACTGGGAATTTACATCACTGTGTAATTTGAACTTCCTGCTTTACATATTTATAAGGTCTTTCACCTATCTTGGCAGGCTTTCAAATTAAGTGGGTTGGGAAATTCGATGCCGCGGCTCCAGTTTGTGAGCTGAGTCAGGTAGTCCCTGCCGGAGCCGTGCTGCGAAAAGACGGGCGAATTCTCCCACTTCCAGAGCGCGGGGCGAGATAAAATTACCCCCCGAACAGATTCCAGCCTCGTCAGCCAGCCCGGAGGCGCAGGGAGGACGCTGGGACCAGGGTTCTCAGCGGTAACTGAAATTTAGGCCTCTCGCACAGAAATACACGTTTTGTAATATTTATATTTTTGCATCTGTGGTTCACAGTAGTCTGCCTGAATTATGATTCCTGTGGAAATAATCTCGGATTTTCGCTTATTGTGACCCTGTAGAGTGTTGCAGCCCTTGAACTTTTTTTGACATTCGCCTTAAAAAGAAAAATAAACAGGAAAATATGGCATATTTAAATTAGAGACGATCACAAAAATGTCAATATGTGGTCCTCTTACCCGAGCCACCAATCCTGCCAGGCAATAGCATAGCTCCTCCCGCACACTGCCTCTCGGGCTCCGTAGGGCCTGATTCATTTCTCATGAGAGCCCTTTTACTGCCTTTAGTAGGAGTTACAATGGAGACAGGCTGCCAGACCTGCTGAGCCTCATCCCGCGCTATGTTAAAAGACTTAGATTAACATTCCCATCCACTCCTATTCTAAACCTTTATCAGAGGCACTGAAAAAAACAGTGAAATTGGTGGTTTTTTCCTGAACCACCTCATATTTCTACGTTTTAGATTTAAAAAAAAAAATCTGCAAAGAACTTAGAGCAATTTTTGTCATTATTATTATTTGCTTGTATTATGCTATGTAGCAGCCTTAATCTTGGACTATAATTATGATGATATACTGTACAGAAATATAGGGCAAAAAGATAATTCCTACCCTGAAGAGCTCAAAAGTATAAGACAAAAGACAGCAGATGGCTACAGACAGATGAGGGAAACAATGAGACCGTATTGATCAGCCGGGAAGGCACGGTTTGCAACACACCATCAGCCTAACTTGTTTCTGTGTGTACATCATGGCGAAGAGGACATTAGGTGGGATTTGATGGAGAAAATTAATTGGTTTTCTGGCTGTTGAAAGAAAATTTCTCCAACAAGGATAGCATGGAAGAAAGCACAAAGATGCTTGTTTGAAAAAGCAGCAGATGAACTACAGAAGTCTAATCAAATTGGCATAATTTTTTTTTTATAATGACAGAAAATAGATAAGGAGAGAAGTAGGCTGTGAGGGCACTGAAAATACAGATGCAAAGCTTATGTTTGATACAGGAGAGGCAATGAAAGGATCCAAAAGGCAAGGAGACACGGAGAAACCATAAACCAGGCCTGCTAGCAGCTAACAAGTCCTAAAAAACCAGATATACAGTAGTTCAAATTATGTGGGCCTGAAGAGACGTAGCATGCTTTTAAAGGATTAAAAGTGTTGTTCTTAACCATTAGTGTGAGGACTATGTGTTGATTAGCTGAACCTCCCTCCTAACTTGAATTTAGTGAATTCGTAAGTACTACTCCTGGTGGTAGAGTTTATTATAAGAACACCTGCTTACTAAAGGGTCACCTCAAACTTGTTAATACAAGCAGATAAACACACAGGAGGGCTGGGACCAAAATGAGCACACACAATGGGAAGGTTCCTTCTCCTGTCATCTGGTTTTTGAAAAGCCTTCATCTCCCTGCAGTGTCCCATAGACTAAATGTTCATCACTGTCTGCCCTGAACTAGCAGAGTCTGCCAGAGCCCTCATCTGCAGGGTGGAGGGGGCCAAAAGGGCCACGCAGCTCCGTTTTAGGGCACAGCTACACCCGGGAGAGCAAAACACGCTCTCGAGAAGGGGTATAGTCTGTAGGCTCATACCCCTCTCAGTACATGCTTTGTTATGTTACGTTGCTGTAGGTTTTTAATCTTCTTTCTTTCTTTCTTTCTTTCTTTCTTTCTTTCCCACTTTCAGTAGTAGCATTGAAGTAGCAGCAGGTGGGTATCTGCAAATTCTTTGTAATTCTTTTGCATTAAATACCTTAGATAAAATTGTATTTACTACAGCAACTATGTGACAAGCTCTTAAGTATGTTGGCTAGCCCTGACATAACTTGGGGCTAAACACTGCAAAGTAAATCACCTCAAATGATCTAGGCCTTGGGGAATGTCTGCAGAAATAGTATGGTGTGGCAAATGTGGAAGAATTTGACTGGATTCTTTTGTTACAGGCTAAACTAAACTGAACTATCCCAATTTTTCTTCTAATTTAAAGCTTACTAGTTCTGTAGATGAACTAATGTATGGCAACCGTCTAAGCCAGGGTCTTTTTCTCTCATGTTTGATCTCATCATTGGTTTTAACAGAAAATAGCGTCTATCAAGCGCTAAATGTTGAGAAACAAGATAGTGATTAAAATGAACATTGCGGCTTTTTTTTATCTGAGCAAGTGTTCCAAGAAAAGCTGAACAATATGTTTTCATGCTTTAAAATCAACCCTCACTTGACTTGATGTCAAATTTCCTCAAATTTCTTGTTGTTCAGAGTAACTCCAAAGAGCACCACCATACATTCTCCACTCTTTTTTTTTTTTTTTTTTTTATAGCTTTGTCCAATGCTTGGTGTGAATGTGCATCTTGAGATTTTACTCAAAACCAGGGAAATAGAATATCTGTATGGGAGCAAAGAAACAAACTAGCTATACTTTAGGATTCAGACTAACACAAAAAAGTGGCCAAAACCTGATAGCATTCAAATGAAATCTTCTTACTCAAATTAGTGAAACCACTTTTTACATTCTGCTTGCAATATAATTGCTTTTATTATTCTTTATCTTTCATTTTCATTAATCTTTATCTTGCCCATAAAGATTTAACTCTACTGCCATATTTTCCAAGTAGGTCTCTGTCTCTACACTTGTAATAAACACATTACACTGATCTTCTTTTGACAATCTTTTCTTGATGTCTTTAGGAAGTGAATTATCAGTCCTGTTCAGTCAGTAAATCATTAGGGAGATAGCAATAGCTGAAGGATAGCAAAGTGCTTTTGCCACTGGTATGTAAACGATCATTTGTTTTCTTTTCATAAAAATGGCATTGAATGTTTTTCAGTTGAAAGATCACCAAATGCATAAATATTTTACATTTTTATTCAATAGAAAACATCACATAGCTGCATAATTGCTCTTGAAGAATCTAAAAAACTGGTTTGCTGTAATTTGGAAAATTCATAAATTATAGCATAAGAATGGATCATTGATGCCTGACTGTAATATAAAGGAGGACACAGACTTGCCTAGTTTAATCCTTGTTTGACCCGGGTCAGATATTTTTAAAAAACATACAGTCTTGACTGAAAATGTATCGTGATAAAAAAATCCACCACAATCTTCACTCAATTGTTGCAGTGATTACTTGACTCGCTTGAAATTTAATTTTAAATCACAGGCATTGTAACTTATTAGACCTCTTCTTTACATCTCTTTGTCCAAGTTCTGGTTTTGTTTGAGTATATAAGACTTAGAAAATGTTACTCTTTGTTATAGATGTTATGTGATTGTAGTGCTTCTCCAGTTTATCAACAATCTTCATGCTTCACAAGTCATGGACATCAGACACAGGTGCAATATGCCAACAACAGTCACACTACTCCCCACACACTAAAGTAAGGTAACTCCTGATATTTTTTCTGTATATCCCCAAATTTAATCTGCTTTCTTGCTGCAATATCATTATGAGTACCCTTGTTCAGCAAACCATCCCACTAATTTCTGTATCCTTTGCAGTAACCCCTTTTCAGCCATACTTTCTCACTTCTTCTGTCAATAGGATTTAACATTGCTCCAGGAATTTTGCTTTTGCCTGCACACAGATAAACATACTGCTGCACTTGTGCCCACCTTAATAAGCTGATCCAAGTTGCCTTTTACCTGTAAACCATTCACCACCATTTTCCTCTCATTCAAACTCTGCAGTACTGTGAGCATCAGCAAGGATTTCTTTTCTCATTTATCTTACTTCAAGCAGTGTTTTTCTTTGTTTCAGACACTGAAGTTGCACTGCTGAATTTCTTTCCTTGTGCCGGGACCTCATCTTCAAATACTTTATGGTTAGACCAGGTAGATTTAAATTACAGCATTGTCACAGGGTGATATGTCATTCATCCTTTTCACATCAGAAGTCCTGCCAGTGACAGTTCAAATGGTTTTAGGATGATGTACAGTGGCAAAAGCTGTGGAAAAAGAACCAAGTCAATATAGGTGGAAAAGCAATCTGTCACAAAAATGCATGAGAGTCTTCTGAAAATAAAAAACAGAAATAAACCTCCAAAACATCTGTTGCTGTTGGTTGCCAAGGTATGCCACACATCTCTGAGGATAGCTTTTTTTCCTACTGTTATTTCTGTTGTATCCTTGTATGATGGTCTGAAAAGATGATGACCCCACCATCATCACCATCTGATTATCTACTCAAATCCACTGTACAGATTGGTCGGCTCATAACCTACATCTTTTCATGCATTAAAAATCTTAATGAGTTTTGGAAATTATCTTCTGCTGAATTGTTGTAGGAATCAAAATGTGCTGTCCTTTCAGAATTAAACCTATGACCATATGAAAAGTCCTATATGGTAGTATACTTATTAAAAGAATCCTTCAGCCACATCATGTTGGCACAGAGGTATTTAAAAAATTCTGGTCTGTTAGTTGTCTATATTTAATTGGTTGAAGCTGGTGGGGAAATACTGGGTGCAATTTCAGAACAAAGCCACAAAGAAAACCCGAAAAAAAAGCAGCTCACTGTGAAACCTTTCTTCTAACTTGAAGAAGAAAGGCAACTGCTTGACTGGGATTGTTCTGCGTACTTTCCCTGTTATGTGCTGATATTTGAAAGAGAATCACGTCAGCTTTGGTCCAGGTCTTGGAATTTCAGGTGGAAGGTTATTCAGTACTTTTAAATCCAAGCACTGGATCCTCATCCTTGTATTACAATTGATGCTGAATAAATATTCACTGAGATGTTTGCAAGCAGAAGTGACTGTTAAAGCATCTTTTTCACTTGCATGCATTCCTTTTTTATGTCTGGAAGAGTTTTTGTGTGAGCGTTGTTCCCAGACTGTAAGATACAGCTGTTGCTACTGCTGTTGAATTGTTTACAGTGTGTTGTGCCAAAACAAGGGAACATGCAATTGATGCTTCTGCTTTATTAAATACATTCTGTTGTCTTCTCAGATTTTCATCTTCTGACAATTAAGGGGATCCCTTATGGATTTTATTAGATGAGCTACTGTTGGATACAATTCTCCCATATGATTTATTATACCTAGGAAATTTCAGCAGAAATGCCATGGATTCAGATAAGGTGAATAATGGCTGCAGCCCATCTGTGTTCAGCTGACTTGCCTGTTGACTGGTTTATGTGTTCAGCAGATTTTATCTGTTCTTTTCTGAATTCATGTTTGTCATTCGGAATAAAGGGCCACTGTTGAAAACATCTCAGAACCGTTCAGAGTCACTCATGATGTTCACTTTTACTGCTGCTGCAAACAAATGCACCATCTGTACGGCAAAGGCAATGCTGTCACAATTCAGTTTTCTTTTTTGAAATGTTCTGATGCTGGTGATGTACTGAATGAAAGCCAGTTCAGTCAGCAAAAGCTTGATGAGCATGAGAAGTGTATATCAAGGCAATTTAAGAAAAGCCTAGAGTTGCATATAACTTTGAGAATATGTAGGTCTGAGATGACTGAGCCAAAGTCCTTTACAATTCCAGATTCAGCACGACGATGAACTGCAGTCATAAAAGCTTTAATTTCTTTTCCTTGTTTCTTATTAAATTTAGCCTTTTTATAGATAATATCGTTTCAATTTGGGTACCTTTCACTGAGTAACTAGAATCAGGCAGCATAAACTCTGGTCAGCAAGCTCAGTGCATTAATTGGTCAGCTCATCTGAAATTCCAGGATGCAAATGATAAGGCATTAATTATTTTAAGATATCAGAATACAGTGGCTGTTTTTTTCATACCATTATTAATTGCAGTTGGAAAACAAAGTAGTTCATATACATCCTCTAGTATTATTACATCATCCGTCATAGTATTAAATACAAAAGTGCCTATTTGACATATCTGCTCTTCTGCATTATTATTATCAGCTGTAATATTTCAAACCACTCAGGGACAAATACAATACTTATGACTTATTTTTTACCTACATTTTCTTAAATTCCTTCTTGTATCCCTAATTTTGCTGATCAAATATTTGCTTTTTCCCATCCCTGTCAATTTTCTAGACATTCTGACTTATAGTATGTATTTATTGGCAGTTTCCCTATTTTTAAGTTTAAACAATGTTTTTACTATTAGTCTTTTCATCAGTGTTAGAAAAAGCTCTGAAGACTAAGCTGCCCAAACTTAATTAGCTTGTTGATTATAAACGTAATGAATTAGTAAGAGAAAGTCTATATTAGTAGACATACCATGTTGCAGGGATGCAGCCTTTTCATGCAATGTCTTGTTTATCTTACGTTACACTGGTCCTAATTTTGTCTTCCCTAAGTGCGCTGCGGAGAGACAATAGTAACATTCATTCCTGTGCTGCTCAGGTACAGTAAGACATGTGCTCCTTGCCCTGCTGCTTCCACTCACAAGGGCCAAATGGTAGCAGCATCTCTTAGCAAGGGGCAAGAAGAATCTTTTCTCTTCTGTCAAAAATATGCCCTGTAGTTTCCACAAAGAAAATATATCAAACCAAAAAGAAATATTCTACAGGTTGGATCTAGTACACGTATTGCCAGCTGGATGACAATACCTTATTTGCGCAGTAAATTTCCAAGCAGCATTGCAAGACCCCTTTTGGTCTGAGCAAAGATGGAGAATATGCACAGCATTCAAGGCTAAGGCTGTTACACAAAAATCTTAATGCAAACGTTTCTCAGTGGTTTGTAAATGGCACACCTGCAAGTGATGAGCTACACCTGTAACGTTGATTGTTAAACTTTATAGGAATGTGCTTCACAGTCTGGTATAAGGCAGAAAAAAGCTTTTAGTTTTGTCTTACCCATGTAGGCCAACTTAAAATAGATATGTTATCAGTCCACAAATGGAAGAAAGCGGAATTTAACAGTTTATGAATATATTATTTATTTTCATAGCTGCTTATTTCATCTCAGGTTCCTCTTAACTTCTGGATGGAATTTCTTTTGTAATGATAGAACTTTAGCTTTTACCTTATAAATGGTGACTAACACTTCTCCTGATGCAACTTTCCCAAAAATTACTTAGCTTATAATTGATTAATTTTTGAGAATCAAAATGTGCATTTTTAGGAATACATATTTTCTGAAAACAGAGGCTAATTAGTTGCGATTCAATAATGATGAAACCTGGAAGAGCTAGTAGTTCAGTTTGAAAAAATCTGTATTAGTTTCAATCATTTAAAGTTTAAAAGTTATTTCAGCTGTATTTGCTGCTTTATGACTAGATATTTTAAGGGGAGCAAATGACAAGATATTGACTGTCAGCAAAGATGTCTATTCTAGTACATGTTCATTAGGAACTGAAGCTCCTTGTATTAAAAACATTCATATTTTTGTCATTCAACTCTTAAACTAAAATATTGAAACATAAAATGTAAGTAGGTCCCACTGCAACTGAATCTTTTACAGATGAGACCTGAGCATACACTGAAATATATACCATGAGAAGGTCATGCACTGACTACTTTTGTTTTGGCCTGTAGAGTCTACCTGCAGTCTTTTTTCTTGACCGAGGGCCTAGCTGGCCCCGTCATCTGGGAACTGGGCAGTAATTTAACACTTTCCCCAAGTTAGTGTTAGGCAATACCTGTCCTTCACCCTTCAATATACTTCTGGGCAATCATACACCCCTAAGGTTTTTATTGCTGCTCCTCGACAGGTCTGTCTATCCTAACCTGACATGAGTCAGCAGTCCGCCACTGCAGGAAGAAAGGCAAATCAGATCCTGGGCTGCATCCGCAAGGACATTACCAGCAGAGAGAGAGACACTCAGCACTTGTCAGGCCACACCTAGAGTACTGTGTCCAGTTCTGGTCCCCACAACTGAAGAAAGACATGGACAGACTGTAGAGGGTCCAAAGGAGGGCCACAAAGATGATCAAAAGGCTGGAGAACCTGCCCTATGAGGAAAGAGGAATTAGGTATTTTCTCCATGGAGAAGAGGAAGCTCAGGGGTACCTTACGACAGTATTCCAGTATTTAAAGGATGACTACAAAGAGGACGGAGGCTCTCTCTTCACAAGGAGCC
Source organism: Pluvialis apricaria (assembly GCA_017639485.1). Classification (NCBI taxonomy): domain Eukaryota; kingdom Metazoa; phylum Chordata; class Aves; order Charadriiformes; family Charadriidae; genus Pluvialis; species Pluvialis apricaria. The sequence goes on along the minus strand of CM030008.1, from coordinate 17,070,021 downwards.
ACATGGAGAAGACAAGGGGTAACAGGTACAAGTTGCACCAGGAGACGTTTCATCTTCATATAAAAAAGAAATTTTTTACAGTGAGAACAATCAATCACTGGATTGTCACAACGTCCCTAGTGACATGGTAGAGTTCCCATCACTGGAAGTTTTCAGGATGTGATTGGACAGGCTGCTAGGTCATCTAGGCTCACCTTCCCACAAAAGGTCAGACCAGATGATCTTTGGAGGTCCCTTCCAACTTGGGCTATTCTATGATTCCATGACATGCTCCACTGCTATACTTTATACTAGGGACTCCTTTCCTTTCTAACTTTTGGTCTTGCCATAGACCACATTCTTATCTTGCTCTGCAGACTAGTTCATCCACTGTTTTTTAATCCTGGATTACCCTTACTGTGATCCTGCCTCCATTCCTGACTTTAGTCTGGCAAAATTACTTTAAGCTGGCCTGCCTCAGCGTGCTCAGTGCACATGCACAGGACTGATTACATCTCTCCAGCACTCACTCAGGCAATTTCCATATTTACTTATCTCAGGAATCTTCCAGACCTTTTCCCATGCCAAAGGTACCCAGGCTCTTTGGTACTTATTCCTTAATTTGTTATCCACCAAATGATGCAGATGTCCCTTATCTCTTCAACAGTGCCTAACATTCTTCTGTTGCCAGCCAGATTCTCTTTGTGTTCTCAGTCCTTCTCAGGGCTGCTGCGTGCCCTGCATGTGTGAAGCTCTGCCATACTTGTCATCTTTTGCATTACTGTTTTACTTTTCCCCTTGTGACCTTCATTCCTATTTTTCTCGTGATTGCACAAGCACTGCGTGCCTTCTATTCTTTTCCCATAAGATTTTTCTTTTTCTTACCATTTGCCACACTATGCCTGTACCTCTTCTTCTGTCAAAAAGATAAGAGTTACAGCCTGCTAGAATTAAAAAACTGTATTGGGCAGATCAGCAGGCCTGAAGTGTAGGATAATGTTGTGTTCAGAGCTTCACGTTATGGGAGGGGAGGGAAATAGTAGTGCGCTATTTCAGTATAACTGAAGGATTCTCATTTTTCTTGAGTACGAAGATTAAAGCTCTCAAACAGTAACTAATGATGTCTCCTAAATCAACAACATATTTTTGGCCCAGTCTTGGTTCCATCTCCTTCTTTCTGTTATGCAAGAACAGGAGGAAGACAAGCAGATGTGACTGCTGGCTAGAATTATCCTTTAAATAGAAGTAGTTGAAGCTCAGATATAGAACCATAATTTTCCAGGCCTTGAATTTGTTGGAGCATGCCCCTGGGTATTGCACGCCTGATCCCTAGATGACAACCTTCATCAAACAGCTAAAGCAGCCCTGCAGCTACTTTAACTTACTCCTTTGTCTGAATTGGGCCTTAGCAGTCACGTCCGCCTTCAGCTTGAGTCTTGCTCTGAGAGCAGCTCAGAAGGAACTTAATTTTCTTGTCTTTAGTTTGGAACTTCTATTATTTTACATGTTGTAGGTTTCCTCAGAGTTCATTGTTTAAAAGGCCAAGTCTTGTAACTCCTCTAAGGGCTCTTTTTTCATCGCTGCACCAAAACTTGAAGTAAAATTAGTTTATCTAAGGAAAAAAATTTCCTTTGTGACTACTAGGTATAATGGAAAGAAAAAACAAACACCAAAATAAGCCTTATAAAGCTTTTTGTGCAACTCAAATCAAAGAGGTGAAGAATAGTGATGGAAATCTAAGAAAAGGCCCAAAACAGCAGTTTCTAGAATATTAAGACAAAAGGTATTTTGCAGCACTAGTTTTTGTGTTTTATTTTGTTTTATAAAGTCTTCAACAAAGTCTTGGTCATTGACCATAGGAGACTGAAAAATAGCCCAGAAAATGGATACCACACTATGTATCTGTTGATTCTGCTACAGACTCTTTAAATCAATAGCCCTGGGAAAAATGGGCTAAAAATTCTTCCATGTCCGTAGGCATGCACAAATGCACAACACAATCTCAAGAATCTACCTGGAGAATTTTTGCCAAAGCGTATCTCAGTAATCTCTGGAGTTAACCCAATGCTTCTCTTTAAACAGTAAGTAAGGCATTACATAGGTTTTAGACTACTTTGTTGCCTAACAGCTTTAAAGTCATTATTCAGTTCTACACATGATTTCACATTGTCAAGAACTGGGTCCAGATAGTAGAGTAGTATCTGGTATAAAGTCCTTTTAATATCTGTCTTCTAAAAAATTATGAAATTAATATCTACTTTACTGTATCATGTCTTTTTAACAGAAAATAACAAAGAAACCTGTAATTGCTGAGTATGTCTTCTAACCTGTAGTATGCATTTTCTGGCCCAAATGCATGCCTGGTATAATTAATGGGTTTCACACATTAAAACTGCCTTCATGAAATTATTGAAAATACACTATTTTTCCAATCTCTTTTGGCAGCGAGCCATAACAAAAGGACCCTGTGACTCAAGAATAAGAACAATGGCTTTGGGTTTAGTCTCACCCTTTGTCACATTTCTTTTTTCCTGTTCTAGGTTCTTGTCCATCCATGCAGTATTTGCTTGGCACCAATACTAACCACAGCTGCTGAAGAACAGTTCAATGTCTAGGACAGTTAGCGACTGACAGAGTGGCTGGCGCGTTAGAACGTGGTCTTATTTCATAAGGAACTGGTATGCCTTCAGTCCCCCAAAATTGATTTCTGACTCAAATTGTAATGAAATCATGTACCAGACCCTTAATTTCTGCATTGGCTAGTGAAATATTCTCTTCTGAGTTAATTTCTGTACTCTTTTGACATATATCATTGTCATGGTTTAACCCAGTTGGCAGCTAGAACCACGCAGCTGCTTGCTCACTTCCCCCGGTTGAGATGAGAAAGAGGATCAGAAGAGTAAAAGTGAGAAAGCTCGTGGGTTGAGATAAGGACAGTTTAGTAAGTAAAGCAAAGGCCACACACGCAAGCAAAGCAAAACAAGGAATTCATTCACTGCTTCCCATTGGCAGGCAGGTGTTCATCCATCTCCAGGAAAGCCAGGCTCCATCACACATAGCAGTTACTTAGGAAGACAACCACCATAACTCCAAACATCCCACCCTTCCTCTTTCTTCCCCCAGCTTTATATACTGAGTATGACACCACATGGTATGGAATAGCCCTTTGGTCTGTTGGGGTCAGCTGTCCTGGCTGTATCCCCTCCCAACTTCTTGTGTCCTTCCAGCCAACTTGTTGACAGGGCAGTGTGAGCAGAAAAGGCCTTGATTGCTTAGCAACAACTAAAACCACCAGTGTGCTATCAACAGCATTTCTCATCCCAAATCCAAAACATAACTTTCTTGCTAGCAGCTGGTATAGAGCTAACTCCATCCCAGCTGAAACCATGACTATCATCATAATTGTAGATCTACTCAAGATGCTAGGAGTGCCGCAGCCCATCTCCTGTGCAAATATTGCCTGGTGCAATATGTGTGAATCACGCATATTGTTCATGGGTAACAGCTTTCAAACTTCCATTCCCCATACCTGTTTCCATAGTGGTGGCTTTAATTCCTGCACTAAAGTATTGACCATTGAGTTGTAACTAGACTGGAGCTTTCTCATCCTCTCAGATTCTAACATGAGCCTTGATGTCCACTGTCCCGTACTTAGCAGCACATAGTAGCATTATTTCAAATGTGAATGATAAGAAAAGCTTTCACATGAGAGCCTTGCAGCTGTGTGGAAGTGGATGATGGTACCCAGGTGCATACTATAGTTACTTGATTTGAAAACAAAATGTTAAAAACCAGTGAAGTACCTTCTGTATATTTGTCACATAGGATATCTAGGACTAATACCAGAACACTCGTGTACAGAATGATACCTTCCGTGTGGTTAGGAGAAGTGCTGGGAGAATCAGCAGCAAGGCTTTAGTATCTACTGTTAGTCAACGTGTTACATGACTTGAGGCAAGCAGAGACACAGCAATTTTTGTTTAGACATGAGGAAATAATGATGTTGAAGCTTTCCACAAAAACATTAGGTAGTTTCACCATCGTTTATGTCCCTTCATAATTGTTGTAAAGTATTAAACTATGAACCAAAGTAGTTCACATTGCTTGGAAGTTCTTTATGAGACCTGTAATATTTTCATGCAAAAAGTACTTCACAAGCACTACGAACTCACAACGGAGTTGAACTCAATTATTTTAGACAAGATACAGCTGAGCTTTTTATAAAGCTTTAGCATAGACCTTTATTTCAGGTAGACTTAAGACATTTGTCAGACGTGATAGTTATAAATGTTCCTGTCACAATGAAAAAAGCAGCTTAGCTGGGTTTACTTGGTTTTAGTCCCATTTACTTTTCTGAGCCAAAAGTCCTTCTCCCCACTGTTAACACATTTTTCTCATTACTTACTGGATATCATTTGATCAATCACTAGTTAACCTACTCACACTTCACTGAATTTCCTCATTTATCAAACAACACACCGAATAGACTTGGGAGACTATTGAGCCAACATAAAATCAAATGGACTTTATTACTATAGTGTTAATAGCTTAACATCTTGAAAAGAAAGGAAGAAAGGAACAAACATAGATAAGTTTTGTAGCAAGAATTCTCCTGGAGTTAAATGAAAAAAGGAAGAAGAATCAGATGCTTTAAACAGTCTGTGAGCAAAGGGTTTGCTTTATGGAAATTTTAAGAATATTCTTTTTTATGGGCCTCAAAACCCATACTAAAACCGTTAATACTTCTTTGGAAGTATTAGATAAGATTGAATATTCTAAAAAACATGACCATTTTTGGTATAGTTTTACTATTGGGACTCTATTGACTTGTGAATTTGCCTACAAACGAATTTGTTCCCTTTTCCTAACACTTCAGATTGATAATTCTTGACAGTTCATTACCACTTTTACTCTTTATACCTGCGTTAGAAGATTTTAGGTAGAGTCCTTTGCATAAGTATAAGATTAGATACTAGTAATACATAAATCATACACTTATGTAATTCATGACAGATTAATTATATTTAAACTGAAAGTACTTCATGAATTTTATACAGCATCCTAATTGTTTACAATTTCCATACTTTAAATCAACATTTTTTTTTAGCTCAAGTTCTTTGCAGCAACAAGTTCAGTGAATAATCAGGAAAATCTAGGACCTGCAGATCAAATTGGCACAAACCTACATTCATTTATGCCTATTTTCTCATTGATATAGTTATTTTATTGATATATTTAGATGTAGAATTGCTAATAATGTGCTTTTTTTCTCTAATGATTCAATATAAAAGCAAAAAAAAAAAATAATCAGAAATAAAGAGCAATTTCTCAGCCCCTTTGCAGTCATCCAGACCAGTACAGACACGAAGGACCTCACTATTTTCAGATAAACTTGTCAAGAAGATTTAAGTCATACGTAATAGTTTTTATGCAGTATATAAATGTGTTGAAGTATCATTATTAAATGGTTATATGTAAATGCAAGGTTTTTCTTTTCTAAGCTTTCTTATATGTCTGTGCTTACAGAGGCCTTCTGTCTTGAAGCTGACTGGTATTTGGACAGCATCTGACATATACTTCAAACCATTGAATCACCATTGTACACATTACTTGCTAAATAAGCAACAGTATTTGATACTTCAGAATTTCAGAAATGTGTTATTTCAGCAAAACTTCCTTCCCATTCAAAGTAAAGCACTTTGAGATACCCCTTGGAGTTAATAGTTTCTTTAAATACTTCTGTGGCCTTTTTCTTTACTCAATTAATACTGTCTTTTTATTCCTTTTACTTCAGCTCATCTCCATTATAGTAGGGTCCAGAATTCCTTTCCTTCTCTACAGCTCGCCTCTTAAAGTTCGCAACAGGGCTTTGTAGCAGGTTTCATGGGGAAATTAAGTTTGTACAGTGATCTGTTGTAGTCCGACTCCAATTAAATTTTTGAACCTGCTGGCCAGTTTCAATCACATTTGACAGAGGAAGAAACTGTGTTTATGTCAGTTTGCTTTTGTATGCATAATTCAAATGCCTAACAACAATCAGAGTTTTGTGAGCTCCTAAAGTGGTATGTATGTATGTAAATATATTCAACTCTTACTAATTCCATTAAAACAGAGAGACATCATACTAATACCCCCACTGAAGAAAATCTTAAAAAAATAAATGCACAAAGTAATTCTACAGTGGAAACTCGGTTTCTGTCATGCCAATATTTTCAGAATTTTATGTTTTTACTACTTCCATTGTTTTTTTAGCAAAGTGCCACCACTTCTGGGGGATATCTTTTTCCGGGCTCCATCACCAAGTTAATAGTTTATTTGTCTGGTTCACACCACAGCCTGAGCCACCAAAGGTTTTGCATAAAACAGGTGCTTCCTCATATGCTCTTTACCCCATTTGTGGAATTGGAGAGACCAGTGAGAAGCCTAGTTGCATCACTTTAAGAAGTAAAATGTATTTTCTAATAGCTATTGCTACTATTTCAACTAATTATAAATTTAAGTAACATAGAATAATAAATTAGAATTTAAACACATATTGGAGAATGAGGCGCCTCTATAAATGGGTAGTTCTGGGTGGTTGGGAAAAGGAGTTTTCATGGTATCAGTGAAATATTTTCTTTGGTGTGAAAACATAGCAAATATACAATTAGTGGAAAGTGAAAAAAGCACAGGAATCTAGGCCACATGCAGTGAACGCTTTCACTTGTTTATCTGGCATAGGCTTGCTGTGCTAATATCGCTTAGTAATGTAAGAAAGTGAGAACAGCCAGCGACTGAAATGAAATGTCAGGCTGCGGCTGCAACGACAGCAGATACCTAGGGAGGATTACAGCAAACAGGTCAAGTATAGAGTGATCCTTGCATTGGTATACACGCTGAGCTTCTGACAGGTGACGAGTTAGGGATTTCTTGGTTTTGCATCTGGTTCCCAATGTTCATTAGCTACCAATGGACATACACTCTGTGAATTTGTGCGATATTTTTAAAAGACATTAATATTTTTAGTTTCTGTAACAGAAATGATTTGCAGTTTGACTTCATTTGTAAATGGCTGATTGATTTGCTAACATAGTGCCCTGTTTCTTTCATTTCAGAAATGACAAATAATAATTTCCAGCTCACATTCTCCAATCACTCCTAATACAATACCTTTATTGTATCTGTTGGATAAGAAGGATTTTGTATTTTGAGGGAAACTACAAGCAAGTTCTTGACTTGAAGTGAAACAGTTCAATGCCTGTTGTTATCTTTGACACCTTTCTCTGCACCTTTTCTACTTTTTTATTCTTTCTGAGGTAGGACTGCCAGAGGTAGATGCAGTAGTCAAGGTGTGGGCATACTATCAGCGCATACAGCAGGACAATGATGTTTTCTGCTGAATTTTAGTCGTCTTTACTTATTATCCTCTGCTTATTTTTATTTTCATATTCCAATAGTTTTTAAGATTATTTACTTAGTACTGAGAGTTAGTTCTCTTTGGAGAACTAACCACAATAACCTCCATTTTTCCAGGAGAAGGAGGAGAAATTAATAGCAACTTAGAATCCATTATATGTAATTGCATTTTACTTTCCCAATGTGCATTATCCTATACTTACAGAAGTGATGGTGACTCCTCCCCAGGTATACCATATTTATCCATCTGTCCTTCAGTATTATAATAGTTTCTACCAGTTTTCCCAATACGGAAATCAGTCTTAGTGGTTAAGAGTTCCCAGGATCATCTTGGGAGCCCTTATGAAAAGATTATGTTTCTCACATTTATTTTCCCTGAGATTTTAGAACTATCAGGTCTAGCATTGCCACATTGTAGAGCAAGGACTTAGAATTTGGCAGCAGAACTTCTCTCATATTAGTGATGTGAATTTGCTATTTTTATGACTGTCATCAAATTTTGGCCAAATAAGCTCCAGAAAAACAATTTCCATCTGTTCGGTAAATACTAGTAGATTTCTCTTAGCTATAAACTATCCAATTTTATTGTTTTTACTTCTGCATGAAAATCCTGTATGGTTTATATTTTTTAGAAAGATTGTACCTAGATGTAGAGTTCTCCATTGCCACATAGCTCCTATATATTAACTAAATTCTTAACTCTGCTGCATCTTGTAGGTAGTGCCACCATCGGGTCCTTACAGCTGTTGCTACAGTTCTGCCTCCCTCCTGGCTAACAAAGACGTACCTTGGTCTGAGGACTCAGCAGAACGTCTAACATTTCCATTACGGTACTGAAAGTTACTGTGGTGCTAAAACTAAGACTGTGGGTGGGTAATGTTTCAGATTTTCCTTGTTCAACCACTAACGTGTGAAGAGCTTGCAGATGTAGTCTGACTGTAATACAAGTCTGCTGGGCAGCTGAATATTAAAGAAGACAAAGAGAATTTGATTAGGAGAAGAAAACAAAAGTAGAATGGCTAAACTCCTCTGAAAGCCTGGAATTAATCCATAATTCTTGGAGTCAATGTGTGCATCTGCCATCATCAAACAGTTTTGAAAACAACGAAAAGGTATGTGACCTCTCTTCTGATTTCCCTGTATAGAAGACAGCAACAAGTTACCAGGCAATTGTCTGTGCTGCCAGTCTGAATGGTCCAGTATTGTTCAGACTCTGGTGTTGGGTAAACTTATTTCCACACGATGAAATTTCTGGGGAGGCAGGGAAGAGAGAGTACATGTGTACCACCCTTTTTTTTTTTTAATGTTTGAGAAGTAATAGTCATATTAAAGCAAAAGAAAAAGCAACACACAAGGCCCAATTTTAAAAGCATGCTAAAGTTGCAAGTAAATTACACCATCACCTCATCCATCACACAAAGTGTCTTTGAAAATGCATGAATTAATGTTTGTAAAGTACTCAGTGGTGATTTGCGTTGTAAAGAAAGAGGAAAAAGCCATAAGGAAATAATAATCCATTTCCAAAGCACAATTTGAAAGTTGTATAATGTATATCAATAATATGGAAAGAATGAAATTATCAATAACTACCAGTTTAGGGATTCCCATCTTGTAAAATGAAGACATTTCAGGTCCATGATAACATATTAATTTTTCCATGAGACCTTAAGATGTGTAGAGCACAAAGAGACAGCAATTAAAGTTGCATGTGGAAAATTAGTTTTGGCATTTCCTAACCCGCAAGTACTTGACCATGCAACAACAAATATTTAAACACAGCCTATATGCAATTTCAGTACTTACATTATAGTCTTACCTAGTAATCTGCTCAGGATTATGCTCCTTGTATTAATTACGAAATATGAATACTTAGTTAATATGTTTTTACAAGCTGTTCACAGCTACCCTTTTCAAAGTGAGTCATCACATTCATCTATTTTTCTAGTTGCATGATTTGTGTCTTAGAAAAGATATGGTATAATGAAGAGGGAATGGATATAATAAACATGCAGTTGCAGAGTTTAGATATTTTTGTATTTTAAAATTCTTAGGTACTCTTATTTGCTCGTTTCACCTGATTTATTGTGTAAACGTTACTCTTTTATTATGGACATTATGACAGGGATAGGGTTTCTATTTGTTTATTGAGGGACAGTTTCTCACAGGAGCTGGGCATTCTGAGTGAAATTTACATGTGCATGTCAAGTAGTGCCACTTAAATTTTCAATTAATAAATTTATTGCACTATATTGTTGTGTCTTGAGCTTCTCCTTGAATTTATATTTGATTTAAAGCAGGCTAGTTGTAACTGGAGAATTTTCTGCTAAAAAAAAAGTTCCGTTGTGTGCTTAGCACCTTCCCCCTCTTCCACATTTTAAACCAGAATTCTCTTTGGGGCTTTATGTATTTATTAAGTCTGACGTATTGAAAAAACACCCACCTTTTTCTCACAGGGCGAGGAGACTCCCCTTTCCCCTGCCCGAGGGCCGCTTCTGGTCCTGGGCTGTACACAACGCCCACACCACCCCGTAGCCCGTGCGAAAACTGATAGCATTGACATTAGAAGCGGCATGCAGTTGCGCTTTGATGGTGGATTATTTTAATTAAAGCCTGCCGCTCCAGTAACAATAAGAACTTTAAATTACTTATGAACTCTTTGACATCCCACGTTATTCATCTCTTAACTGCCTGGCCCCAGCTGGGGGTTGCCTGAAGCGCCCACGGCCCTGCTGCCCAGCGACCGCAGGCGTGCACACGCACGGTGTCCCGCACGGCGACGCCTGGCTGTCCTGCCGTTTGGTCACACTACACCTCAACAAGCACCTCAACAACACAACACCAATATTTTACCTTTGTGAAAAGCTCTTTCTGCCGTCCTAAAGAAACAGGCACATCCTCCGGGAAGAAAAACCTCCTTTTTCAGGTTGGCTCGCCGCCCTAATTACCACTGCAGATATTATTTATTTATTCCCCGCCCCCCCCCCCAGCGCCGCTTTCTTTCTAACGGCGGCCCGCGGCGGCGGGGGCCGGGCTGAGGCGCGGGGCCGCCCTCCCGCCTCGCCGGGCGGCGGCGGCGGCCGTTGGGGAGGGTGGGCGGGGGCGCCGCGCGCTGGCGCCTCCCGCCTGAGGAGCAGCTGAAACGCTCTGGAAACTTCCGTGGTGCAGGTGCTGCTGTGAGGGGGAGCAGGAACCTCTCTGAAGTCCTGACCTGTTCCTTGAAACGGGTAAGCCGGAGCGATTAGGAAGGCATGTTGTTAATCACCCGGGGAATATACTCCTCTGGATAGGTGGGTCTTGGGTCTCAGGTCTGGAACCTGCTTTGTGAAAGACCAGAAAATAGCTGCTTTTTCTCTCGCCCACCCCTAAAAATAGCAGAAGAGGCCTCTGCAAGTGAGCGGGGCATCAATATTGTTTTTACTGAGTTCTGGTTGTATTACTAATACCTCTTAAAACAACTGAAGTTGTCATGGTTTAACGCCAGCCAGCAGCCGAGCACCATGCAGCGGCTCGCTCACCCCACCCCGGTGGGATGGGGGAATAATCGGAAGGGTAAAACTAAGAAAACTCCTGGGTGGAGATCAACAGATAACAGATAAAGCAAAAGCCGTGCGCGCAAGCACAGCAAAATAAGGAATTCATTCACCGCTTCCCATGGGCAGCTCCAGGAAAGCGGGGCTCCACCACGCACAATGGCTGCTTGGGAAGACAAACACCGTAACTCTGAATGTTTCCCCCCCTTCCTTCTTCTCCCCCCAGCTTTTATGGTTGAACACAACATAATATGGTGTGGGGTATCCCTTCGTTCAGTTCAGGTCAGCTGTCCCAACTGTGTCCCCTCCCAAATTCTTGTCCACCCCAGGCCTACTCGCTGGCAGGGCAGGGTGAGAAGCGGAAAAGCCTTGACACTGTGTAAGCACTGCTCAGCAATAATGGAAACATCCCTGTGTAATCACCACTATTTTCAACGCAAATCCAAAACATAGCACCATACAAGCTACTGTGGAGAAAATTAACTCTGTCAAAAACAGCACAGAAGTGAAGCGGGATAACTTTTATAGTGATGTGGTTGTCACAAAAATACATTTGAAATCCATAAGTTTAGGCAGGCTGCAAATAGTTAGATAGTGATTTACTTAAGTTGACCATTATCTTTATTTACTTAAAATTCACATGTACTTATTACTTGGATATTTCAGTGGGTTTTTTTTAAGGTAGGAAAGAGTTTCCATCTGCTGAGAAACAGGAAAGTCTTAGGATATTTGTTAGGGGGGTATTTGTTGTATTGTAATGTCAAGGTGTTTCTAACTTTCCATTATAAATAATATTTTAAAATTCATGAATGCTTGCAACTACAGAGAGGTTTTCTGCAGGTACAGAAATGGTGAATGTAGTGGTGGCAACTATAATTCACGCTTAAGACCTTGATTCATGCTGATACAATACAAAAGGGTTGTGATCAAGCCCTTCTTTCCTTTCATATTCCTCTGGTTTCTTTAAGCTAAATTGTGATTTTTAGTTTAAAAATCAGTATATACATAAAATTAGAAAATAAAATATGAATAAAGTTTAAGAAGAAAATAAAAATCTGATCTACTTAAGAAGAAAAATAATAGGGATAGAAAACATACATGCTCTCTGATTTGTGTGCTAAACACAAGAGGTGGAAGCCCAAAGGTGTTTTTATGCTGTGTTTTTTATGGTGCTCGAAGGCAGCTGAAGCCAGTGTTGTCCAACTGAATTAGCAAAGCCTGGGAGCTCTTTCAGTTTTACCACTTGAGGAAATGTGATCATCCTGCATCACTGTGGAACTGTGTATTAGCTTCTAATTTTTGACTTGGCTATGAAGATTTGTATATATCCTGAAATTTACCAAACACTTTTTGTTATTGTTGTGTCTTTACTTTTTAATGTAGTGCTGTAGAAGATTTTGCTTTTCAACATACTAAAAGTTATTTTGAACCTACATAGAAGTACATAATATACGGTATTCTGTGCTTTTCTAATATGTATAAAAATGTTTTATGTTTTATTTTGTCTTTTGTATTCAATTATTGCAGATATATTGTTACTACAAAACCAATACATAATCTTAAAAGTAAACTACGTTTTCTTGCTTATCTGTTTTCTTTGTATTTTTGTGTGGTTTAAAAATACCACAATGTCACACTGCTCACAATGATTTGATTTCTTTAATACTGTATGAGAGAGCTGGGTTTAACTTTTCAGCAGCATAAATCTGACCAGGTAGTGGTGAGAAAGATAAAAAAGAGACATCAGTTTGTATTGTGTACATAATGAAATATCCTTTCATTAGATTTTCCCCATTTAATCTCTGTTTAAAGTTCCCTTACAATTCAGAATAAAAATGTGCCAGCTCACTGTAAGGATATGTACCAAACGTTTCTCCATTAATTTTATAGGAAGCCTTGAAAGGTAATTCATATAACTAAATGTAGGCGTCTTTTCTAGTGGAGGCCGACTTCTGTGCACTGACCGTACTGACTGCATTTCTGTTGACTGGAAAGGAAGTCCAGTGTCACTAGCTCGGGTGTAGGCACTTGCCACGTGGACACCCACACTTAGTCAGCCTCGTTCAGTTGTTTCCATGGGGTGTCAGTAGCTAGATGAAGTTGCACGTGTTGGAGGACAGGTCTATGGGTTGCCCTTGAACATGGTGGTCTTGGTATAGATTTTTGTTTAGGTTTGCTAGGAGGCGGAGCTATGAGTCAGAATAAATTCTGTATGTACCAGTTTTCTACTCTTCCTCAGTTGTTTGCTGCTCGCCATTACTGAAGACCTAGCATAGCAGTGATTACATACAGTATAGCAATTATGATGTCAATTTGGCCAGCTCAGTTGATTTGAAATCTTCTGTTTAGGTCGGTTCTAACCTCTTTGGTTCCTATTCTCATCTAAATTCCTGCCCTATTTTCACTGATATTTACTGTATCAGCTTTTTGTTGTCTGGGTAAATTGTGCGTAAGAAGCAGTTTTAAGGGTAATGGCCTATGGCTTTTCACAGGTTGTTTTATTCTAGTGAGAAACTACGCAGTGTGGGTAATGTTATCCTCTGTCTTAGCCAACCAGGAAAAGCTTTGGAAAATGCAGTAGGTTATTTTGCCTGTCTTCCTCTCACCGGAAGTGACCTAGATGGGAAAGGGAGATAATAAGCTGGTCCTGCATTGTTTAGGGAGGCCTAAGGCTAGAGAGTTGAGAGTTGCTAAGAAAACATGCTGAGAGTTGCTAAGAAAAAAGAGCTTGGAAGAATTTGGGTTCTCTCATTTGTGGGCAGTACATGCATTTACCTGAAAATAATTTTCAGTGTCTAAGTACTACTTTTATATAGGACTGGTGTACTGATATTAACTAGGTCTACTAGTCCAACCTCATGCTGTCATTATTTCATGTTGGTTACCAGAAATAGGCGATATCACATTGACACATTGGGGGAATAAGAGAATTTACATAATTGTATCTCTCTCTCAGCCTTAATAGTGTGTGCAGAGATGAAAGCTTCTTACTTTTCGACAGCCCTCAGGTAAGTCTGAGAATATGTACATCCTGGGACAGGTTTGAATGAAAACTAAATGAAAATGAAGAGATTTGTCCATGACCAAACTGACAAAATCTACAGTTTACCCTAACGGTGTGGATTAGAAACAGTTTTGTTGCATTTTCCTGTGTGACTTCTATGCTGCATTAAGCATTTCAGCCAGTCGCAGTACTTACTCGTATACACCTGTGGTGCAGCTTGGCGAGGGCAGGGAACAGCTGCTGTTACTGGATGAAATGTGATTGTAGTCACATCTTTCCTTCCCTGGTTGTCCTTCCTTTTCTACATAGTTTTCATTAACTGCTGTGTGGGTGTGAGGTTTTGTTTGTCTGTTTGTTTGTTTGTTTTAAACATCTGCTTTGGACAATTCTTAACAGCACAGAATTAAACCATTACTGGCTGTGTGAGCACATTTGGCTTCTGGTACTCTTCCAGGAACTGCTTATACCTTGAAAACATTAAGAAAATTATTGTCGTTATTGTGTCCTTAGCTTTCTTCAGATCTGCTAAGTTATAATTTCACTGTAATCTTCTTTGTTTACAGAAATATGTACTCCTGTCTCCCTAAACATAACAGAAACACACTTCTTTGTTCCCTTACACTAGTGGGCTTTGTCTTTTGCTTGCTATCTGGCTTTCTGCCTTCCACACAGACTCTAAAATAACAACCCTAGCCCTTGCATTTTCAGTGAAGAAAAATGAACCTTCTCCAGGTAGGTTGATTAACTTCTCTGAATCCTGACCATGCAATTTTTAATGCCTCTTGTGGTAGCTGAGAACTGTCTAAAGTTGTTTCAGGATATAGAGGCCTAATTATTTCATGCCTTGAACCTACAAGATTGTAGTTGGCACATCAGTAACTTAAACTAGATCTGTTGTAATTGCCTTGGATCAAAGGCAGCTGACAATGGATATTGGCTACTTTCAGAGCAATACTTCACTTGCCAATAGTGAAAAATGCCAGCTTTACAATTCACAGTCAAATTTTTGCTGTGGTTTTTCTTCCTTCATTGAAAACCTTTTTATCCTTTTATTGCCAGATCAACAAAAATTGCTTTTCCATTTATACATTTCAGTTTAAGGTGAAAGGCTCCATTCATTTAGATTGTGCAAATGCAAGGAGCTAAGAATGGTTTTTTTGTTAATAGCAGAACACTGGATGATCATACCATAATAATGCCAATTAAAGAAAATTTGTGTCTTTAAATTATATTGGAAAAACAAAAAATGAATTTGATTAAACAATGATCATTTTATGCTTGGGAAAATTCCCCGAAGTTCAGAAGAATTGCAGGAGTCTGTTTGTTGGCCCAATTAAAATATCATGACCCAGGTTACACAAGCCTTTGGTTAATAATCAGTTTTGATCAGTGTTTTGTCAGAACAATTTATCATAATTGCTCTGAAAGCAATTATGGTATGTTGTTCAATGTATTGCTTTTAGAATTCTTCACTAACAGCTTCAGGTTCTTGTCCTTGTAGCTTTTTACTAGAGCAGCAAATGATATAGTAGAGCGTAATTATATGCTTATTGTTAGATCAACAATCAGATATGTTGAATGTCATATGCAAATTTTTTTTACTGTAAATTAATAATTAGCCTTTAAGCAAAATAATATTTTTTAGAAATAGCTATTAATCAGTTGAATAGTAATTAGTAATTGTGTATGTTTTCTGTAACGGTTCTGTTTTTTAACTTGTAGGGTCACATGAAGCTTCTGTCATCTTATTTTCGGAGGCACCACAAACTCCTTTTATTTGGCTCAGCTTTGGCCTGCAATGGGTGGAACTCCTCCGTTGTGGAGCTGGCTGGAACCAACTGTCCCCAGCACAGAGCATCCTCTGATCTCCTTCTACGGAGACCACCTCTGCAGCCTCCCTGTGCCCACTGTCCCTACCAAAACCTTGCAATTTACGCACAATACAAGGAGATTTTTCTCTTGATATAGTTACTAATAATATTTGTTTTCTTACAGGTTATAAACACAGTGAAAAATGTTATAAATTGAAGTGAAAGAAGAGGCACATGAAGACTCAAGTATATGTATAGTAACCTTCTGGTAAACTAGAGATTTAAAAATACATATTACTTAGAACTTTAATATCACTTTTGTCATGGTTCTGATACTGTACTTAGCTCACAAGACTATTCTATTTTTATGAATATAAATATTTTTTTGATAAAATTACAAGCATGAGTGTAAGTGATGTGGATCCTCAATAAGTCATAGAGCTGTAAACTGCAAATTAGAAACAATAAATTATTGTCTACTGTATTGGTAGTTAAATTGGACTAGAACCTAGAAGAAACATTGATTGTTAATAGCTGAGGTTGGTGTTGGTATGAAGAATATTTAGGCTTTTTGCATTTGTAAATATTTAAGACCAGAAGTCTCAGGTCCAGAGGGTTGGTAACTTTCCTTAAATGCAGATGTCTTAGCTAGTTACTCCTTGGAAATATGTCATATTGAATAAAATGACCAGGTAATACAACTTTCACACCACGTTACTTAGAAGGTGACCCTGACAGCAAAATTCATGTCCATTTTAACAAGGAACAGTTCATTATGGTCACAGTACAGCAGAATGGATGTCCACAAAAGCTCTTGCTTTGGTTTGCTGAAGATGATTGAAACTTTATTTCAGTCAGTGAAACCAGTTATTTTGAAAGAATTGTGTTTGTAGTGAGTGTCACTGTCAATCCCTTCATCTCGCTCACCTAGCCCTGGAAATGCACTGACTTAACCTACACGGCTTTCACTGGGCAAATGTTGCGGCAAAAACAGGTGTCATGGTAGGCAGAGGTGTGATATGACTTGCAGTTTGGCAAGGCGTAAGTGTGATAATGGTAGCAAACTGTCCACGTTAATGTATTTTTCCCATTGTCAATATTCATTATTGATATGGAACTGCTAGCTATGTTGTGCTGACAGATCTGATGTGTCTGGGGAAGCCCATGTTAATGTTTCAGTGGCGTGCAGTGACAGGACAAGGGACAACAGGCACAAGCTGGAACACAGGAAATTCCATCTCAACATAAGGAAAAACTTCTTTACTTTGAGGGTGACAGAGCACTGGAACAGGCTGCCCAGAGAGGTTGTGAAGTCTCCTCTGGAGATATTCAAAACCCACCTGGATACATTCCTGTCCAACCAGCTCTAGGTGAACCTGCTTTGGCAGGAGGGTTGGGATGATCTCCGAAAGTCCCTTCCAGCCCCTACTGTTCTGTGATTCTGTGTGATTCTGTGAAATCTGCAATGACATTATTATGTTACTTGCAGGCCAGTGGCACTTCTAGAGTTGCTCTTGTAGAGCTTATCCTACAGCTATGAGAGTTGAGAATGGTAGCGGTCACTACCTAAATTATTTAGTTGTCTGTCTTCTTGCCGACTCAACCTAGTAGGCAACAGAAGTAACAATCACATATCATCAGCTTGTAAGTGATCATGGTGATTCTGTTCTCAGCACACTTCTGCCACCTTTGAAAAAGTCTTGTAACTTCTCTCAGGAAGTAAGGGCTAACCTCAGCACAAATTTCTGGCAGTTTCTTGTCTTGACATTGTCATTTCGCGGGTAATTCTGTCACATCTGAAATATGACCTTCTGCACCTGGTTTTTACTTGTCACAGGCCATTTGTCAGGCCCTGTGGCCTTTTTTTGTAAAAAAAAAAAAAAGGATTAAAAATGGACCCGTTTTCCCCTGCTTCCAACCTCAGATACAGCCATCTCTCTGAAGCCCAGTTCTCTCTCACGTACCCTGGCTGGCAGGCAGGTAAGTAGGTGATCCCTCCTGTTCCACCCTGTGCACACACGCAGAGGAATGTCACTGCCTATCAGCTCACCAACAGCAAACCCACATGCTAAGCAAAGGTTTGGGAATGCTTTGTGAGGCGTGCCAAATTACTGTTCCCTTTTCTGCATTTCCTGTCGGATAACTGTTATGTGTGATGCTGCTTCCTCAGACATAGCTTTGAGTGTCTGAGCGTGGTGTGCAGACAGAGCTGTTATGGGCAGCTCTCCCTGGTATTTGCTATTCAGCTGCCCAGAATAACACAGGTGTACCTACGTTCCCCAATGCCAAGTGTGCGTGGTTGGTTGGGTGTTACCAGTCTTCCAGTAGACAGCAGACATCTTGGGCAACCCTAATGGTGGCTAGTGGCACAGTTGCTGGTACCTGCCTGTTCGTGTTGCCCTGTTCTAATTTTGCTCTGCTCATGCGGTGCCCCTATGTGAGCACTTGTGCCCAGCATACTTCCATATCCTGCCAGATGCTCAGAATGCTTGTTTTGACCATCCAGAGTGCGCTCCAGGCAAAAGACTGCCAAAACCTCAGTGATACCTCTATGGCGACTGTAGCAAAATGAGGAATTTGAGTCGGTCAAAGCTCTACTCATAGAGATTTTTGAAAGCCGTAACTGAGGCCTGCAGAGAGAACCAGAGTATTGCCATAAAGGCTCTCTCCTTATATTTTCCCGGAGAATTTAAGCCCTTCTTTCTGGTAGCTTGCATGTATTATGAAGATGGTACTTCGAATCATCTGCATTAATAAGCATATGGACAACCATTTGGAGAAAACTAATGTCTAGATATGTTGCCCTCATGTATGTAGGAAACCGTCGTACTTTTCTTTCATGTAGCACTTTTTGACAATATGTAGTAATATTTTGCGCAACAACGAATCCTAAGGTAGAAATAAACCAAAAATGTGGTGCACTCCCCATTATACTACAGATATGACACACAGAATGAGGAAAAGTTGATATTATCTGATTCCTGCTATGGTTAGAATGTGTACATTTTTTTTGCTTAGACATTCACTATTTCATTGTAGATACAAGGAGAACAGCTTGAAGATGTTCCACTTACTCTTAAGTTCTTTCCAGGATCACTTCCCTTCCATAAGAAAAGTGTTTTCACACAGGTAGTGGATCAGCTCTCACTCCATCTGTTGACACTCTCTATATTTTAAATATGGCTTTAATGTGTATCATTTATGTTTATCATTGTGATTTATGTGCGTAGCAGTATGCTTGTGTTATCCAGAGGGTAGTGGTCAATGGCTCAATGTCCAGATGAAGGTCGGTGACAAGTGGTGTCCCTCAGGGGTCCATATTGGGACCAGTACTGTTTAATATCTTGATCAATGACATACACAGGGGGATTGAGTGCACCCTCAGCAAGTCTGCAGATGCCATCAAGCTGAGTGGTGCGGTTGACACGCCTGAGGGATGGGCTGCCATCCAGAGGGACCTGGACAAACTTGAGAAGTGGGCCTGTGTGAACTTCATGAGGTTCAACAAGGCCAAATGCAAGGTCCTGCACGTGGGTTGGGGCAACACCTGGTATCAATACAGGCTGGGGTATGAAGGGATTGAGAGCAGCCCTGCTGAGAAGGGCTTGGGGGTACTGATGGATGAAAAGCTGGACAGGAGCCGACAACGTGAGTTTGCAGCCCAGAAGGCCAACCATGTTCTGGGCTGCATCAAAAGCAGCGTGGCCAGCAGGTTGACGGAGGTGATTCTCCTCCTCTACTCTGCTCTGGTGAGATCCCACCTGGAGTACTGCATCCAACTCTAGAGCCCTCAGCACGGGAAAGACATGGACCTGTTGGAATGAGTCCAGAGGAGAGCCACAAAAATGATCAGAGGGCTGGAGTGCCTCTCCTATGAAGACAGGCTGAGAGAGTTGGGGTTGTTCAGCCTGGAGAAGAGAAGGCTCCGGGGAGACCTTATCGTGGCCTTTCAGTACTTTAAGGGGGGTTATAAGAAGGATGGGGACAAACTTCTTAGCAGGGCCTGTTGCAGTAGGACAAGGGGTAATGGTTTTAAACTAATAGACTTAGACTAGATATAAGGAAGAAATTTTTCACAATGTGGGTGGTGAAACGCTGGAACAGGTTTCCCAGAGAGGTTGTAGATGTGCTATCCCTGGAAACATTCAAGGGTAGATTGGAGGGCACTCTGAGCAACCTCATCTAGTTGAAGATTCCCCTGCTCATTGCAGGGGAGGTTGGACTAGATGACTTTAAAGGTCCCTTCCAACCAAAACTATTTTATGATTCTATGGTTTTTTATAATAGCATAGATGGTTTTGTATAGTGAGCTTGTGAAGATGTCGTTCGCTGTTACTTGCTATTTTTCTGTGAATGCTTTTTTCATTACCGTCATCATCTTATGAACATCACAATGTTAAACTAGAATATAGCATATTTTATTTATGGCTTATGTAGTATTTGAGTACCTTAAAATATTAATTGAATACTGCTACATCTCTGTGAAGTAGGAGACTGTTATATCCATTTTACAGGTGGGGAGACTGAGGCATGGAGAGCTTATGTGAATTACCTAAAGTGATTTAGCAGATCTGAGACAGTAGGGGTCTTTAATATAGGATCACTTTTAATCTCTGCAACAGCATAACTGTTATTTTTGCATGAGAACAGGTATAGATTAGTGTCAGTCTATGTTCAGATATTCATCTCTACTGATCCATTTAGCTACTAAACTATTTCAAGCCAAATTAAAACGTCTCTACTTCAGGCAAAGCTGTCTGTTGCTTGTATTGCTGTAAAACTTAATCTAGATGTTTCAAAATAAATTTGTTTGTCAAGGCATTGCTGTAATTGGTACATCTACACTACGATTTTCACTTACCAAAGGGTATCATATCTGATTGAAATAATATTTTCTCCTTTTTTTTTTTTTTTAAACTTACATTTGTAACTCTGAAAGAATGACAAGGCAAGCTTAGATTCAAAAGATAAACGTAAAGGAATCACAGTGTCTGATAAACTGTCTTCATATATCAAATAAATGTTTGCCAGCAAGAGAGAAAAAAATCCTTGAGGAAAAGTTGAAAGAGCATTACAAGTGCTGATTTAGGAAATGTATTTTTGCAAAAAGATATATATGTATATATTTTACTTTCCTATTATATTGGGAATATAATTGTTTTGTAATGTCAGTTTTATAAGAAAAAATTAGTTACACATTTCTATCTAAAATGCTTTTTTCTGTGCACTTCATTATCCTCAGTAGTATGAAATACAATTTATTTATTTAATTTTAAGAGCATTTGCTAACAGATTCTAAAAGAAACTTAACAACTGCCATTTTATTTCCGATCACTCCTGTGTTTATTAAAAAATCATAAAAATACCAGATGTTTTCAGGAAAGAAAAAAGAATTTTTCCCCAAATATACTGCAGCTGGATATGAGTGTGTCTTGAACAAGGCAATGGAAGGAATATCTGGTTTGGGGGAAAAGTAGTTGAGGAAGGGAGATTAACCTTCTTTAGTTTCCCTTTAATTTGACCTATTTTTAGTTTGAATTTCGTTTTTAATGCCTTTCTTACAAGGAACAACATTTTTTAAATTTGGGAAATGAAAAGGAGAAATTCATAGAGAGTGATAAAATCACTGTGGCGGACTTTTTTAGACCTCTTTCAAAGAAAAGGGAAACCTAGCATGAGATTAATTTCACTTAATATTAGAGGTCTGTCACACACATTTGTATCTGAGCTAGTCTGCTAAACTCTTTTTACAGCTAACAGTAATCAGGCATTTCTAATGAACAATTTATCTGAACTGTTTTAAGTGTTTATTTGGGGATAAGATAGTGTTCTAGAAGTACCCATTTCTTTCCACTCACTAGAAGGACCAACAAGTTTAATTAGACTAATGGAAATGTAGGCATGGAAGCTGGATGAGATGAATCTTACAGATTCTCTGTAATATTATACAATATTACAACCTGTCTATATTTTTAATCGGAACATTGAAAAATACCTTCTATATACTGAAGACATTGATGGAACTCTAACAGCTTTTAAAAAAACAGGAAATGGAAGTTTTATCAGTCTGTCTCCTCTGTACTAAGTGCTGTAAATTTAACAATATACAAATTGAAAAAGAATGGCAAAATGATACATCTACTGGAACTAATTTTTCTTTCCTAGCTTTTATTTTAAACTTCAGTTTTGTAACTTGTACAATTCTTTTTAGGGATGCTGTTGTATTTTAATGTATTAAACAAGTTTTAATTTAAAAGTGTGGAACTTTAAACTCTTGGGGATTTTTTTCAGTAATTTCTTACAAAAGCTTAATTCACCTTTTCAGTTCATTGCTATTTGAAAAGCTTCAAATAATGTTTTGCCACTTGTTATATATTATTTTTATATGTAAAGGTGCTTTGCTGTAGCTGTGCTACAGATGTTTAAGTGTATATTTGACTTGAAGCTTAAACAATTTTAAAATTTAAAATATTTGAGAACATGCTTCAACTGAAAAGGGCTTGAGGAAGCATCTAAATTCATTGAAACGAACCCAAACAGCAACATAATTTTAATGCAAATATGTTTACAGTATATACTTTAATAGGAAGCTGATAACAAGCAACTTACTTAGAAACTTAGCATTTGTTTTCGAGACACAAGTTGTTCAAGATACACGTGTCAGTTACAAAAATGCAGAAGAGGATAATACTGATGTTTCTGACACCGCTATGAAAAAAATGCTGATAATACGTTTAAGAAAGCACAGAAAATAACTTAAGTGAAGGCAATGGAGAGGACTGTACAGTGTTACCCTCCAAGTCCATTATTGAAGCTGATAAATTAGTACAGAAGTTGGCAGTAGTGACTCAAGGGAAACAAGCAATAAACAAAGGGAAAATTCCTGCAGAAATGGAAGAAACTGCAGCATCATCTCAAAAAAAGGACATTAATCTAAAAAACAAAGGATTCACAGAGAGAAAGAAGTGTAACAGTCATGGGGTTTCAGCAAACAAGTTAAAAGAAAAAGATTATGTTCAGGAGTAAAGAGAGTTGGATAAACCTAAGGAATTAATTCTTATCATTGAAATGACTCCAAGACTTGCAACTTATCCATCTGAACATGAAAACATGCAGTATTCTTCTAAACATACTGATGAGGAGCCAACATCATTGTTACCTGGTAAAACTCAGCAAAGGGCAACAGCAGCGAGAGCAAACAGACAATCAGAGTTTTCGTGTGTTCCTTTTTGTTTACATTTATGTTTATCTTTTTTTAAAGGCAGGATGAATTGATGGAAAATCCAGTTCCATTTACAGTTAAGATTTATTTTTCAGGAACAATCATTATAAATCACACTATCAATATTAAGCATTATCCTTGGAGATCTGTTTGTTTGTTGGGCAGGACTAGTCCTGAACCGGAGGAGGAGCACAGGAGACATTGTGCTGTTACCTGCTTGCGCAGGAGCCTGGGGTGTTTGTAATAACAGCAGTACTGGGTTGTGCATAGAGAGCCTGTTTTGAAAATGATGGTTCACATCCTCCTGTATGAGGTGAGGCAGACTGAAGTGTTCCACACTTGCATCCTGTTTACCTCTGCTTATGCGTGGTGATCTTCCTACTTGCCTGTCAGTTAATTAAATTCCAGCTCAGTCTTGACCCTAAGGAAATTCAATATCTAAATGAACTCTGAGCATGCTTCTCAGTGGGAGGTGTGAATCTGACTGTCTCTCTGCATTTGACCCAAGTCTCACTGAGAAGTGGCCTGTGCTACCTAACTAGTGTTGTGAATGAATGCAGATTTGAACATTTGAATGGTTTGGGAAATCACCGGCTAGCCCACAGTGGCCTTACCACCACAGGTTGCCTGCTGGTGGAAGTCAAGGAGTGTGGAAGTTCCATGGACTTTTCCTTATCTGTGTGCAAGTGTTCTCCTGTCCAAATTACACTTGCTGCTGAGTCATTTGAGATATAACATGCTGTGATGTTGGCAAGGAGGTACTGTTCTTCTGGGACTCAAAATCTTCTCTGAACAGAAGGAAGTTTACCATAGTGTTCATGACTCAGCCTGTTGCCAGAAACTCAAGGTGCTGGAACAAGCCACTGGTAAGTAAGTATCTCTTCCTATTCCTGTAGTTTTAATAGCACTAGTTCTTCTAACTGTCCATATACTAATGGCTTAGATGGCCCTTTCTGGAGGATTAGTCTGGCCCATAGACAGGGGATGATGAACTAGGATGTACTCACAAGTGAACAACAGTCCCTGAGGACGTGCCAAGCACAAGCCCCTTGTACTAACAATACTGGCACGCTCATGTGTTGTGCATGAGGTAGATGAATGGTGAATGTGGTGCATATTTACATAGGGGGAGACAGGGCGTGTTCGCTTTCCTAGGAAGTATGAACACAGCCTGTGCGCTCTGAAGGATTCTAGGCTTAAATGGATTTGTCTCAAGTTGGCCCAGGGTCCACAGTTTGTTCCTCACTGTGAATGATAAAGATGTTACCAAAATACTTCAAATGACTATGGCCATGGTCATACTGACTCTTGCATTAGCAGTGTAGCTTCATCTTGGGTAATACTCTAGTTTAAAAATATTATTTCTTTCCAAACTTTTCAGTAATGCTGAACCCAGTTATACTGAAAGTACACCTGATTTTTTTTTTCTCAAGTTTGTCGCATTTCTCCTTAAAACATCAAGAACAATTATTACCCAGGTTTTTAAATATACAAGAAGATTCACCCCAACTGATCTCAGAAAGACAAGAGAAGACTGCTGCATCTGTACTCCAGTTCTTTGTCTTTTACAGGACTGATTAATACAATAATTTTAATCTCAAGTTATTACAGTTATTTATAAAGATGGATAAACATTGTGCACTTGCTGCAGATGAAATGCATTATACAAAGAGGTAATGATCTTGCCAGGATCTCATAGGTAGTACTTTAGGTTCTGTCATGAAAGTACATTATGTCAGTATAAGTTACAGCATCTCTAATGATTGTTCTGAGGTATGTCAGCATTCATAAAACAGCAGTAGCTGTTTATTTCTTTCCTCTCCATCTGAATAGAAAGCTTTGTATTTCAGTCATGTAAACTGTAAATCCATCCAGCTTTCATGCAGGTTTCCTTCATATTCTTGAAAAATACAGTGCTTTTGAAGGAGGATGGGATGGGATGGGATGGGATGGGATACTCGTGCTTGTCATTTTCCAAAGCAAAGTCACACATTTCTAAGACTGCCTTTTTTTTTTTTTTTTTTTTTTGCTAAGACAGTATCAAGAATCAACCATGACAACTCCCTTTGTTTTACAGTAAATAGACAGAAACTCAATACAGGAAAAGCAGATCAAATTACTTAGTTCAGTCCAGCTACTGCAAGAAGGATGTATTTTTCTGGTGTTTAGTCTGAAGGAGCTAGGTGTGAGGATTTTTCAGTGTGCCTTGGAGACTAGTCAGAGTTTAATGTAGTAGTAAAAAGCAGAACCAGCAAACTTTTTTTTTGTTTTTTAAATATAGGTCATTTCAGACTGCAGCCTTACAAATCATTGTGGTAGTACTACAGTACAACAGTAGTGCACTGGAGGGAATACTGGCTGGGAGCGTGGAATGGTAGAAACTTTTAAAATCAGTTTGATGCCAAATAAAATGTGCCATTGAATCTCAGTCCAAATAACAATAGATGATTTTTAGAAGAAATAATTTAAAACTCTTAAGTAATTTCCAAGATGCCGGTCACCATGGTCCCTGCAAATTTACATGGCATTTTCTCTGTTCCAATCTTCAGGTCTGTTTTGTGAATTTAGTATAGCAATAAAATATCTGAGAAGAAACAGAGACAAATGAGGACAGCATTTATTCAATTCTCTGGTACACTGGACAGGTGAATTTAATAATTTTTATTACCACAGTATGGTTGTGTCAGTGCTCTCTGTATGTTAGCAATTAACATTTAACATAGCTTCATTCAGTGAGAAAACTGCCTTGTTTGTAACCTGAACTGCAGCTGTTTATACTTGGAGAAAATGATTGCAGTAGAAATTATTTTCATGCAAAATCCCTTCTATTTTGGATTTCATCACTTCTTCTACATGACAGAAGTAGCACAGAGACTGCAGTGGAATGTATTTGAGTGTTATATTCTGCTTACATTACAGTATTTTGATTTGAGAGCAGTCTACAAGAATGTCATGAGGTAAGGAGGTAGAAACCTAACACAGAAATTGGAATATTTAAGATTATTCTGTAAAAGTGTTAAAATATAAATATAATCAATAGCATATTTTGGAGTAAAATACCTTAATGGTTTCTAGCCATATGGAAATGATGAATATGATTCTAAAGGGTTTTATGGCAACAGGGATATCTACAGCAAACCTCTAGCATCTCTGTTTTCCTTTGTTCATTGGAATATGACACAGTTTCTCCAGCGCTACTCTGTGAGAGTTCTCTTCTTTGTCCGGCACTGTTCCCATAGTTCACCAGTTCAAAATACATACCTTCTAAGACCGCACGGAAAGATAATATATATTCTGTAGTTTTCCAAATATTGAAGAATTTCTTTTAAATTATCAACTGCCAGCATTTCATTGGTTTCGCAGAATCACAGAATCTCCTAGATTGGAAGAGACCTGTAAGGTCATCTAGTCCAATCATTAACCTAACACTGACAGCCCACCACTAAACCATGTCCCTAAGCACTATATCTACATGACCCTTAAATACCTCCAGGGGTGGGGACTCCACCACTGCCCTGGGTAACGCGTGATGTTGATAGAGATTGGAAAGTTGATGGAAAAAAGTGATGACTGAACTCCATTTCTGTATAAGGCTCTGTGAATTTGATGAGTAAATCAAAATGAGGAAAAAAAAAAAAAAGAAATATTCTATTTATCTGTTTAGAAATTAGTTTTAGTAAATTAACTAGTTACTTCTGAGTTCTTAAAGGTAACTTTAATTTATAGTTTGAATGAGTTTATTCAGGACTTGGATATGTTAAAATAAGAACATTTTTCAGTTGACTACTGTTGTAATAATAGCAAACAATATAACATAATGCTATTGTTTTTCATTATAGAATGTAATTTTGGAAACCATCTTACCTGAGGAAGAAAATCTTCCATGTACTCTAAAAAGAAGTAGTAGATGTTAAAGACAAATATTATCTTTTCTTCTGGAAGAAGAGTGTCTGATTGTAACTAGTGCCATCATGCCAAAGATTGCCAGAGACCTTGGAATATGCTTCCCAAATCCAGTATTTTAACAGTACTGAGAAGTGTTTCTCTAGTACATGGGGAATTTGTAATACCAGTGAACATACTTCTGACTGTGTTCATTATATATAAACCACCCTCAGTCATGCTGACATGCAGAAAGTATTAATTTTAAATAATTGTAAAACATAATATATGATTAAAATTGTATGAAAAAAGTATATGCATTGTGGTCTGCTATTAAAAATATTTTTGCTGCATGGGGAATATTTACACAAGTAAAGCTTATATTTTTGTAATGGTTGTCAAATGAGGAGCTTATGCCACAAGTAGAAATAGCCATAATTTAATTAGATCCAGACAAACAATAATCTAGGATCCTTATAATGACAATGATTATTTTCAAAGTAACTCTGCAAAGACTATGGGTTATTTTCTGTGGCAGGCAGTCTTCCTTGACTGATTAGATTGTCTTCTTAATTGATAAATAGTGGAACTTGCAGGGTTATCAGGAGAAATAAGACACACCTGGCCCTGCTAAGGTTTCTGGTACAATTCCTGAAATCCCTATCAGCCTTACAGCTCATTGTTTATGTGTTTAAAAGTATGACAACATAAACACATTTTGTAAAGTCTACAAATTAATGAAATCATCTTGTTTAATATTTAGCCAAGAGAACTGGGGTTTGACCATGTATGTTTACAGTCTTTTTAAACAGAAGAGGAGATTGTTCAGACGCTGCATTGGCTGCCGTACTGGCAATTAATTTACTTCTTAACCTTTTACAAACCTGTTCATCCCTGTCCCATGGGACTTCAGTTTTTCCTTCTGTATAAAGAGATAATGAATCTTAGGTTTTCAAATACATTTCCATTGTTGAGTACATATACTCATCTTGCAAATAAGTTTGTTACAAAGTATTGAAACTTAAAGGCCTGGCTTTAGGTAAACGTATAACAACAAAAATATGGTATGTATTAATCCTTTTTTGATCTTTAAATTAACGATAAACATAAGCCTGAATATGTTTTATACTAGTGGTTCTTCTGCTATTTTAAAGCTTCATTACATTGACATTACATTGACTCGCTGAGGAGAGCAGCTCCAGTGCGGGTAGGGCCGCACCGGGGAAAGGGATCTGAGGCGGAAAAAAAGGGCTCGGAGGCGGAAAGGGCCGGCAAGGGGCTCTCTTTGGGGGCTTTCGAGGCCGGAGGAAGCGCCCGGCTCGTCCTCGTGCTGCTGCCGGCACCGCAGCGTGAGGGAGGGCCGCTGAGGCGGCGGGGGCGGGGCCCGCAGCGCGCGCGGCAGCGCAAAGAGCTGTGAAGGAGCGCAGCGACTCTCGCTGAGGAGACCGCTCCAGTGCGGGTAGGGCCGCACCGGGGGCGTTACCGTGGAGCACCACACGAGGGCACAGCCCCCCGAGTGGGCACGGTAACCGGGCTAACGGGGCGCGACAGGGCGCACGGAGAAGTGCTGCTGCCCTACCAACGTCTTCAGGGAATCATGGTAACCACCCGGCAGAAGACCGTGGCCCCAAAGAAACGTGTACGCACCAGCTCTGATGCTGCTTCGCAGACAGAGCTGACGTGATGGCATGTTGCCACCCAGGCATGGGGCTGCAGGGTGTGCCCTGCTCTCACACCAGTGTCAGGAGGTAATGGTAAGCACGCCTGTGGCAGGGGTGCCCAGGCTGAGGAGCTCCTACGCTTAGTGATGGAGCTCAAGGAGGAGGTAAGTAGGTTGAGGGACATCAGGGAATGCAGGAGGGAGATTGATGCATGGAGTCGTACCCTGTCAACCGTTACAGAAACCCAGCAGGCAGCCAGAGCCACTGCTGTAGAGAACTCCTACTCCTCTCCCCGACCGGCTGAACAGGGTGGCTTAGAGGAAAGGGGACAATGGCAAGGTGTTCCTGCCCGACGCAACAGGCGCCGCAGGCACATCAGCCTGCCAACTACTACACCTTCTGAGGTCCCATTGCAGAACAAATATAGTGCTCTGCAAGAGGAACCGAGCAACAGTGAGGATGATAATCCTCCCAGTATGGAGGCGCCATGGAGGCCTTGTCGGACCACCCCCTGACTTAAAACTGCCTCAGCAAAAGCCGAAAGACAGGTCATTGTAATAGGTGACTCAGTTCTGAAGGGCATGGAGGGCCCGACTTGTAGACCAGACCCGCTATATAGGGAGGTTTGCTGCCTCCCTGGGGCCCGGGTTGATGATGTTAAGAGGAAGCTTCCTTCCCTAGTACGACAATCCGACTATTACCCCCTTTCAGTTTTTCAGGTAGGAAGTGACGACGTAGTGAGAAGAACGCTGAGGGCAATGAAGAAAGATTTCAGGGCCTTGGGACGGCTGGTTAAGGGATCGGGAGCACAAGTCGTGTTCTCCTCTATCCCTCCAGTTGCAGGGAATGATGAGGGGGTAAACAGGAAAGGCCAGCAGGTCAATGACTGGCTCCGAACCTGGTGCTACCAGCAAGGTTTTGGGTTCTTTGATCACGGCCTGATTTATAGAACACCAGGGCTGCTGGTAGCAGACGGGAAAAGCCTATCTCACAGGGGGAAGAGGGTTCTAGGACTAGAGTGAGCGGGGCTTATTGGGAAAGCTTTAAACTAGATTGGAAGGGGGATGGGGATGTAGCTGGGCTCACCAGAGAGGCACCTGAGTGCAGTAGCTCAGCATTTGTGGGGCAGGATGTTGGAACTGTTAAGGATTGGAAGGCCCACCACCTCTCTAGGGCTACACACTCATTGGCCTCTCTGAAATGCCTATACACCAATGCACGCAGCATGGGGAACAAGCAAGAGGAGTTAGAGACCTGCATGCCATCACAGGGCCATGATCTCATTGCAATTACTGAGACATGGTGGGATAGCTCACATGACTGGAACGCTGTCACAGAGGGCTATGTTCTCTTTAGGAAAGATAGGCCAGCAAGGCGAGGTGGGGGAGTTGCTCTTTATGTGAAAAAGCAACTGGAATGTATTGAGCTGTCCCTGGGGGCGGACGAAGAGCAAGTTGAGAGCTTGTGGGTAAGGGTTAAGGGGCAGGGTAACATGAGAGATACTGCCGTGGGTGTTTATTACAGGCCACCTGATCAGGATGGGGAAGTTAATGAGGCCTTCTACAGACAGGTGAGAACCGCCTCCCAGTCGCAGGCCTTGGTTCTCATGGGGGACTTCAACTTCCCTGATATCTGTTGGGAAGGCTACACAGCTAGGCATGCACAGTCCAGGAGGTTCCTCCAGTGCATCGATGATAACTTCTTGACTCAGGTGGTGGAAGAGCCCACAAGAAGAGGTGTACTACTGGACCTAGTATTGACAAACAAAGAGGGACTGATGGAGGATGTTAAGGTCGGGGGTAGACTTGGCTGTAGTGATCATGAGAAGATAGAGTTCAGCATTAAGTGCAGTATGAACAAAATGACAAGTAGGGTTGAAATGTTAGACCTCAGGAGGACTAACTTTGATCTCTTCAAGAAATTGATGGGAGAAATCAAATGGGAGAGGGCTCTAGAGGGTAAGGGAGCCCAAGAGAGCTGGCTGATATTCAAGCACCAGCTCCTCCAAGCTCAGGATAGGTGCATCCCGAAGAGAAGAAATCGGGCAAGGGAAGGAGACCTGCATGGCTGAGCAGGGATCTTCAGAAAAAACTCAGGTGGAAGAAGGAAGTTCACAAGATGTGGAGAAGGGGGCTGATGACTTGGGATGAGTATAAGAACGCTGTCAGGGTATGCAGGGAAGAAACAAGAAAAGCCAAGGCAGCTTTGGAATTGAACCTGGCGAGGGATGTCAAGACCAATAGGAAGGGTTTCTTTAAGTATATAGGAGACAAAAGGAGAACCAGGGAAAATGTGGGCCCGCTCTTGAATGAGATGGGTGCTGTGGTGACGGATGATGCAGAGAAGGCAGAGTTGCTGAATGCCTTCTTTGCTTCTGTCTTCACTGCTCGGGCCAGCTCTCGGGAGTCCCAGACTTTGCAAGTAACAGAGAAAGTCTGGAGGAAGGAAAACTTTCCCTTGGTTGAAGAGGAACAAGTTAGAGAACAATTAAGTAAACTGGACACCCACAAGTCCATGGGGCCTGATGGAATGCACCCACGAGTGCTGAGGGAGCTGGCGGAAGTCATTGGTGGGCCGCTCTCCATCATCTTTGAAAGGTCCTGGAGAACAGGGGAGGTGCCTGAGGACTGGAGGAAAGCCAATGTCACTCCAGTCTTCAAAAAGGGCAAGAAGGATGACCCAGGAAACTACAGGCCGGTCAGCCTCACCTCCATCCCTGGAAAGATGATGGAACAGCTCATTCTGGGGGTCATCTCCAAGCATCTGGAGGAAAAGAAGGTTCTCAGAAGTAGTCAACATGGATTCACCAAGGGGAAGTCATGTCTGACTAATCTGATAGCCTTCTATGATGGCGTTACTGGATGGGTGGATGAGGGAAGGGCAGTGGATGTTGTCTACCTTGACTTCAGCAAGGCTTTCGACACTGTCTCCCACATCATCCTCACAGGCAAGCTTAGGAAGTGTGGGTTGGATGAATGGACAGTGGGGTGGATTGAACAGTTGCTGACAGAGCTCAGAGGGTTGTGGTTAGTGGTGCAGAGTCCAGTTGGAAGCCAGTAACTAGTGGTGTCCCTCAGGGGTCAGTACTGGGTCCAGTCCTGTTCAATATATTCATCAATGACCTGGATGAAGGGATAGAGTGTACCATCAGCAAGTTTGCTGATGATACAAAACTGGGAGGGGTGGCTGACACGCTGGAAGGCTGTGCCACCATACAGCGTGACCTGGACAGGCTGGAGAGCTGGGCAGAAAAAAACCTGATGAGGTTCAGTAAAGGAAAGTGTAGGGTACTGCATCTGGGGAGGAATAACCCCATGCATCAGTACAGGTTGGGGGCTGACCTGCTGGAGAGCAGCTCTGTGGAAAGGGACCTGGGAGTCCTGGTGGACAACAGGATGACCAAGAGCCAGCAATGTGCCCTGGTGGCCAAGAAGGCCAATGGCATCCTGGGGTGTATCAAGACGAGTGTGGCCAGCAGGTCGAGGGGGGTCATCCTCCCCCTCTACTCTGCCCTGGTGAGGCCGCATCTGGAGTACTGTGTCCAGTTCTGGGCTCCCCGGTTCAAGAAGGACAGGGAACTGCTGGAGAGGGTCCAGCAAAGAGCTACAAAGATGATTAGGGGACTGGAGCATCTTTCTTATGAGGAAAGGCTCAGGGACTTGGGGCTTTTTAGTCTAGAAAAAAGAAGACTCAGGGGGGATCTTATCAATACTTATAAGTACTTAAGGGGAGGGTGCCAGGTAGATGGGAGCAGTCTTTTTTCAGTGGTGCCCAGTGATAGGACAAGAGGTAACGGGCACAAACTCGAACACAGGAAGTTCCATCTAAACATGAGGAGGAACTTCTTTCCTTTGAGGGTGGCAGAGCACTGGCACAGGCTGCCCAGAGAGGTGGTGGAGTCTCCCACACTGGAGACATTCAAAACCCGCCTGGACGCCGTCCTGTGCAACTGCTGTAGGTGTCCCTGCTGTGGCAGGGGGGTTGGACTTAGATGATCTCCAGATGTCCCTTCCAACCCTGACGATACTGTGACAGGAGAGTATGCAGTGTCTTTAATATAAATAATAATCAAGGTTGTAATGTATTATGTATTATATATAAAGATACTATAGTCCAAAAGGATCACAGTATTAAATATAGAACATAGTGTTAAAGTAAAATATGTTACTCTGTTTCTGTGTCGTAGATTAAGACCTATGTGTTTTCCTAAAGTAACTTTTTGCTTTTGTCATGTTCCCAATGAGATAGAACTTCTATTAAATGGTGAAAGACTTTTCATTAATAAATCAAGTAAGTAAAATGCAACAAGCATCAACACTTTCACCAGCAGAAGCTGGCCTGAAAACTGGTAAGTGGAAAGCTATTCATGTAGGCACCCAGAAAGAGAACATTAAACATTTCTTGAAGATGGACAGTTTGTCCTCAGTGAAGTGCTTCCCCCCGCCCCAGCTGTTATTAAAACTTGATCAACTCCATAAATTGTTAAGTTTGTGCCAGTTCCTCATCTATATGTATAAACTAGCAAATAAAAATGATATAATAAAGGGTGAGGTAAAGATATTCAAAATCTAAAATCTTCACGTGGGACTGAAACTACCTACACCTGTGCTATGCATGTGCTTTCCAAAATGGGTCAAAAGGCCTGTATCTGGACCGGTACACACCTTGTCTTCATTGCTGAATGAAACTGCATGGAATGCATATGCCTGTAGCAAGAAATGCAGTAAAGTCTAATTCTTAAAGTTATAGAAAGTTTACTTCACTTTTTTCAGAAAAAAAAAGTGTGCCAGTTTCTAGAGGAAAAACATTAGACACTGTTTAGGTGTTTTCTGTAGTGAACATCTTTCTGAGTAGCTTTTATCTTTATGTAGGGAAGAAAACAGTTGAGCCTTTGCGCAGTATACTTGCTAAGCTGTCATTAGGTACAGAAGATCTGAAAGACAAAGAAGCTTTTGAAGACAGTGAAATAGACAGAAATACTGGTAAATGCAGAATAAATGTGGAGATCTCTATTTTATTATTTGGGTCCTTGTTTAATTTACTCTAACACCTCATACACACTTATTCAAGAAGTGTTACTGCTCTAGCAACTCCCAATCTCAAGATGAAGAAACAGACATTAGTGAAAGTTATTGGAGACACCACGAAAAGTAGAATTATTTTCAGAGTAACTTAAATGCAAATAGGCTAAAAGACCTTACATTATTTGATATATAGATGACAGACTGTCAAATAAATTAAACAAGACTGGGAATACTGGTGGAATGTACAAAATGAAAATAAGCATAAAGCTTAATTAGAGAATATGTTGTGGGGGAACAGGAGGAATATTTATCCACAAATATATGAAGCTGTGCATGAGCTAATACATCCTGCCAAGAAGCTCAGTGCCACTGTTGCTGGTGGTATTTCACTAGTGCTAATTGACTTCTGTTAATACCTGGCTAATTTAAAACTAGCTCAGATGTTTCTTCAGCTTGGTAGCGAGGTATATTTTACCTAATACAGGGTTTAATTTATTATTTTTTTAAATATGTGGATTTATATGTTACATGAACACTTCAATACTGAAAAATGTAAATTTCATGTCAAAGAGAACTGGTGGAAGAATTCCAATGGGACAGTGTTGAGGCAAGGATATTACATGAACAAAATGAAAGGGGTTTTTATGACACTTTATAAGGACTGAAAGTAGGCCACTTCTGCTTGGACAAATAGGGAAAGAGGATGTGGAGTAGAGCAAGATCCCAGAATGGCATGTGGTTTGTTCTGTGGTTTGGTGTGTGTGGGGTTTGTTTGTTTGTTGGTTGGTTTGTTTGTTTTTTTTATTAAGAGCAATGTGAGGGAAAACTTTGAAAGTATCCTGAGATTATGCACCTGAGTATCCAGAAAGTTAGTTTTGGAAAGTAAAGATATGGCAAGTTTTTGGAAAGAAAGATATTAGCTCTTTTTCACCAGTGTAGTTAAAGCTGATAAAACCTTGAAATGACATAATCTCAGAGAAGGACAGATGGAGAATATTACAAGAAGAACAACTAATGATGCTGAGCTTGATTTGTTAGTCATCAGCATGGAGATGATAACTGAAGATGTGTCAGCTGATGAAATTGCTTGGAGAGAGAACATAATGTAAGAGGAGCAAAAGGCTATAGACACTGCCCTGGGGAATAATGAGAGAGTAGGGAAAGAGTAAAAAGGCTCATCAAAATATGAACTAAAAGAACAGTCTTAAAAAGAACTGGAGCAAAAAAAATTATCTTCAAGCCTAGTGGGTGTAAAATGCCAGGAAGGCAAGAATGATCAATGGCATCAAAAATCAGAAGAAAGCAAAGGAGAAAAGATGGGAGATGAAGGACAGTGAGACTGCATGTCAGGGAGCAGTGAGAATAGGCTGCTCCGCAAGGGAAGGCCATCTGGGAGATGATGATGACAGCAAGATGATCAGGGGCAGTACCTTCACTGACAAGAGCACAGTCCCACAGTAGCTGGGCAAGGCAAGCAGA
This sequence comes from Pluvialis apricaria, assembly GCA_017639485.1. Lineage (NCBI taxonomy): Eukaryota > Metazoa > Chordata > Aves > Charadriiformes > Charadriidae > Pluvialis > Pluvialis apricaria. Next base: position 17,035,034 of record CM030008.1, on the reverse strand, counting down.
GTTGGTCTGGTTATGTTAATTAGGGTCACCTAACAGTGCAGGTCACAAGTCCAAAATGATGAGACATAATCTGAAGTGAAGTTGGCATGTCAGGATCAGAACCGGGGCTGGCGACAGCAGCCAGGTTCAGCCAACAGTCCAGTGATTGGCAAGCTACAGCAACAAGGCAAGTCTAAAGTCAAGTTAGGAAACCAAGTCAGCAGGTCAAGATCAGTGAGGTTCATGGCCAGGCAAAAGCATGCCTACAACATAGCTCGGGCGAGGGCCTGAAAGCTCCCACAGCTCTCAAGCCAAGGAGAAGGCACCCTCCTCTCACAACTTACAGTCACACAGCTCTTTTCACAGCAGGCTTCTCCCCAGGTTACCAAGCTGCATCATGCCAGAGTTGTCCTTGACCCCAGGTAGCTGAGCCCCCAGGAGGGGGGACAGGCTGCACTCAGAGCCCAGGTGATTCATACTGTTTAATGGTGGACTCTGCTGCAGCTGATGTGAATTTTGTGATTGGTTTAATTAGGGTCAGGAACTCACCCCCAGTCCTATGTCTGACCATAATTTCTTGCTGTTGTAATGTGTAAGATGGGAAGATAAGATATGATCCAGAGGCTAGAATGAGAATCTCAGTTACATGTGATACAAACAAAAAAGTAATCTTTGTTTTGTGGAGTTTAAGTCTAAAATGTGACACATTCAGGAGGGTGGGGTTAACAAGATAATAAATGTGCTATTGTTTTTCATTCCTTATGCACTTTTTAATTTTGGTATTGCTTAATTATAAGCAAAAGACAATGCTTTCTTTTCAAGGCTTAGAAATTTCTTTTAAACATTACTCTAAGTATAGGCTAATAATTTATTATATCATGGATGTTATTTCCAATATAAAGTAAATTTTAAGTTCAAGATCCATCTCATAGGATTCGATTTTTAAAAGCAATATATAAATGTAGTTTTCTAACTAATGACTGATATTTTGCACCAACTGCAGATAGTAGGTTAAATGAGGTACCAAACCAGAGAAGGCTTCTTGCCATTTTGGAATCAAACCTGAAAGACCTGCAGGAAACACGTGCTCTGGCAGCTTGGGAAACAGGCAGCAGGGATGGTAAGTACAGAGCTGAAGTCTGATACCATATTATTTATTTACTAACGGTTTTGTGTGGCCATAGAGTAGAATCACTGAGACATTCATATCTTCCAGGAGTAAGAGTACAGGACTGGCTTTTTATAACCATAGGAATTATTTTAGCAAATTTTAATGTTTCGAATTCTGCTGCTTGAGACTTATGTAAAATAAGTAAGAAGTGAAGGGAATATCTATTTTCACACAGGTGAAAATCGTCATTGACTAAAGTTCTGACACTGGGGCATGGTATTTTAGGTTGACTGCTACAATTTTTAAAGAAAATACATTTTTAAATGACTGATAACTTAGGAGCATAATAGTTGAATATGCATAAAAATATACTTCTGATCTATGTCTGCAATACTAGATTGTCACTATAATTGGAAAATGTTATCAAAAGTATAAGGTTCAGCAGGCAGGAATTACTTGCTTTTATTCTTTAAGCTCTACAAAGAGAGTGGTTCATACCTGTGTTATTTCTTGTGTGATATTCCATAACAGTTTATCAAGCAGTTTCATTCTTCAACTTAAATATTAAAAAAAACACCTTTGAGTAGTTAGTGTCTAATATTTAATATACTGTATTTACTCTCAGAACGCAAAGGCAACTTCTCAACGATAAACGCTGTAGCTTAAAATCTTCTATTAGAAGAGTACGTAAAACTTTAAATTGACTAATATATCTGTCATTTTCTATACAGAAGAGAGGATATGAGCTAAAAAGGATTTTAGCTGCAAGTCTGGAAGCAAAATTGAAAGACTTGCAGGAAGTGGAAATTTCTGAAGCAGATCAACTAGGCATATGTGGATCTGAGGGTGAGACCCTGCGTATACAGTCATCTATACATATGATCAGTAAAAATCATGGCTTTGGTAGACAGTCCAAAGATGGATGCTTAAATATCTAATTCTGTACTGAAAATATGTATTATTATGATTTTTGTTTTATTTGGAATATATTAGATGATTATATTTCTTAGTCATAGAGGAAATGTGAACAAATATTCTGAACTGATCTATACACTATAAATGATAATTAGCTTTAAGTCTTCTGCCCTATCAAGATAGGCAGACAAATCAGAAGATTGTTAATTCTTTTTCAATAGATCCCTTTCTGCCCAATCCTGTACTTAACTAATAGAACTGAAAAATATAGCTAATGATCCAGATAAATATTTATTTTAACATTAATAAAAATTACCTTAAAGTTCTCAGTAAGTCTTAAAATGCGATTTTGTGATGTTGCAGCCAAGTTCCTTGAAGACCAATGTTCTAAAGCACAGAAGGGAGAGCTAATTTATGTAGACTTTTTCTTTTGCATATTTGCTTTGTGTTCTTTATGCTGTAGCCATTACTGTCTTATGCTCTTGCGGTTCTACCTAAGCTGCAGAGTACTTCTTACAGGCTGAATTCACCTTCTCTGTTCTGCTGCAGCGATCTTGTTTTTATAAGCCTCCAAAAAACAGTATTATGGTTTAAGGTGTCAACTATGATATGTTTTATATCTAAGTACAAATCTTAATTTAAAAACTACCTGCCATTGAGTGGCTAGTGGAATTTTAATATATAAACGTAATATGAAAATGTAAGGATATAATGTTGTAGCTATAAGAAATCATTTTGCTACAAAATTGTTGATAGTGAGACTTTAAATTCTGAGAATATGTTTGGAAATTATTTAAACTTTGGAAGATTTTCTAAGAGTAGGAAAAACTTGGTTCAGAAAAGTTTTTTCTACTAATTTGTGTCAGATTTTATTAAACTCTAATGGAACCGATGGGATATTTTAGAAAATGTACTATATAAGGGAAAGAAGTATTAAACTTGTTAGACTGAAAATGTTGTACTACAGGGGCATATGTAGTGTTCTAGCGCTGATTACATATTTGCAGGCTGAAGACTGTCTCATAAAGGTGCTGAATAAATGAGCTGATCAAGGAGCTCTCTGGACAGTTAACGTTAATTTATAGTGATTCTTGAAACACTGGAAAATTTCCGGAAAGCTGTAATGGAGCTACTGTTGTGCTAGTGTTCTAAAAGCCTATATGGGACAATATCAGCTTGACGTTGGTCTTGGATAGAATAATTTAGCAGGACTGTATTAACAGAAAACTAAGGAAGGAAACAACTGCTGCCCCTGAGTATTGTTTTATGGAAGGTAACATGCAAACCCATTTAATTTTTTGTTGACCAGTGTTGAAGTTGCCCTATTGATTAATAACAGTTATGATGTTGGCATAGCTGAGATCTACAAGTCACTAAAGTTTTGCAGAAATATATTTTTATTATGAAATTAGATAAATATGGAATTAACTGTCCTGTCAAATGTATTCCAGCTGCATGCTTGTCAGATTTGTGATGTGTTCATTATCAACGTAAAATAAAAATGGGTTGTTATTTTCATTTTAATTTTTTATCTCAAAAGGAATTAAGTCAGAAAACTCTGATGACTGGTGTTATACAGGAGACTGCAAAAGTCAGACCTCACTTACTTTGGCACTTAAGATGTTTCATGAAGAACTGAGTTGCCCAAGTCAAAGAGAGCAGTTCCGCAGAAGCTGAATGGGTTAAATTACCTCTTACACAGTATCATGCTTTCCTGATTGTCAGCTGTCCAAAAGATTTTTAGGTTTCTGACTGCACAGTGATCCAGTTTCAACAAGGAATGGAGTCCAATAAAACTGTTATTCGATGGTGTACTCCAACCACTGAACTGTATTATACTTCCCCACACCCAGGGGAGGGCTCAGTGCTCTGGATCCTGAATGGAAGAAGATGCCACTAAGGTGCCAGTGAAGGCAATAATTGACACAATTTTATTTTTAATATTTCTTATTTTCTGCCTGCAAATAATGTTTCAAAGAGGAGCACAGAATCATCACATTTTAGTTTGTGGATTAAATTGGTTGGCACTTGGTTTATTTCACTAAAACACCAGTTCTTATAGAAATGTAGATGGATTTGGACGCTTCCAAGTTATAGGTGGCTTTGAAAATCACAGATTGTATAAATTGCATCCGATCTTCAGTTAACAGAATCCATGCACCATGTGAAAGAACAGAATATAAAGGAGCTGACTGGTAGTATCTTCCTAGTCACGTACTGCTAAGCGTATGCATATCTTTTTTTCTGATGTATTAAAGCAAAGTGTCTCTTTCAGCTCTTTTGGCCAGGCATCTCTTCTCCTGCAACAGCTCCCAAGACTCTTGACATACACTGTTTTCCTATTGCTGTTTGAGAGATTTATGGAAAAATAGTCTAGTTTTACGTAAGTGGAGAGTCTTGAAATAAAGAGAATTTGTTGCTTCCAGTTCTGTGTAGGATGAGGTCTTGATGTGCCCTTTAGTGTGACACAAAGTAGCAGGCCAGACCACCTTACTGAAATAAGTGTATTATTTCTTTTGAATCAGATTTTTAAATAGTAAATATACTTTACTTCTAATTATTGCTACAAAGTATTTCACGTGTGATAGAGAAGAAAATGTGGGAGGTTAACAGAAAGAAGCAGGCTTTTGCTTACTAGCTTGGAATCAAACTGGAAAGGTGTACAAAAGCTCAGGCTCTTGCAGCTGTGGCATGAATGGTAAATACTAAGGAATATAAAGCTTTCTAACCATCCTGGATCAGATTAAAGGTTCACATAATCCAGTGCTCTGTCTCCATCTGTGTTCCAAAGCTGATGTGTAGAGAACAGGATATGATTCTTCCCAAAACATTCTCCAGTTTTAAACTAAGCCGTATTTGCTTTGTTCTGCAGCTAATATCCCATGATGAATTCTTCTTTTGTGAATTTGTCTATTAATTTTAAATCCATAGTATCCACAGTATGTCAAAGTATTTGACAACTTAATTGTGGGTTATAGAAAAAAGTACCTTAAGTTTATTTTAAGCCTGGAACCATCTTTGTCTGATAACTCCTTGGTCTTCCCCTATTCACCTTCTCCATTGCCTCTCACCGCACATATTCAGTGGCCTCGTGGCAAAGAAGGCTCATGGTGTCCTGGACTGCATTGCCAGCAGGCCAAAGACTCCGTCAATGGCACCTCTCAAATTAGAAAACTGATAATTAATTCCTGTGCTGTGTTTTCTATCTTCTGACTTTAATGGTTACTTACATATTTGAAGGCATTCCTCACATCTCCTGGAAGCTTTTTTTAAGGGTCTTTGACAAAAAACATTGTTGAAAGCCTTTGGAAATGCAGTTGTATGAAATGATCTGTCTTTGTCTGCATGTTACTGACTCCCTCCAAGGAGCCTGGGAGATGTCTGAGGTATGACTTTCCTCTGCCCATTTTGACTCTTCCACAATATGTTACACTTACCCATGTGTCTGCTTGTTTTTATCATTTCTACCAGATAGTGGTAGAAACATCTGGATAACTCTTCTGTACTTTTTTTTAACTCCCAGAATACCCTTTGAAAATTGAGACTATGTATGTTAGCCACTTTCCATGCATACAGCAATGAGATCTGGCACCATTCTTGAGTTCCTTAAGCCTTCTCAAACGATTAGCATTGGCTCTTGGCAGTTTGCTGCTATTCCTTTCGATTTATCGCAAATACTTTGTTGACGCTTCAATTTGATTAATTTCTCGGGTATTTGCCCCAGGATGGGGAATTTTATGTTGACTACATCTCATGAAACTCCTCCACAGTAAATACAGAAGCAAAGAATGAGTTTACATATTCTGTTACTTCTCTGTTCCAATTGTCCTTCTTGTACCTCAGTGTCAGGCTTCTTGTTCCAGTGTATTTATTAGTTTTTAGGCCTTCTGTGAGGCACTAAATCCTCTTTAGCACACTCTTAATGTTTAACCTTCTGTTCTTTTTTATTTTCTTAATTTAAATGCAATTCAGCTTTTTCAAGGACATCTTCTTACTTTACTCAGCTGCTTTTACTGGCTGTTCAATCAGTCCTCCTTCTGTTCCTGTGATCTTTCTAAAGTCTTTCTTGAACAGGTTCTGTGGTGCTCAGGAATAATTTGGTGCCCCTCTCCAAACACGTCTAGCTACCCCTTTGAGTTTATTTTTGAAATTAGGCATTACTGTAGTAAATAGTTTGACTTTTATCAGTCCTATCAATTATCATCCTTTCAGAGTTTCTGATACACCTCTTATGCCATGTCAGCACCCTTATCAAAGGCCAGGAATTCTACTCCTTACCCCATCTTACTTCTTAGACTACCGCTTGTTTAGAAGAATGGATACATTTGACCTGGCTTACTGTTTGTGATGCCTTCTTTTTGTATGGGATTCTGAAGTAGGCCTTGGTCCTGAGTCTGTACTCCTCACTCAGGAAAAAAAAGCCCTGATTGCGTGACAGATTATTCTTAGGGCTGTGCTTTGGTTAGGAAATATTTCTAGAATAAAATCTATGACAATTCAGATACACACTTATCTTTCTTTTTTTTTACTTGTCTTTGCCCTGTGCTAACATAAAAGCTAAATAAAATAATACATAAGAAATTATTTCATTTATTAACTTTCACATTTTTTTTTACAACACATTATCTAATGAAGTACAATGGGTTGATTAATCTATATTGACTGTTCTGTATTGCCATGATAGCGTTGTTGAGCAAATACAAACATTTCTTTTCCGTGTTCTGTATCTCAGTTTTCATTTTATAGCGCCGTTCTGTAATATTTTCTGAGACATGCATCAAAATCATCTGCTTTCTATAGGGGAACTCATCAGGAAAGGAGAAATTTTGATTGCTGAAATAGAAGATCTGAAGAGCTTGCAAAAAGCTGAGCATGTGATAATGAGCCATTTAATCACAGACAGATTCATTGGTAATTACAAAGTAAATAACTCAGTCAAAGGGTATGAATACAAACACATAGATGGAGGGGCGTGGGTGGCTTAAGGAAAGCAGGTGGATTTCCCTTTCTTTCACACCTGCGCTGGCTCCTCCTTCCCCTGCGGGCTGCTCCCATACCTCGGGCATTCTCCTGATCACTCGCGTTCATTCCTCGCTCTCAAACTTTGCTTCTCGACATTCACCCCGTCACAAACACTGGCCACACACCTTGCTGCCAGCAGTGCCACCTACTAGCTCCATCCTCTCCTCCGGTACATCGTGTCCCCAGGAAGCAGAGAGCAAAGGAAAAAACCAGGCTGTGATCAATAGACGTATTAGAGGCTGACCCACAATACCTCATATGTATGAAGAATAATCCCCGCTTTCATTTGCAGCGCTGGCTCATTCTTTGCGGGTAATTAATATCTTGATAAGAAGATGCAGCTTGGAACTTTCAAATAGCAAGAAAAATATCCCATACGTAAAAGAACATTCAACAAGATGCAGTGCAAGACATTGATAACGGAATTCTTGCTCTTTAAACCGCTCATCAGTGAGATTAAATTTTAAGTGTGTACTAATGTCTGCTTTGGCAATCCTAATCATGTATGTAAAATTAGGCATGGAACCAAGAGTTTGAGATTTCAAATAGCAGAGAATCTACAACATAGTACTTTTAAATCTCTTGTGGATAAAAGTACTTGGTTCATGTTTTGTGTAACGCAGCGTTAAAGCGAGGTGGGACAGTTCATATAACTCTCCTGTGAAGCATAAACAAATACAGTACTTCTGATCATTTTCCATTGACAGTGAAACTTGGTTTTTTTACTTCTCTATATTTTATAAGCTATTTCTTAAACTTTAGTTTACTGTTAATATGTCCGTTTTAAAAAACCTGCCTTCAAAATTCATTTTAAATTAATATTCAAGCCAAATATTCTCAAGTTATTTAAAATTATGCCCTTTGTTTTTTTTTCCTCACTGCAATTTATCCATTTTAGTGAGATGGGGGTTAATGTATTTATTATCATTGATGAACATTCACTTGAATTCTTTTGCAGCGCTTTGTGTTCTGGTACTTGTATTCACAGTTGCTTATAAATATTTTCTTTCTGCTAGATAACTGCTTTGGCAGCAATTCTCGTTTTTCAGAAAGAAAACCAGAAGTGCTTGGGCAATACCCTCTAAATAGTAGAACTACTTGATCAGTGCCAAAGCTGTAGAAAATAGAGTTTTACTTTTTTTTTTTTTTTTTTTTAAGTGTGGGATTTTTTTCCTATTCACATTCTGTGCTCCTCTGAGAATGAATTTGTATTTGTTATGGAAAAGAAAAAATGGTCATATTGTAGAGCAGTGCAATTGTGCAGAAAAGGAAAGAAAACCAGCAGAATCCCAAAGGAAGTACATATTTATCAGTCTAGCTTTCTTCATATATAGGTGCTCAAGGCTGTTTCAGTTTGTGCTCTATACTAGTCCTCAAGCAGCGCAGAGGTCGTTTAAGGAAAAAGGCTCAACTTCGTTTTGTTAACAACTGCCATAAAGCTACTCTAGCTTAGCTCTGTAGTTACTGGGCAGGAATCAGGGCAATTGACGGATTAATGATAGACTATGGTTATACTGTGATTCTTTCAGAACAGACACACTGCTGGGATCTTCCATCTGGCTTGTGTGGGATCACAGTCTTTTGAGTCTACGCATCTGTTGGTGCTTTAAGAGTTCACTGCTTCACCACGTTGCAGAATTCAGGGTAAGTAGCTGAGATCAGTATTTATGAGCCAGGAAGGATTCACTACTACTTCCATTTCCCGGCAGTGAAATTTTACCTTATTTGAACGACAGTCTCTCTCTTAGCTACAACATCCAATCCTGCTTTAAAGCAAATCATGCATTTTGTGACACTTCTAGTATCTTGAATCTGATACTGTGGGATGGCAGCTGTTCACTCTCATTAAGCAACCGTTCACTTGGAGATATTAAGCAGCTTCCATCTGGCTGGAAGTGGCCACTAGAAACCCCGTTTAAACAAGGATTTAAAAAAAGCTCTCCTTAACAGGCCACTTCAGGAGCATCCCTCTGTAAAGAAGTTGCCTACTGACCCCATTTTGAAGCCAGACTTGTTAAGGAAACTGCAGAACATGTAACATAGATGAGTGGACAGAACCAGGTTAATGCACGCATAATTAAAAATTTACTTAATTTAGGAGGACTGGTAATGCTGTCTAGGGATCAGGGTTTCTAACAATCAACATCCCGCTACCTGTGTGACATGAATTCCAGTTAGTTCAGGATTGCAGTGTTCTGCGCAGTCGGGGAAAGACCGAGAGGCAAAAGGACAGATCTGAAGGGGACTTTGATATAGTCTGAAACAGAAATTTAGGATTATTTCTAGAATATTGAAAAACCAACAGCTATACAGGTCAGAAGTTATCCTTTCTTTTTAAGCTGCTTTGTCTCCAATGAAGACAGTTTTCATGGACAAGTAACACAGGATGTGTTTAGAAAAAAAAACCTCTGCATCTTTTCTCATGGAGCTATTGCAAATCCTCAGTACTGTTGGGGAAGCGACCAAAGCAGTAGGAAGGGAGGTAAGTACTCAAACACCCAAAACAAAATCTCATCCATCATGGCCACAGTCAAGTTGTGATTCTGTAAAGTCAGCATCAAGAGGAACAGACAACACGAGCTGTACACACAGGTGTAACTCCCACTGGTTTCTTATCTCATGGCCAGGTTCGACGGCCTTCCCAGGCTGTTTTGGTTCCCTTAGTTGCAAAGGCAATACAAGAAAGAGCATTCACAATGTAAGAACTAATACGGAGCAGCAACGTGGACTTTGTCATGAAGGATTTGCACCATCTGGCAGAAAATATACCCATTGCCAAATCCGGTAGCTCAAGAGAAGCAAGACCGCAGCAGCTTCACGTCTCCAGGTCCAACCTGCAGTGAGCCTAAGCATGTACTCCCAGTAAGCACGTGCGTACACGCACAAAATGTACACAGAGCATCGCAGAAAACACCACTCACAGAAATACAAACAGAACCAATGGCCTCCTCCCCTTCACCTTCCCAGCTGATCAGAATGGAGGCCCTTAGTGGGAAGTACAGACATACCTACAGTGCCCCTCCCTCCCGCCGCTGGGCTTAGACACTCGGTCTTACCTAGCAGCTGCCCCCCGCATCTCTGCTCTCCCCAGCTGCTGCCACCCCTGCCTGCCCTGCTCCAGCGGTTGCCGCAAAACTCCCCCTCTCACATGCACCAACATCCATCCACCCACCCACCCACCCCACCCCAGATCCCTCCAGTAACCAGCCTTAGACAACTCAACCTACCGCGTAACTGGCCCTTGGATCTTCCCGTCTCCCACTGCTTCCCTCCGAGAGAGATGGAGACAGAGAGACGCACAGCCCCACCTCTCCATTGATTCCCCCCCCACACTCTTCATGGAAACCAGGCTCCTTCTGCCCTCAGATGGAGGTTAAATGGGACTTCTCGAACACATCCCCATAGCTTCTCAGGATAACCTGAACTACCGACAGCTTAAAAAAAAAGAATCATACAGATTCCATGAATGTACTTTAGGAATGTGTGCAATTACAAAGTGGTTTTCATAATCTATCTAGAACGTTATACCCTTAAAACAATGGGAAGACTTGCTTTACCTACAAAGTGCAGTAACTTTTCACATTTGTCATGTGTTGTGAAACAGTGTTAACCAGATAGTCCATTTGCGGGAACAGTTATTAAACTAGAGAACTTTAGCACCCACACAAATGAAAGCCTGGGGTTTTACATCAATGCCCACCCTACGTAACACGGAGCACTGTGCCGCACCCTGGCCTTTCTGCATTTTATACCGCAGCTACTGTTTGTTACCCGAGATCGCTTCTGCTTAACTTGGCTCAGATTTGATGGAAAGGACATATTTGGTATTATTACAATGTCTATTACCTCTTGCCCAAACAGACACAGTTCTCAGGTTTTTTGAATAGTATCAACTTCTACAAGAAAAAAGGAGACGAGATTTAAGTATTTTAAGGTACTTTTATTTAATAAATAACTTCAGTAATAGCACTGTAAAAAGTGAACATCTGTTAAAATAAAAAGGCACTTAAAACAAGAATATGACTATGATGCAGTTTGAATGGTCAAAGGCAAATATACATGGCACATGTCAAGAATGATGTGCGACTCACGTCACATGACAAACTACGCAATCTTAGCTACAGGGTAAAGGCAAATTTACAGCTAAGACTGCCCTAAAAAAAGGAAAAAAGAAAGCTTGTGTTGATACAAAAATATTACAAAAAGAATCGCAACCAAATACATTAAAAAGATTAGAAGGGTGACAAAGCACCAGGCTTTAAACCAAGGAAACATTACAGAATAAAGACACAGTATGACGTAAGGCCCTTATGTGTTTTGAGGATGTCTTGGTAAGGTACTTCATGATACTGCCACCCAGGGCTTGAATTTACAAAGAAAAACTAAGCAAGTTACCAGTCAGCAACTTTTTCAGTAATGGCACATGTTTTAAAGCTATTTTTTCCTTCTTAACATTCTTCTCAAACCCTTTCATTTTAACCATAACCTGGCAATAAGCAACTTAAAAATTAAAAATAAGTATGCACACACTTTTCAGCATTTTACACTGCTCACTTCCAACTTACTCAACTTACCATATACTTAATCATATGTCTAGCAAGTAGAAGACCAATTAACCACCAGCTCCATGCTACATAAGTTTAATTATATCTGCAAACTCAAGCCCTGATTTCCCTGTAAAGCTAGAGAGTTTAATACTAAATGGCTAGGCAGAGCCCTCATGCTGATTGCTTTAACCATGTCCCTCCCAGTCACGCCGTAGCAGTATCACACCCTGCAGAAGTCCTGGATTCACAGCACGGGAGTGGAAAAGGTCAAAAAAGGCACCATGTGACCTTAGCTGACTAGGCTACACAGTCTCAAGTTTTTTTTGTCAGACCCCTGGCACTGATTACTTCTATTTGCAAAAAAAAAAAAAAAAAAAAAAAGGAAATAAAAAATTACATATGGTACATTTTCAAAACCTGCACAGGAAAACAAACCTATATGTAATGAATTAGTAAAATCACTGCAGTTTGCCCTAAATCTATCTTACTGTGACTACAAAAATTGCTATGCTGCATACAGTGTTGTGAAGTTATACAAGCAGTGTTCATTTTCCCTCATATTTAGGATTGACCACAGTTGTCACTGCACTCTTGTAAATAGGATTTTCACCCTAGAAAAAGAAAAATATTTAAATTAACATTTAAAGACATGAAAAAAAGCACTGCTTGCGAGAAGTGTAAAAATTAGCCTAAGAAATTAGCTTAAGAAATTACCCATTAATGTTTTGTTTGTACACACAAACAGCTTAAGTCAGACTAGTTTTCTCTCTAGCAACTTGAACAAAGGCATGCTCAGCTAATAAAGCAAAGGGTTAGGGCACAATCCTGTTCAGGTTACATCACAGATTTCCTTCAAAAGGGCTGAATCTCGTGTGGTCATCTCGGGGCTGAGCCATCGACTCGGGGATCTGCAGCCCATGATATTTTTTAAAGAACAACAGAATTGCAAACACCACCATTTGAAACCATGACTGACCACAGACCACATTCTGCTATAATATACATCTAAATAACTTATCTTGTATTATAATTTAATTCTAGAAACAAAGCAGAAAGGCTTGTAATATTTTGGTAACACACATTCAATATTTATATTGAACATTCAGTACTTGTCATTCTTGTTTTATTCCTGCAGGTCCCCCCCAATCCCCGTATGCACAAAACGCAGTTAAAACTAGAAAACTTCTGTACCGGTACAAATGCTGTAATAAAAACATTATTTCTCCCGATATAAGAAATGCCAACAGAGCAACTGCTTCCATCTCTCTTGCTAAGATTCGAAAACCTCTAAATTAAGCTTATTTTAAAGCTTCCTTTGTTCCCAGGTTTCCTTCTATCTTAGTAAAACTTACTCCATTTATAGTGTCCTTGCACACCCGAGATGAACAGCTTGAATTCAAAATTAATAGATAAATCTTAGTAGGAGAAAAGGCTACCACTGGGACTCTACCGATGCAGCCTGGAATAGCAGTACTGTCCTCATCACAACTTGAACTTCAACCTAAATAAATGTTGTTTACCAGTACGAAGCTCTTCTGTGCATACACAACTACAGCGCAGATGTCAGCCTGAGGGCAGTTCTGCCCAGAGCCGTACCTGGCCTTCAGCAGCAGTAAGGGAACCTCTCTCCTTTTGAAGTTCCCCCCAGTCTGAGATGGCCTATAGAACCATCCTCATTAAATTTTATTCTATTAAATTACACAGCATTTAAAATATTTCGGGTGAAAACAAATTTTTCCTACAGTCAATTAAAGGAAATCCTCCCCCTAGACACACAAACACCAGGTGTGTCTGTTTTTTCAGGGTCATAAACCTGGAAAATCAACTGGGAATACCACAGGATGTACCAAAAGGCGACAAGGCAAGAAACCAGCTTGGTGTGAAATTTCCGTATCACAATTCCTGGGAAGTTTGTTGCCTTCTATTTGCCAGACCTGGTACGGGGCAGGTAACTGGTCTACCCCAAAAAACAGTAGCTGCTGCTAGGGAAGACCGCGTAGCTGGTGTACTGCCTTTCTATCATGGTTCCTTTCAGAGAAAAAGGGTGTTTCTCCTTAAAGGCAGCTTCTCTGTGTGCAATGAGCAACGAGGCACATCCAATCCCACCTAGACCTGAGAGACTCCAGCCAGAACCAGGATTGCTGGACAACGGAAGTCAAGGTTCTCTGTTCATTCTTCTCAAGATCTGAGTCAATGTCTCAGAGGTTTGATGTCTCAATGGCTTGAGGTGAAGGAGGAACTAGGTGTCCGCTGCTGCCTATACTTCACAAATACACAGTAACAGCAGAAGATCCTTCAACCAGGTCCCAGGCCAACTTGTCTTGATTAAAAGTATATCAGCTACTCGTTTGGAAAGGGATGAGGCATTAAGATTTTTATTTTATTTATTTTTTTAATCATGGAAATACAGCGTTGTGGCTAGTTCTCTGCCAGACAAATTAATTAATGCAAAATTATCGCCTCTCCCAATATTTTTAACAAAAAGCTTTGCAATAGGAAGATGTAAATTAAACTGGAAAAACATCCAGGAAGGAGGGATTTAAATTGTAACTGAAGTATCTCATTATGCCTCAAAGTTCTTGGCAATGTATATTGTTTGGTTTCTCAGCAAGTTTTAATGGAGAATTCTTAAAAATGTAATATTTATATAAACACAAATCAGTAAAGTTTATGATGCAGAGAAAGTCTGTAAGCTTAACAGGCAATATCATATGCAGCCTAGAAGATATTGCACAGCTTTTCAATGGCAAGGCGTTATCTAATACTCGTGCTGTGCTTTTAACCTTCCACATTTTACAAAACAGACTGCCCCCAGCACAAACAGGGAGGTGTACGTTTACATTTTCTCGTTTGTAGAAGAGAGAGAACTTCTATCAGATAGCGTAGGAATCTGTCTAAAGGTTAGGACTAGAACTTGGAAATTCGCAGAATGCTGCTCATACCATTAATTTGAATTTGGAATTGGGTTTAAAATGCAACTTCCATAGTAAGATTGTACATTTTTTACTGTAATGCTTCTTCAAGAGAAATTGGAATTTGAAATTTACACACTTTTTATTTAGCATAAGCCCTATTTACAAAGAAACCGAAACCCTGCACTGTGTCCCCTTGTACTTGCACTTATGTTTCCAAGAACTCTCAGAAGCGCACAGTAGGATTTGGGTCACTAAGGCACTGAACCGGGTGTCTCCCCGTATCAGCTGAGCGTCTCAGTTCTCATTACAAATAATGGAGATTTAGTCAACGCACACAGAACTATCCAGCGTAACCCAACCTTACACTTGATCAGCTGAACGGCTCTTGAGAATCTGCTGCCTCTAACGACAGGCGCCCAGTGGATTGGCAACTCCTTCCCTGCTCTCTTCTGTCAGACAGGCAGCGACAGCCCTGGCCTTCCCAGCCGTGCTCCACCACCGTGCCTCGGCCCTGGCTTTGCGAGGTCTTCTACAGATAGCTCATCATTAAAACTCGCATGGAAGTAGTAAATAAATGTCCACTAGGCCAACACGACTCTCACCTCGCTTAGGGCCCCTCACAGCTGGCACATGGCATGAACTTTCAGAGATTAGCGGCATTCCAGATTTTTAACTGACCACTGAAACATGGTATTCCAAACCTGCTGTCTTAGACAAATACTACTGTTTTTAAATAAACCCGTTTTCTTTACACCACCACAGAGAATACACTAGTTTAAGCATGCAAAGTTAGGGAAAACATGTTTGCCACATGCCCCTATAAATAAAAACACCATGCACACTTAAACTAAAATAAAAATCAACAAACAATAACTATATACAAGATCGAGTCTAAAACATTAAAATCAAGGTGGAGATCTTTTTAAAAATGCCTTCGGCAGAGAATAAAGAGCTGTTCTTGCAACAGTATTCATTTTCAACTAGACTGGGCTGTTCAGAGGGTAGCAGTTCAGTCTAGTGTTGCCTAAAGATGAACCTATTATTTAGGCTGTTTGATTAACCTTCTTATTCCTTTTTTCTCTCCGCGGACTTACTGTTTCAACAGTCACTTAAGCTACCTTCATATTGGGTTTTAGTCCTAAGTCACTGCAAGAAACTGCACTCCAGAATACCCTAAACTCATTCCCATATGTTGTTCAAGATCTGGTTCTTACTACTTTCAGCTCTCATTACGATCCATCGTTATTTTACAGTAACATACAATGAGTCATCTGTCAACCCGTAAATGTGGCGGTTGCATCAGAGCATGAAGCAAAGGCCAAGGTTAAGGGCAACACAGACAACAGAGGGCGGCATCTCCCATGACTGGAAGACAAGAGGAAAGCAGCTAGCCTGCTATGAACTAAATACTTTCTTAATGGCACAAATCTAAACCACTAACACAGCAGATACACTGCAGGCCAAGGACAAATTGAACTCTGTTCAACCTAGCTGGCTTGAGCATCAACTACGGATTCTGTGGTGACAAGTCACTCACAACATCACGGCCCAGGGCTGGCAAAGTATTTGGGCACCTGGTCCACGACAAGCTTTGCGGTGCTGCAGTTACTCACTGCAGTAACCAAACCCACGTGTGCGTATGACCGCTGCGGAAGAGGGGGAAGGGTCACACAATCTGCACGCGGTTAGTTTTATTGTGTGTATATATGTATACATGCACACCTGGAAGGAAGCTACTGCAGTGTAATTTTCTTGTAATGGGATTTCAGATGAGTTTCTTGGCAATACAAGACAACTCTTTCTCCACCTAAGTGAAAGGTTATTTCAAAATCTAAAGGCCCCAGAAAATCTTAGTTATAGGGGAAAGGAGGATTTTCTTCTTTTACTTCCCATGGATCATCTATTCTGCCAATATTGATCTCCTTTTTGGTAGCCAATAAAGCTAAACCCACCTCCCTCTCTCCCCAAAGTTTGGATATTTCTATGAATATCAAAAGTGACAGTCATGTTTAAAAACCCCACGCTATTTCATACTTTTAATCTTCGCAGCAAGTGAAACAAAAAGGCAGAACTCAATCCCTCCATGTACACAAGAGGAAAGCTTTCTGCAAGAAGTACGTTTTTTAGGAGAAATGGCAGCACTGAGGACATTAGAGCCTGAAAGTCATGGGGCAGAGAATGAGAGCACAGAATGGAAGTTACACACCGTATGGTTCGTTAGATGCTTGTCCTGCATGCAACAGGAAGTACACCATTCAGTGAACAGCGGAAGAGAAGGTAGCAGGGACTTAACCAGATGGATTACGTGAAATGTTAGAAAGGAACAAGAACTCCCATTTCCTCCCCAGAATAATCCACTCTGAGAAGAAATATGGAAAGGAGGTGAAACGTGGTCAGTGTGGCAAGCAAAATGAACACTTTTAAAATCAATTTTGGATACACTGGAAAGTGAAATGATTGCAAAGAGAAATGAAGAATAGATTTCATCAAGGAAGGGCTCAGAATGCTAGACAAAGTATTTGAAAATGTTGTCACAGTGAGGACAGCCAAGAGCTTAAATACTCTTTAATTCCTGCTTTCTCCTCTCATTTTTCTTTTATAAAATCTTTTGAGTGCAACACTGAAAAAGGGAGGCAGCAGACAGAACAACATTAGAGATACACATCCTTCCTTCCCACTGGCTCCTGAAAAAAGCCCTTGGATATTTAAAGGGATGTGCTGCCTTCCCAACTTCTTCATTCCCCTCCCTCTAATCTGATCTCTGTACTTTTTATATCTCAATGCTCTTCTGACATCCATTCCCCATCTCATCCTCCCTTTTTCACTCCTTCCCCAGCAGCTGAGGATCCCAGGGAAGGAGGAGAACGCCCAAAGTGTTCAAAAAAAATGCAACCTCAGAGCCTTCAGAAGATACCCATCGCTTCTGCTTTACTGACTTGCTCTTCTGGATACTGCTGTTTCTGAAGTCAGCATTTCCAAACAGAAATGAGGCATTCAGGCAGAGTTTAGGAGAGACTAAGAAACCAGGGAAAAAATGCATCTGGAGCGGACAAGAACATTTCCTCCACTCTTATTAAGTTTCTTTTCCTATGGAGACCCCCAAGCTGGCTGGGCTACAAGGACTGTGATATTGCCAGTTCCAATACAAACAGGGATGAAAAAATTAAGATGTGTATTTAATTATCAAATCAGTAGAGTATATGCATTTCACACTTTAAACACAAGCTAGTTTTATACGAGATTAATAAGTCAAAGCAGTTAAAAAAAAATGTGTAAGGCTACTCTGAATGTTCCCAGTTATTCTAATAAAAACAGTGATATTTATAGGCTGGGATATCTAAGGAATATCTAAACTAGCTTTGCAAACATATCATCTTTAAGCAAACTGACTGCTGATTTGAAGAAACAGAAGACAAACCCTCCCCTGAATGATCCAAAGAGCTCCTTCAGTCCTAACAGCTGTTCTACTACATATCCACACATTTATCCCCCTTTGCCCCTCCCCAAAAAATCACTTGTAGAATAGTTTAAGCCACTACTGGTGGTATTAGTAAGCAAGCAATCTTGCTGTCAAAACAAGTTAAAAAATTTCAAGCTGCATTCTTTAAAACCCCAGAATCAAAGCAGCAGTTGATAAACTAAGCAAGACTCAAACGGTGATTAACTGACTGTGACACACAGCGAGTTTGAAGTGACATGCAAAGGGAAAAAAAAAGGAAGAAAATGAAAGAAGATACAAACTGAGATTTAGAGACCAGCTTTACGTCCATAGTTTGGATTCTTGAAATTGTTAATAGGGCTCTTGTATATTGGATTTTCTTGCTGAAGTAAAAGAAATGGTCAATGGCGAATAATTCAACAGGAAAATAAAAAAGTAACATTCTCAACCATCACCAGAAAAATAATTCTATATGTAAAGAAAAGTGTTAGTGATATTTTTTTCCAGCATAGAATTAATTAATTTTCTTAAATAAAACCCAAAGAATTCCTAGGAGATTTTTAAAAATTATTCTCTCATCAAGCATACGTGGGTGTTGACTTCTACGGAACTGTAGTGAAGGGTTTTTGATTAGCAGATTCCTAAAATTTCCTAGAAGCAGTGACCCTATAGCCTATTTAAGCCTATAGACCATAGGCTTGTTTTTCTTGCATATTTTTCCATTGACAAAGGGCTGGGAGGATTTCAACAAACCAGAACCAGCCATGATTTTCGGACCAGTTATTCAAATCTCCCAACTAAACCTGTATGAGTATTTACAACATCTCTTTCATCAGTGTAAACTTTTCTTCTTCATTTTATACAAGTGACTCTTCTAATAAATATTTAATAATGTGTTGTAAAGTGTGGCAGAACTGCAAAGCTGAACTATTCTGTCACCATCACATTTCCTCTCTGAAATTTTATTTTAACTGAAGTTACTTGCTTTTCTAACCCAAGAGATACTTCTCAAAGAGGGCTGGGATTTTTGGTTGTGTTTTTTTGTTGTTGTCGGAGGAGGTTTTTTTGCTAGTGGTAACACATAACACATTTTAAAGTTGGCATAAAATAAGGATACTTCTGTTCATCCATAGGCCAAAAGGCAGGAATACAATCTAAAATATTTAAGGCACGTGAACAGAAATCTTATATTCTTCCTCAACTACTGCAGCTTTTATACAGACAAAAGCCTCTTGACTCACCGTATCCCACTTGGCATTCATCTTCTCCTTTTCAAATTTAGCAAATTCTCTTCTGTCATGAATGATCATTAGTAGTTTCCAAATCAATAATAATGCAAGTCCAATAAGAACAATTCCAGCAACCACACCAGCTACAATGGGAATGATGTCAGGGCCGCTGGGGCATTCTAGGGAAGAAAGCAAAGGAAGCATGATTTTAAAAAAATGCTAAAGGTAATGCATATCCAGATGCTTTTAAGTTTTTATTTTGTACTGAAGCCAGTATTTTGAATATCAGAGATATGCCAATACTATTTTCCCTTCAAATAATGATAGTCTTGGAATGTGTACAGCCTGTAACATTCCATCTTATTTTTATCCTTCCAATTTGTGTTTAATATTAGCAATAGAACAATTCATGTTCTGGTGATTAAGTCCACACACTGCTAACCCCTTAAGCTATTCATCTAGAGTATTGGAGTAAAATAACTAGCAATTGTATTTTAAACATGCAAGAGCTCCAAGTCAAAGGTGGTGCTAGAGGGGTAAACCAGCCAGAGCACAATTAGGCAAAACAGTCCCCACATACTCTCATCAACAGTGTTACAAAAAAAGGGTGTTCCTCACTTTACCTCAGATGCTTGTTATTGTTAATAGCTAATATATAGCCATAAGTAATGGCTCTGCTTCTGAGTGATTTTTTTTTTTTTTTTTTAGGATATTTCCTCATCTTGGGAATTGATCTCTGCTGGAATAAAATTTAAAAAAAAAAAAAAAAAAGAGGCACATCTTCTTTGGATAGAAATAGAAATACCATGTACTTTCAAAATAAATGAAATACATGCTTGAAAAGTAATACAGATGCAAAATGATTTAAGGTGACTCACATAGAAATAATAATCCTCCAAAATAAAACCCAACTCTTAATAATTTTATATTAATATAAAATTCTCAATAGTCACAAACTGGACAAGGGCTCTTGCAGAGCTCAACGCACACAGGCTGAAGGAGTTAGAAGCAAATCAATGGAATTCCTGTGCCATCAATCGGAATGCTGCTTTCCCACCAGACTGCAGACTCCTAGTCTTGGTAGCTGCCTCTGCGGGAGTGAGGGAAGTGGGAAGGGACACGACAGGAATTCCTTGAGAACCAGTAAGGAACGAGCATCTGCTCCACCAAACACAGCTCTACTGAACAGAGCTTGTTCCTATGCTACTTGTATGGCACAAAATTTAAGGTGCCTCCTGGTGCATGGAGGCTCAATTCAGCTCTTAACTAGGGCAACAGAAGTTTATCCATGAAGAAAAGGTCAGACCCCAAAAGCGTAGGGCATGTGTTGACTTGTCCTAAAAGAAAATGGGGCTCAAGGTCTTCCTCTATACTTTGGACTACATTTTTAGAGAATTTAAAACATTCTGAATGGAAGTGGTATTTATTTCTAAGAGCCACTAATCACTGATCTGTGTTAAGTGATGATCACCCAAATAATCAATTCTGTAAGTTCCTTGAGTAGAATATAGCACTAAACCATTCAACCCACAAGTAAGGTGTGTATTTTGTATCAGGCTTATAAAAATCCGGAGACCACACACTGCTAACGTACAAAACCAGAATTTTTGCACTGTTAGACGCAACATCCACTGATTCAAACTAACAATACCTATGGTAAATAAATGGGAAATTACTGATTGAGCTATTGAATTGTTTTCTCTTTTTTTGTATCAGAAGATTGAACAAAATCAAGAACAGTTGGCTTTTAAGGATTAACTAAGCAAAAGGCTATTCAGACCTATTCTTGAAGGTACCTCAGTAAAGTAAAAGCAAAGGCTTCCAGCATGAAATAATTTAAGTGGTTTGCAGCACAGTACACTATTTTTTTGGGTTTTTTTTTTTTTGTGTAAGACTGATCCCATATTATTCAAAAAAGGAAAAAAGCAACAGAACCCCACAGACACCATTGTTTCTAACCTGTAGCACAAGCCCAGTCAAAAAGAATTATCAAAATTTAGATATCCAGGACTTGCTACAGGACAGGTAAAACAAGCCTGCAAAATATGTCAAGTGGAAACATTAAATGCTTTAATAAATATACATATCCGATTGACTTTTTGTTTTTAAAACACAAAACTTGTTTCTGTCAGCCTAAAGGTCTGAAAAAACTAGATCTAGAGAGACTTACGTTTTTCTAAAGCCACTGAAGTTCCAGACATCCACAACTCTCATCAGGCAGTAGGTACCTCTTTCCAAATACATCTAACTCGCGCAAATCAACCAGAGCTACTTTGTAGTACACGACAACTCCACGAATTAACAACAAAGACGAAAGGAGAGGAGGCAACATCATGTTCCTACCTGGGGTCTCTACCACGTGGACATTGGCTTCACCGTTTGAGTTGACAGAATACGTGAAGTAGAACCAGCAGTCATCAACATCCTTCTCTTTGCAATGAGACAACGGATCGGGCTGTCCGGGCTGCGGCAACTTGTCTCGACTTTCTACCCGTGTCATGTTGAAATGCATACATTCCTGAGAACATGTTTCCTTCTTTTCTCCCTTATCGAAAGCTCTGCACTGAACACAGTCCCTATGGAAATACAAATCGGAAGCAATGCTTTTTTAATATGTTCATGAAAGATTTCCAGCATTTAATCTAAAGAAACATAAAGGAGAAAATGTAGAAAAAAAACCCAACATAATCAACCCTTTTGCCATAAAGGCCAGGAAAAAATAAAGCAAGACACAGCTTTTTACCGGTCAGAACATTTATGTACCTTGCGATTAACAGAAGTCCCCTTTAATAAATTCCTTTTGTCCCCTGGGTGACCCACAAGCTTCAAGAACAGGGGGAAAAAAAAAAAAAAAATATATATATACCTAAATCTCCAAAAGGAAATAAAGCTAAAACTTTTTCAACACCTCCACCTGGAAAACAAATACTCTCAGAAAAAGGCAGTATAGGAACAGAACATTTATAGTGAAACGGTATCTGAGACAAAGACAGGTTAAAAAGAACAAACAGAGTGACAAACTTTACAGTAGAATATCACTCTAAATAACTCACTGAAAAAAGCAGACCGAGCAGGATTTTTATACTAAAAAGACTGCGCTGAAGAAAACCTTAAAGTCAGCTGCACAAAGCCGGTAATCAGCCCCGCACTAATCATAAACTTATTTCAAAGTTTCCGTGCAGAAGATGCTTGGTTTCCAAAAGCCTGAATTTCCAAAGGCAAGGTGCGCATTGGCCCACACAAGTCTAGATTTAGTTTTCAACTGTCAGGACAGTTTGACTTTTTCAACAGCGTTTTAGATAAAAGTTTTAAGCAAAAACCTTAGCTGAAATTTTAACTATTCTGGAAATTGCACAGTATACGTATGTTTTTGTTACCTTAATTTCAAAAGCAGAAGATGATGGGACTTTGCAGCCTGTCACATTATAAACCTATATTGCCTCCAGGTCTGCAAGAAGGTTGGCTGTCGATAATTATACACAAAATAGGGGAAGCTGTACCCTGCCCAAGTCAATCTGAATGGTTAAAACTGATTTAACATAATGTACACATCTCTATGTTTAAGCAAAAATGGCAGGGAAAGAATTTAAGAAATAATTAGCCTACCCGGCAGCAACCAAAATACTGTATTAATGTTTTGTTTGTAATTATTGATTCTCACCCAACAACTTGTACTGTCTAAAAAGATGATATGATACGACGTCTCCACAATTCCGGGTAGAATAAAGCACAGTATCAAACCCCTCATTTTAAAAATTCTGCACATGTAAATACCACAAACTCAAATACACAGAAAACCAAGCCCCACCTTCTAGGTACTTACTTGTGCTCTGCACAGACACCAAGGCAAGTCTGACACATTTCACATGTGGGGCCTTGGAATTTGGGATCTGTGCAATTACAGGTCCCACATTCGCAGTTTCCTCTTCCATTGCAAATCTGCCCATTAGATGCCATACATGGAAAAGTATCCAAAGAACAATCGCATGCGCTGCCAGTGAAGTTGGGGAAACACTCGCACACTCTGCATTTGCAGATCCCATTTCCTGTGCATTGAAAAGATATTACAGTGAAATGAAGCCTAATACAAAACATAAAATGTGTGACAGTAAGAAATAAGTGTTCACCATCTCGGGATAGATACAGGAAAAAGAAAACCCTGGTGGTGAGATAATGAAGACACTGATGAATCAAAAGGTACAAAATGAATTTTAGCTCCTTCAAAAACTACTTACAGGTGTTCCTCCCCTTTTCCCATTCTCCTACATTTGGATTTCCTTTCATAAATAAAATAACAAGACTAGGGAAAGCTGATCAAGCAAAGTATAACGTGATGGCCATATCTGCTGGGTGGAGATCATTACAGCAATGCTTCAGTTCACAATTTTATATGTATATAGATGCACTGATCACTACAGCCTTCATATCTATCACTATGTAAATTTATAAAGCAAAACCTAAAAAGATGAGGAATGCACTAACTGAGACTTCGCTACGCAGAAAAATGAAACACATTTGGCTCCCTAGAACACCACCATTCAGCTGCTGGACTCCTGACGGCACCCACCCAACCAAACTTTACGCCCCTTACACTCCTTACACAGGAAACAAGAGAGCTGTATCTCCAGAAGGGTGATTCAGATGAAATCTACGCCCCTCCTTTTCCATTAAGAATAAAATGTTTAGGTCAATACTTATCTGTCACCATATATTATGGAACACCACCACCATTGCTCCTACCCTTTGTGTAGTTAGCGAGCAATAGTGTATTCTGAGCAAATCAGACAGATGAGGTATTCTCATAATTCGGTTAAAGCTTAGAGGATTCTCTGTGTTATTTTTGTAACACAGTCAAAACTGAGGTAGTAGTTACACTTCGACTAGGTGTTTCCACGTGCAAAGCAGCCTAGGGAAGTTGTAGGACAAAAATACATGCAGCAAAATATTTTAGACAACGGCTGCTGGAGGATTTTCTAAATTGCTTTTGATTTCGGGAATTAACTGCCATTAGAGTCTTGTTTCAAGCACTTAAGGTGTTTTTCTGGATCTTGCATGTTCTAATCTTCACTTACCTTTCAGAATAGTCTCAAGATAGCATCTCACTGGTATCTTGTCAAGCACCGAATCAAGCACTCACTATTACAAGTAAGCTGAGGTCATTATCTCTTTTTATTGACGCAGTGGTTACACTGAGCCAGTATAACATTATAATCTCAGGCCAGTTGTCTCAGCATTCTTTACTATAATATCTGGGGGTAATTCTGTAATAAACAGCAGAAGTCAAGTTCACTTTACATCCTTCTTGGAGCTGTGATTTAAGGAAGGTGTAATGTGTATTAACACACTATATGTTCATGGTCACATACACCTGTTTTATTAATAGACGTTTTCAATCACTAAATTTGTGGATATTCTCATCTCTGTTATCAAGTAGCTATAATCTACAAGCAAAGTATCACTACTCTACAGGGTAGAGCCGACAGACTTGTAAACTGCTAGCCAGTTTCGCCTGCAGAAACCTCTGAAGTAGTTTCTCACCTCCACAAATCAAACCATTTGATCGATCGCAGTTGAAGTTATCACATTCACAGTATTTGCCAGAATACACTTCATTGGTGTTTTCTCTTTTCTTGCATACACATTGTCCACAAATGCATTCTCCATTGTTACTACATATTTCTGTACTATTCTCCCTCCTGCAGTAAGCATCCATATCCTCACTATTTACTTCATCTGTACTACATTCACATAGTCTTCCAATACGTCCTTCATTACATCTGCAAGGTAAAAATACAATTGAAAATATAAACTTAAAAGTCATACAATAAAAAGACTGCAAAAATAGCACAAAGAACAGAAGTAAAAGTGACTATTCTCTCAAGGAATATTCCGAGTTAAACTTCAGATGAGATTTCCAGCTGACATCTATGTAGCCATTCTCGAAGCCGCTGGAGCAAACTGGACTGAATTGCTCCTATGCTGATTACTCGTTCCAGGTGCGAAACTGTCACCACCTCTAACTAAATTGTCACATAACCACTATTAATGCCTCTCTCATGTGACAGAACAATAATTATCTTTAAGTGACAGTGACTGCTCACTGTAGCTGCTGTCATCTTTCAATAAAAAGACTTCCCATGAACAGCAATTAGGCAGGCAAGTAGATGATCTTCAGAGCTGCTGAGCTGAAATCTTCAGGGATCAGCACTTCTCTTTATCAAGGCTAAAGTATCTATGACTGACAAACTGTTGTGGGGCATCAGTCAGAGACAACGGTTCCATCAGGAAACTGCTATTGTTGCAAAAGCAAAAGGCTGTTCTTATCCACAGGTCTGTTCTCTTCCACGTGCAATCATGGGGTCACCAGTGACAGCGATACCAAGTTTAAGAAGTCTTTCTACACAAAGATGGGAAAGTCTGTTCTCCTTATTTAAAGGGAACATCAAAAATTCACTGCAAAGTGGCGCAATGGACCGTAAATACTGGATCTAAAGTGGCTCATTCCTCAGCTTACAGAATACTAAGCAGTCAGGGGGCCATACCTCAGTCTTTCAAACACTCCATTAACCACCACCAACCTCACCAGGCAGATGTTAGTCCATCCTACACCAAAAGTCCTCTAAGAGTTAAGTCAGTATCTTTTGCTTTATTTTTAATAAGTCATATATTAAACCATGAGGAATGAGAATTCTACATCTTATTTCAGTTACAGTTCACTGAGCAGGAACCAATACTGTTTTCCGTAGTCTTGGATATTGTTTTCCTAGAGACGATCTTAATTCCATTCTGCTCTTACCATTCTTGTCTCAAGGGTTTCCAAGAGGAAATGGTTTTCATTTTTGCTGTAGGTTTCTCGAACCTTCTTAAATCTTGACTTACTAGGTTGATCTTCAACCAGACTCCACTGACACTCTACGATTTTGCTCTGCGTTTATTGTGTGTAATTCCAGAAAGTCCAGCATCATTGTACTTAAATTTTGAAATGTGTAATAAGGAATACATGTGTAATTTAATCCCTGTGATATGCAATAACGGACATTTCAAAGGTGTAAATACACAAAAAACTATATCTATTCTGAAATATTTATACACTAGAAGAAACATTGTAACAAGACCCCAGAAGGTTAGAAATAAAGCAGGAAGAAGAGACTGGGATGTCATCCAAAATAAAAGGTGGTTCTTTTATGACTTTTTACTCTTTCCTGCTCCGAAACAATTGGTGCCAGTCTGGACAGGAGTTCCTACCAAAAAACTAGGAAGCCTTTGATTTTCTTGAGATCAACAGACCTCACATTAGAAGGTTATCGTTAGATTAGTATGAATACTTGCAAAAACATCACAAAGTAATCCCATTTATTTTGTCCCATAAATCCGTAGTTTTGCCATATTACATGGACCTCAAAATTAAATAAAGAAACAGGAAAAGCAATAAGACCTATATTTGTTTAAGGACTGGCTCAAGGCTAAATTTGAATTCTGACTTGTACATTAGTGCCAATGTAATGATCAATAAATACTATGAATTCCAGCATAGGGATTATTTGCAGAGATCAGGCAGTATTTCAAAATATCCTAGAAGAAATAGGTCTGTAACAGTAATTCTTGTCTTTCACTAAAAAAAATAGTAAGCCCAAGTAAACCCTAATTAAGGAAACAAAGGTCTTGCTCGTATTTCTTTTTTTGCAAAAAAACACCAAATGTCCATTTATTTACCTGCATGCACCACATTCAAATGTTCCATTTCCTTCGTGGCAGGCTGGACTGTTAGGTTCTCCTTCACTTTGACACTGACATTCACAGATGAACTGGAGATTAATTTCCACTTCTTCAGTGAATCCCAGTGGTTTGATTTTAATGGTTTCATTTTGTCCTTTCTTTGGACATTCGTTAGCTGTTACGTTAATCTCAAATTTAACCTGCAAAGAAAAATAAATGGAGTCCACATTACTAAAAGGAGTTTTGTCTGTATTATAAAAAAAATACAGAATGTTGGACATTTTAAGTGACTTTTATATTTTATTAGCAGCAGATATACTGTAAGTTACCTCATCTCCGATAGAAATGTTAGAACATTTCCTTCCATCTTCTTGTGTGTCATTCACTCCATTCTTGCAGAAAGACTTATAACTGATTGTCACTCCTTTTGGTAACTTAGTGTTTTCCAGGATAACCTCTGAAGAAAGGGACTAAAACAACAGCTATTAGCTAACTTCAAATTGAGTCGCATAATTATTTTGCTGAAGAAAAGACATTATACAGCTATGCACAGTCTAGGCACCAATCCCACGGGCACACTGGAACTATGTAAGTTCCAACGTGCTGAGAAACACCAGCCCAGGGCTGCCCACAGTCACGCCGTGGTGACCCCTTCTCAAGGCTGAACCCTGTTACACAGGGTCAGGGCAGGTCTTCATGGATGCTGGAGGCACATGTTTGCCCCACGTGCTCCAAGAGAGAAATGGGGCTCATTTACACAACACAGCTATGAAGAAAATATTTTAGGGCCAAACCCTGAGGTCCCTAAGCTGATCCAGACATTTTCTTTGAGGTCAGAAGGTTGCAAGATGGCCCTTTTCCCTTCCACGTGGAAAGGAGGCAAGAACTGAAGATGCTGAAGAAACAGCAGGCTTTTTGCTTGTGGGTTTTATTTTTTTTTAAAGGGAAAACACGGATGATAACTTTTCTTTGTAGTTTTGTTTTAAGTGGCTTTAAGAGTACATCTTTCTCGTTATCTAACCTCTTATTGCTAGTGTCTGTATGTCTAATGTGGTTTTACTGTAACGGCGGTATTTTTATAGTTCAGCGTACTAACTTCCTATTTTGTAGAAAAAAAATAAAATCCACCTTGGAGTATCTGCCTGAAAAACTCATACCAACTTAAAAGCAAGAAAAATAAATAGAACCCAAACAAAATCTGAACTTACATTGTATGCATCAACGATCAACTGAATCACATTGCTGGAGTTTGAAGACAATGTTCCCACTGCTGATTTTGGTATCAGATTTTTCAACTCCTTTCAATATTTACAAAAGCAAAAGGAAAATTGCAGTCTTACTAACATACAAAGCATAATTTTTACTATAAATATCTGTATGGTGACACAATGCTTTAGTGGATTAACTAGTCAAGATCAAGTACTTCAAAAAACAAGGCTAAAGTGCTGCCAGTGATCATCTTGATTTTTGAGGTTATACACAGCACTACAAGTATAAACAAATACCCAGCCTTTTCTTTTTCTCTGCATTTTCATGTTAAATTTGGTAATAGGATACTAAGACCTTCTCTTGTACAAGTTGACCACAAACAACATATCTTCAAGGTCCTAAAGAAGCACCAGCACACTTCCAGTGCATTAAAGATAGGCAGGTAAGAGATTATTCCCAAAGAAAAAGAAAAAAAACCTTAAAATTTGAATATTTCTAAAAAAAGAAAAATGCCTTCTTAGGTTAAAACGAGGAAAAACATGCATCTCCTTTACACAGTCATTTCCTATTTCACAATCACATCCAGCAGTTTAGTTAATTTTAAACATCAGGAATATAAATAAACCACAAAGGACAAAATACGGTCTTTCATAAGTGTGTTTCTTGATTCAGTGTCCACACCCCCCGTCAGCTATTTTGCTGTAAAAATATTCATAAAAAGCAGTACTGCAAACATGTTCTCCACTCCCTCCTACCTATAAAGTATGAAAAGGGGCAAGGAGGAGGGGCACTTTTCTCCTTGGAAATTACACATGCACTCAGTATCCATTTCACCAAGTAAAAAAGGCTTAATAATAAAAACATGAATAGCAAAATATTACTTCCACAATCAGTTACTTCCATGCTTATTTTAATTTCAAATCAAGCAATTTTAATGATTTCAGAGCAAATACAAGTCAGTCTGTGCTTTAGGGAAAAAAGTACAGAGACCAGAAATATGTATTATTTATCTTTACCTTATAAACTGCCTGAAATTCTTCAGTAACAGCAAAGATTGTCTGAATATTGTTCTCACTAAGCTTCTGTACCAGATGAGCAATAGAGGGATAATCCTTTAAAAATCAAGCATAAAACGGAATTCAAATTTGGGACATATGCTAGAAAATAATCAGAAAGACTTCAACATCATAAATACAAATCACCTCTAGAAACATAGGTAAGACTTCTAACTAGCCAGCTTATGGCACAGTTCTAAACCAAAACAACCTCTGAAAACAAACATTAATTGAAAATATTTCATATATGCCCCATGAAGGTAAGTGTTTTTTTTCCACAATAACATTATTGTATTCCCTCCCTGCCATGTAAAGTCTTCACGTTAAATCCCTAATCTCAATGTTCTCACAAAATTACCTTTGTTAGTTTTCCACATGACTTATCTCAGTGAAAACCACTACCTTCTGCACTGTTTCGTAAAGAAAAAATGAAATAAAATTGAATTAATTTTAGGTTTTTATTGAACAATACTCAATTTTAGGAATATTTGAATATACTTGTAAAACTTAATGTGTTTACCCCATCCAGTAAATGTTTTTCTTTTCACCTTTTGTCTGATCTACCTATCAATAAACCATGAAGTCAATGTTGTTAAACATACTTTTATCGTAAACTTTGCACCATAAGATTTCAAGCAGTCTTAAAAACCTGACAAGGAGCTCTCTGTTTTACATTATTTTTTGCAGTAGTAAAATACTTCTGCACACAAAGACTAGCGAAATTATAAAATAATGGCACAGAGCCACCACATTTTGCCAGCGGACACAAATCAGTGTGAAAGCTGTTATTTCTTGAAATTTTCAAATCAAGACAGGATTAATTCTTGCACATTTACTTTAGTTAAGCTAAAGTTACCTGATGTAATACAGAGGTAAATGGGTAAAGTTCAAAAGATGTATTGGTCTGAAACTGTACCAGATGACCTACTAAGGTTTTTTTGAGCTTAAGCATCACAAAATACTAACTTCCCTAGAAGACGATGTAAAGACTTACGTAATAGTGGCTCATTGTGTACATATTATTTTCCAGATGACATTTTCCATCATTTGGTAAAACAATTCCACCAAGTTTACCATCTCCTGCAAAGTGAAATCCAGCATCTGTGGAAAACACTAATAGTCTTGTGACATTTCTCCATCCAATTTGTTCCTTGGGAAAACAAACAAATGGATTTTTAGTATTTTGCACCGATTTATTTTATGGCAACACTTGAGAGATAAATGCATGAAAAAATAGACAGACTTTGGAGAAGCCATACTGCAAAAGTGTCACCCTGGAAATCGTATAATTCAGGCAAACCTTAAAAGCACTTACATTTGAAATGTCTGCTCTAAAACATCTGCTGTAGGACTTTTACCAAAGGCAAGAAACATTCTTTTTGAGATGTACTTTGGTGTGTTCAGTTCTCATTAGAGCATCTGAAGAGCGACAGGGTTTTAGAAATTGGGTATGTCAGTCCAGCTCTTTAATATGCCCCAGTCCACTTCCATGTCACTACCACGCAGCCCGAGTACAGAGGACATTAGCATGTAGAACACTGCTGCAATCTTGAATTTGAAGACTACTGCTTGCCCAGTGCTAGGCTCTGAAGAATCATCAGGCTTTGCCAATCTAGTCCAGATTTCTACTCAACACAGAGCTTGCCAGAGGACCGTCCCTTTTTCGCTGCACCACAAGCATCCTGACCCACAACTGCAGGGCCTAATTCTGTAATCTGCCCTTTCCTATTTTTTTTTTTTTTTAATTCTTCCAGAGTGGAAGCCCCAGGTGATTTAGGGGTAGAAGGCTATATAAAAAGGTCACATAAATACCAGTTACCACAAAAATTAAAAAACAACAAAAAAACCCAGAAGGCTTATGTTTGACACTCTTGTTTTAAAATAAGACTCCAGATAGTTTTAGAAGCCCTGACTCCATTGATCAACAGCATAATAATACAGTAACAAAGCAGTGAACTTGGATATGACTTTTTTGGGAGTCCATGTTGTACAAGTGCATAGAATGGTGCATCAGGCTATGGAAACGTCAAAGACGAATGCACTACCTAGATCAGATCTTCAAAAATAAACAAAAATCAGGTTTCTATTTATTGTCCGAGAAGCTAGTAGAAGTTACAACTCAAACTATTTTGAAACAACAGCTAGAAGAAGCGTATAAAGCTTTGAAATAATTTGAGAATAGTTGCTTATTCAGGATTTCATACACCTGTGAGCAGAATTTGCCTCTTCTTTTATAGCAACCCTTAAAAACATTGCCTTTGGAATGCCTCTATCTGCTGTGAACATGACCTCTAACCGGCACTTTCACATTTTCCAGTTTCATTTGCCCACTAGAGGCCTCTGCAAAAGACGAATGCATATATCCATGCAGTCTGCCTAGTCTACCTTGTCTTGCTCGCATGAGATGACATGTTCAAACGTCAGCCATCATAAAACACTACGGCCGTATTCAAACAATTTCATCTAATAGTAAAGAAAACTAATACATACTTACCCCACAAACTGCAACCTGCATTATTGCATCAAATCCACCTTCAGGAGAATCTAAATTCCCAGAAATGTGCTGTTTACCTACAAGTTCATTAAATTTATTTCCTTCACTGGTAAGGCTAAGCACATTTTTATAGCTAAATGGACTTGTACAGTTCTGGTCACCTGTACAAGGATTTCTGAGTTTGGCTGGTGTTGTACTTATATATGGCATCACAGTTTTCTCCACAAAAGAGCCAAAGCCTAAGACAGAACAACAAAAAAACCCCAGTCAGTTGAAGAATGGAATTCTCTTATTTATATCATGATACAATAGAATATAAATGTATTCAAGCTGAACTGACATCAGAAATAACTCTACCTGTTTACATTCCACCTTCTCCATCAACACCAAGTAGTCTTACATTCCTCAATAGGTTCTATGTATTAGAATATCTGTCATAACACCGCTAATTTTTAAAAATTACTCTTCATATGTAATCATATGAAAACACCAGGAAGGAAACTATTTATTTATTTTTAGAATAGGCAGATCTTTCTTACCAATTCGAAAGTCTGAAGTTATTTTTCCCATTTCTACCATCAGAGCCGTTCCGAGACTTTTCACATTCTCTAAATCATCTTTCATAGAATAGGAGAGGTCCATAAGATAATAAAGGTCAATGGGGTAGTCTTCAGCTCTCTTAAATTTTAATGAAAATGTTTGGGGTTCCCCTGTTTCAGAGATTAAACAACAAACAGAAGCCATTAAAAATTCCACAACTGCACTGACAAGAAAAATGCCTTTTTAAGGAAAGTCTCTGAAATACCGGTGGAGATTTTGAACTCAAGGTGAGTGATCTTTTTCTCCTGTTAATTGAAATGCTTAACGTCAAAGCACGATGAAAAAAAAATTCAAGTAGTATTTCTTTCAGATGTCCAACTTCATACTTCCGAGGTATTTTATCGCCCCATAGAAAATACTAGCCAGACAAAAATGAAGCCCCTCTCAGTTGCTGCAATTTCAAACCTTGATACTTGCAATAATTTTAACAAGGTTCCTATAAGATCGAATAGCATGAATTTTCTGCATCTACTTGCATCCAAGATGAATCAAAAAAATAATCAGGCTTTAATTTTCAAAAACCGACATTGTTTAAATAGGTTTACAAAAGACAAATCGGTTCTGAACAGAATATTTCAAGATATTTTACATCAAATACAGGCTGGAAGCACAGAAAAGGCAGTGAGAGAATGGCAAGCTACTGTTTGCTGCAATTTTAAGTCCAAATCCTGAGTCTTGCCAACAGAAGCGTGTAGTCTCATTCTGATGTTGAAGGACACTGCAGAATTGCCCACCTCATAAAATGGAAAAGTAATCTTTTGCCTAGTATACATGAAATAAGGAATAGAATTAGAAGGTTTTTTCCCTCACCCCACTCAGTCACTGAAGTTAAAGGGTGATGTTGCTGCTGCTTAAGCCTGCTTAATAATTAGCAAACATTTGCTCAATATGAGAAAGACTAGCAAACCAGGGAAAACATTAGATTGGAAAAGTGACCAGCATATGGATCACATAGCTATGCAACATGGTTTTCACAAAAAAAAAAAGCTTTAGATTTTCCTCAGCTACTGTTTAAAAGAGCCTGCACAGCAAGCAAATATCCCCCTCTGCAACCACACAGTCCCTTATCAGAGAACTTGTGACCAAGTGAAGCGCTTATAAACAGAGTAATAATCTTTTGGGTAGTTAGGTTCTGGTTGCCCAGGTCCCTCATATGTTCTGATGAACAAATTTCTGTGCTGACAGAGGGACAGGCAATAATTTGGTTTGAAGCTGAAAGGGTCACATTAGAAAAACAGGAGCAGTACCAAAATTGCAGAATAACTTACTTTGTTTTCCTTTCCTTCCCTCTCATTGTGCTAAGTTTCTTCAGATCATCTTGCATTTATTAAGGCAACCACCACCAAGTAGCTGACCCTGAGTACAAGCTCTTATTCCAGGTAAATATAAGGTAGCTGTTGAATGCATCTGCAGTACCTATGAACTCTCCTTAAGGACAATCTTCATTATGCTCAAGTACTGTATGGGCTATTAGCCCTGGTTTTTTCCCCTCATTGGAATGATATAAAATTCTCTTTAGGGGCTGGAAATGGTACACAGCTACTTTGTTCTCATTGTAGTCCTACGTCCACATCTTTAGCGTCTGGAAAACAGGTATTTCACATAGCAATCCCAAAATCTTCCTGCATAGCTACAAAACCATTCAGTTCGGACATGTAGACTTCAGGTGACTGCAGTACTTCAGGGAAAGGAAATGCTCTCCTATCTTCTTCTGCATGCTCCTCTACTTCCATTTTAAGAAGCCATACTATAAAAAAAATCAACTACAAAATACTGAAAAAAAAAAAAAATTTTACCTTTCTGATATATCTATAAATGCATGCTGTATTTATTTTCTCAGAAGTTATATTGGGAACAAGTGATAAAAATATTGTATCTAACCTTTCATAAAAATCAAACAGTATTTGGAGTATCTAAACTCCTGGGTCTGACCTGAATAGCTCTGCTATCATTCAGGTTATCTGACCAATAGTAGTTTCTGTAACAAAATGGTTACGTATTCAAAACAAAAAATGCAGATGTGAAGACAAGAATGAAACTGTCCTTACCAACTCTTAGTTTCAGTACTAATTTTTGTGGCTGGATCTGTGTAATGGCCTCTGGTTTCAGCTTCTCTGCAGCACCTTTCTTACGATTTGTTACTTCTCTATCTTCAAGCACCTGTTTGCTACCTCTGGGATTTTCTATATCTTCCATAGGACAGCCTTTACTCTTTAGTGCTGCTAGGTCATCACATCGGGCAGATGTTGGTTCTCCTTCTTGCAAGAAGTCCTAGAAAACACAGGCAAGAGAGTATCAAGTTTACAGCTATCTGCAATTTGTTAGACTCTACCAACAATTACACTTCTTATTCCATTTTTTCTTTTTAAAGTTCAGTAATAAAACACACAGTCCTGAAATACATTAAATTGTACTAAATAAAGCAGTGACTACCATTTAGTCAATGAGTTTGCATCTACTTAACTAATTGTGTATAAGATGTAAGCAAGATGAAAGAAAAAAAATGCCCAATATCACCTCTGACAGAAGCAGGACATCCTTCTAAATTGGCTACTCTAAAAGTGATAGCAGATGGAAAAAGCTCTCGTTTTCATGAAGCTGTCAATACCGTGAACCTATTTGCACAGCCTACTTGGCATCTGCCTTCCCTTTTAACTTACTTTTTTTTTCAGAAAGGCTTTAATTAAAGATTATGTAAGTGTACCCTGGTACTCCACAAAAAAATAATGGCAGTACGCCGACAAAGCAGGGGAAAGACAGACAACAACTCTTTTTATTTTGGGGAAATTCAATCAGAAAGTAAGATCCATAAGCAAAACCAATATGTAACTTTGTTCTGAACAACAAATTACCATTACCTCAAACCTAAAAAAAGCTTTACCCTCAAATATGAATAAATAAGGCTTCTAATTGAGAAACTTGGCAATTTTGACCCACCCCCAAAATAGCACATAAATAAATCTATCTTAAAGCTTGACCATTCTTGATGACTAGGACCTACCAAGAATCTGACAGCTCAAGGCCAAATTTTAAAGTTAGTCAGTTTCATTAAATGTTTAAAGTTTAAGCTGATTTAGAGGATACCAAGTAGGTACTATACAGAAATAAATATACGTTATCATCCTCTAGCAAGAAACAGGAAAATTTCCCAGTTTTCATTCACAAACTGAAGAAGAGCTGTAGAAAGCATTTTCTTCTGTTTCTGAAGACGACACTTCAGCATACACTGGTTAAGTCACACAATTCAAGATCATCTTACATTTTGTATTTCTGGAATTTAATTTTAATTACATAAGAAAAGACTCTTTTTATGTTTCATACTGAAACAAACAACCCACCCACACAAACCAATCTCCCACCCCCCAAGTCTACCAACAACAGAAAGCTAAAATTTGAACATCTTTCTTCCATAAAAGAAAACCTTCAATCTCTTCCCCTACTCCACCTATGTCTAAAATTACCTATTACGCTAATGTCACTGGAAGAATATAATTAAACGTACCCAGACAGATTCCATGCTGGAATGATTTTAAATAACTACGAGACAGCCTGTAGGGTCTGTATACACTTAAGATTTAGAAAAGGAGAAGTAAACACACCGTGACAAGCAATTCTACTCAAATCAGGACATCAGGAAAATCATAGTATCTAATTGAAGAGCTACAGGAAACTTTTATTAATGAAAACAGACATTCCTATACATTTAAAGTATATACTAAAATTTGAAACCAAGGGAAAAAAAACAAACCATAAAAGGAATTTTGCAACACTTACTGTTTTTTTACACCAACCACAGTTTGGTCCTGCTTGTATGCATTCGCCACATGATTTGGCATTAGCTTTTATGCAGTCACTTCCACCTAGCAAAGAACACAGATCAGTCACTTCATTTATAAAACGGTGCTAACAACAATAGAATTTTAGTTTGTTTCATTCTGGCTTTGTAAACTAATTTCTAACTACAAACAGGCCATCAGTACTCATCTAACAATGATGTACTTATCTACATAAATAACTGCTAAATATATATCGTTTCAAAGCAACATTAAACTACCGCAATGAAATCAAGTGACTTACCTTGCTGAGCAAATCCATTCCATACCAAGCAACAGAGGATGCCAGCCCATGCGAGCCACTTTAAATTAGTCTGAAATACACAAACAGAAGACCAAATTGTATGATTTATCGTAACGAGTAAACAAACCAACAAAAATGTTGCATGAAACTGCAGACATGTAACTGTGTTTCAGAGGAGACAAGGAACATGGAGCAGATGCAAATCAAATGATACCAGCCGGAGAGTTTTGCTCTAATACAATTATGTTTGTGGGCTAAATTTTTTATTTAGAAGACATCAAACAGGGTACCTTCTTCTTAAATTATTTTGAAATACTCTTATATTAGGTAAACCAGCAAGCTATGAGAAATTGGGAAATGCTGTTCAGTTGCGGGGAGAGAGGGGAAGAACCCAAACCAATATATTAACATTCTGTTAACACCTTACTAAAAAAATATTTACACTCTGAATGTTATCAGAGAGACACTCCTAAATAAAGATACCACAGAAATACAAGACGGAAATGGAACTTCTCTATTCAAGTCTCTGTTTTAAGATAAACTTCAAGGCCCTTTCCAAAATACTTTCCTCAGAATCTTCAAAGGGCATTTTACAATTTCCTCTCACAATATGCAACATAAAGCATCCTTGATATAAACTCAGCCCCCTTTTTTTTTTCTCTTCTGTAGACAACAGAAAATTAATGGGTACCATTCTTATCAAAGAAAAAACACTCTACCCTTTGTTCAGTGCTACAAATCTTAATGAAAGCTTGGCAAAAAAAAAAAAACATACATACAAACAATATAATCTATATGTTTTATGAGACAAGATTTGAATGCTGATAAACCACAGTTTAGGGTTAGCAACTTGGGTTTTTTCCCTAATTAGTGGCGAGACTTCACTTAGTACTCCAGAGTTAGGATTACATTCTAAAAATAGGTTTCAAATAGACCATTTTTTCCTAAATTTTTTTCTACACTAATAGCCAGTAGTCAGCCATTGTCACATCTTTGAAATTTTCATACTACTTTAAATTCCATTTCTCTTTTATTCATTATAAGAATTTGGAGAACTTGGACCCTCCCGGCTGCCAATTTCCTTGGTCATCCTAAAATGTTATTGCTAATTAAAGCCTTTCCAGTCATCCTGGAAACATCAATATTCTTAATACCTTTTTGTTCTAAAATATATCTTGCAATATAGCCAAGGAAAAGTGAATTTGGCAGAGTCTTTTAAAATGAACCTGTCATTTTCCAGAAGATGTGCTACTATTCACATAAATTAGCAGCAAAGTGAGCAATGCTTAAATTAGCACAGCAGTTGAGCTTTGGTTTTCCCACACTGATTTAGGGTCATTCATAATTGTTACTTTGCACATCCAGCCAGACCTAACAAAGAAGGGATAGCTGCTCTAAAATCTGGTGGAGAAGCTTTCAAACAGAAGCCAACAGCTTGCTAACAAATTGTGTCTAACAACAGTATTAGACGGTTCATATTTTTCTGGTAAGTCATGTTGGCCCACTCTGCTCTTCAGCGGATGAAGAAGCCAGAGGGAGGGGAGGAGTTCAGACA
The DNA here is from genome assembly GCA_017639485.1 of Pluvialis apricaria. Taxonomy (NCBI): domain Eukaryota; kingdom Metazoa; phylum Chordata; class Aves; order Charadriiformes; family Charadriidae; genus Pluvialis; species Pluvialis apricaria. The sequence goes on along the minus strand of CM030008.1, from coordinate 16,997,171 downwards.
TAGGAGAATTTGCTGTGGAATGATTTTAATAGATGTTATGTATATGCACATAACAAATTACTGATTAAAAAAACAAAGAAAAGTTGTAATTCACAGATCAATTTAACTTTTGAGAATTACTTACTGCACGTCTTACTCCATTTTTTCCCCCTCTGCCCATCGCTACAGAGGTGATCAGTCCTTCATTTGCAAAAAAACTCTTTTATGAACACTCTTTTATTAAGTTCCCTCTGTAATCAATCACCTAAATCAAACTTGTGCAGCCATGAACCTTGATGAGAGGGGAACCATGACCCAATAAAGTGGGAGTAGGTGGAAAACACACAAAGGGACTGCATCAAGGTTAAAGAAAGAGAGTGGTTACATGGTGTAGGACCACATCTACTGGGGTGGGAGTCTGAAGGAGAAAGCCTTACCAGGTTCCTCAACTTTTAGGTTCCTTCTTTTTTGGTTTCGTGGTAGATGTGTTCTGTGTTTAACAAACCTTACTTCCCACAAATGAAGGGATATTTTGTTCCTCTAGAAGTTTTGCTTTAAGTTACAGCCCAGAACAGGGTGGGCTTTTCAGTAAGAAAAAAACATTAAGCTGCTGGCATCAGTTTAGTACTGTCTTTTCCGTTAGCTAAAACGAGAAAATTATAAACAGTTCACCTTTTTAGGGCAGGCTAGCAGCGGATGCACAGCAAGCCCATGCAGACTATATAAATAAGTCAGCAAAGATGTGACACAGTGCTAAAACTATGACTAAGACCATTTGGAAGAGAACCGTTCCTGTGGAAATGCATCCGCATGATGAATGTAGTTCTGGGCACAGATTCCCCGTAAAGCTAACAAGGAAAATGTCCTCTTCCATATATGGCTAAGCCAATGCCTCCTAAAGCAAGCCGCCGGCCCTCCGACACACGCTAGCTCGCTTCCTTTACCTCCACTGCATAATAGCTTTTCCATCTGCTGAGTTTTGGAAAAACTCAAGTAAAGATTTGCTAATTTGGATTCAATTTTGATTGTTCTTTAATGCAAGCAAAGCCAGGCGCAGCCTTCACACTCCAAACCGGCTCCCCACCCCTGCAGCAGCCTGGTCACAGCGGTGTCAAACACGTCCTCTGTGCTGCAAGTCACTGCTTAGTACTGTGCATTGCCCCATTGCAGATTTTTCTATTAAGGGAATAAACAAAAACAATAACATCTAACTACACTAGACAGCCCGGAAACCATTGGCGGAGCGGGAACTAAACCCCATGTCAGTATTCAACCACAGATGACAAGAACAGAAAAGAACTCGTTGTTACAAGAAATAAATGAATTTTTTTGCGCAACATTTACATATTTTCTATTATACTTGTTCTCCTCTTTTTAATTAAATCCTTGAAAAATAGCCCAGAATCCTTGAAAAAGTGATTTTTTTTTTTCCCCCCCATGAAAAAAAAAGCAGCTCAAAGCTTACAAAAGGTAAGCTTGCCAAGAACTGGAACGTCTTTAACAACTATATCACCAGTTGGATCCTTTTTAAAAGGCTGCAAATGGTGTGCTGTTGAAAAACTGATTTTAAAATTATTTCTGCACATTTGTGAACCATACTCTATATTTGTTAAATACTGTAGGAAGACAAACATAACCTTCAATGTTTGGACTTGCTGCTTTCCAAGTATGTTTGCTAATTGTCTCTACAAACAGTAATGCTTGAAGTGAATTTTTTCTTTATAAAACCAGCTTTGATGGAAATCTCTGGAGCTTCTAATTTGAAATGAGAGACTCATTAAGTGACAACAGGAAGAATGAAGGATTAATTCTCCATAGTGAGACTAATTTTGAATTTGCAAATCAAATATTTGGCACCTTTGTATTCTGCTAATCATCACGATACTTAGAAATTAAATTTACTCATCCACAGCACTAAAGCCTTTTGCAGCCTTTTCAGTTTATCAGAACAGCAATAGCATCTGTGCAGAAAATCAACTGGACAAATGGGATCAAGAAAAAAAACACAGGAGTTACAGAGACATTAATTCCTTTGAAATCAAATATGGATGGCTGTGCTGCCCTCCTCTCTGCACTCTTAAGCTCAGCATTTCACCCCACTGGACACAGACCACAGTTTATACCAATATTAAGGCAATGTTAGCAACAAGCCGTTAGGCTACTGCAATACTGTTCCTCATCCACCCCAGCACTCCAGCATGCACCAAGCCAATGCCAAGCAAAGGAAAACACTACAAGGCACCCGCCTCTACTGCGTACTGCAGCGTGCCTTGCTGCAAAACCTTCTATTGCAATGCATAACCACGCTCCAGACCACAGGGGAAACATTTAAATATACAGTAAGTGTTGAGCTGTTCTGCAGAAGTCACCTTTTTGAGGCAGTAACCAGACAGCCTACTTATTCACATCCCCACACACCACTCTAATTACACTTACAAACCTAGAAATGAATAAGCAACTCACACTTTTGGACTAGCGTCCATGCTTCCCGCAGACTGACACCTCTTTGCATCAGCTGTGTTTTCATGGGTTTAAAGCTTGATTCAGAAATGCTGTATGGAATTGACCCCTCCTGGATCTGAGATTACGTTTACCGTCACTTTCACCTACTGTAAGGATGGAAAGTCACTTAAGAGAGCTGCCCCACCCTGCTTGTTTATTATTCACCCTTGTTAATCAACCTCCTGGTTGATTATTCTTACCGCTTCCCTTTCTGACCAGTGCTAACATTAGTGCAGCCACCAAGGAAGGCTGGAGCAAGGAAAAGGTCTGGCTGAAACACTAGTCCAACAAAGAAAGTGGCTAGTTTGAGCCATCTGGGGAGAAAAATGCTTGTCATTCTCATCACCTCATGGCAGAGGTGATGAGATGGGGATGGAGAAAAAGAGAACGGGGTGGGGGGTGGGGGAGAAGCACAAAGGATACTACTTCTCAGCCACAGTCTGTGGCTGTATGCTGGGCTGCACTGGTCACACAGTCAGCCCCCACCCCCAGTCATCGAGGCTCTGGTTATAAAAAGAGCAGGAAGAGATATGTTTCTAAAATAAGCAGAATTAGTCTCTGGAGATGCCTGTTTCAGGACTTGATGGCTACCCGGCTAAAAAAGTTCCTTCTTTCCTCACTGCAGAAGGTTTACTGGCTTTAGTGGAGGGCCACACTTTTCAGCATGAATTTTATGGACTGGCAAGACGACTTCCATTCACATTTCTGAAAACAAATGCGGGGGAGAGGGGTGCATGGAGACAAGGACACCTATTTTCTTAACTGGAGAAACCAAACAACCCAGTGACATGGGACAGCAGTTACACAGACACTACAGACCTCTAGCAACAACCCACACCTCTGTAGGCACTCCTGACAGTCAGAACTCCTACAGCCAATGCTGTTAATTACAAACCCAAATTTGCCTGGACACGCAACAACTCTAAGCATGTCTGCTTGTACAACAATTCAGTGCAAACCAGCAAGTCCCTATGAAAGAAAGTCGTAAAATGGTATCTTGCTGCTCTGTCTTGAGAGAAGTATATTGCTCAAAGGCACAGGCAGAGAAATTAAAATGTTTCACACCAAGGAGTTACTTTTAATCAAAACTTCTAAGTTTGTGGTGTAGATTTTTCAACGAATTTTAAATAGGTAATTCTTCATTTGTGACCTCAACAGCTCTCCTCTTTACTTAATCAATGTAAATGTTACTGTAATACTGAGTTATAGCTGGGATACGCTGCTTGCACAGTAAATTCCAGGACCACCAGATCAAGAAACTACTTGATGCATTCTTCTTCATGGAAGTGGAGATTTGGGGTAAACACAGGTGGTTGAAAAGCAAGAAATCTGAATCAAAGAACCAAAACCTTAACTCACCCTGCAAAACTATTTGTTCCCTGAATGCGGGCCAGCCCTGGCATGGCTGCCCTTCACAGAGAGGCCCAGCTGCCCACCTTGCACCATCAGAGATGAGCTAGCGGAGTATCCCCATGTAGGGAGAGTGAACTCGATGGAAACAGTCGAGATGGACAACAGAAGTGCAGTCTCAAAAGCAGGACTTTGCAGCACCCCAATCCAAATCAAAATGCTAGAAGTAAGCTTGTTTTCCACATCATATCTATCTACTAGCCTACCAACAGCATGGCTCATCGAGACCACAATGTTCTTTCTCCCCCGGCAACCTCGCAGATGTTAATGGAGCAGGTTTTGAACTCCTTGCAGTAATATGGAAAGAATGGGACATTAATCCAGCTTAATGTGCAAAATAATAAATTCTTTAGCACTGAAGCAGCCTTAACACAAAAAAATTCAACACATCACGACTGCTTACTCAAATTGTGTGCTGGAAAAACTTTAAGGCATAACGACTTCAGCTACCATGACGCTACAGGATAAAAGAATCAGCAGTATTTCACATGGGTCTTCATTTCTCTCTGTCAGTTATTATCTCTAAGTTAATGGAATAAAACAAGCATAGTCACCAAATACTCATGATAAGCACTTCCATAACCACTCTGTTTTAGTGGGGCATCATATGTTAAAATAACATATAATAAACCAGTTAGGACTTTAATTTTAATTACAAAGAGTTAAAATGTACAGGAAGCTAATTTTCTGCTTAGGTTAGGGAGACCAGTATAGTTATCTGAGATTATCTGCCACAATTAGTGTATTTCACTGGTTAGTTCAGAAGATCCCCCTGCAGGGGTGGGAGTCCAAAAAAAAAGACAAGAATAGACATTTCTGCATGCCAGAACCACAGGGAAACACATCACAATTCTGCATGGAAACTACTGTGCCTCCCTCCTAGGCTTAGTGAGGCAGACCTACACGGTAACACAACTGGTTTGCTAAGACCCTCAGTTATAGTGCATTACTACCCATAAGTTATTCATTCTTACAGCTCTAAAAAATTTCTCAAGAGATCAAGTTGCTTAAAATTCACCAAAAATTACTGGATTCAATGGGAAAAATCAGTAAGTGTTAGGTTCTAAAATAGACTCGTGGGTCCGAAACCACTACTGAAAACCCACCACGGGCACCTGCAGCGCATCGCCTCTTCAGCAGAATACATGAAAAGGTTCATGTACAAGTAGCCAGCAGGCTGAGGCCACAGCTCATGAGAACAGATCTGGAAGGCTGTTCATGGTATCTGCTTGTGTCCCCAGAGTACGGGGTGTTTGTTAGTTTGTACAGCACACAGCTGCTTCAAGACAGAACAGCTAACTTCACAAGCACTCACACGGTTCGACCGTACTATTCCTTTTATACAGAATTTATTGATATTTGTTCCTGGATTCCACAGGAGCCCTCAACTTACAGTTCTAGAGAGTGGAACAAAAAGCAATCAGGTATTTTTCTGAAAAGTATTTTTTGGTCTTGATTTGAATTACTGAGTGGAAACAAGGTCACCCAAGTTAGGAGCCTGGCTGCAGGGAAGGGGGTGAAGATGGCGATTCTTTTTGATAGAACACATAAAAGTTTCCTCTATAATCAGGAAAAAAAAGAGGTACTGATTTCAGAACAACTGCAAATGATAAAGTTTTCTGATATTTGGTATCTCTCCACCTTGAGAAAGATAAAATATGGTAGATTCAGTTGTGATACAGTTCGCATGACAAAGGGTGGTAATGGTCCCCAGGTATTTTACAGCACTGAGGCATACCCAAGAAGTAAGATAACTGGGCTCCAGCCCCTCCTCAGCCCCAACGGGTTTGAGTTCACGTTTCCTGGGAATGTTCTATCAGCCTACAGGATATATTAGTAAGAGCACTCTCCACCGCTCTTATTAAACCAAAGCTGCTATGCAACCAAGAATGAAAGGCACGGAGACGGAAAACGAGCTGATAAAGTTTTGACTCTTGTTTATCTACTGAAGCAGTCACATGGCAGGAGGCAGAAGAAACATAAGTGGGGTTCCAGATCCTGTTCCCTGTAATATATACACACACAGAGAGAGATTTTACAGCACATTGGAGTATGAGCTTTATTTCTTTCTCACCAAATGCCCTAACCTCTAGGAAAGTGAAAGGAAACAGATGTATGTTCATGCTCAGATGGGAAGAGAGCCTGGACTGCAAACCTCCTGTACGATGCATGACTAGCTCACTGGGGCACACTGAGCTGAAATCCCTCTCTAACTGCAGAACCGACCAATCTGAACGATGAGGACTACTCTATGGACTTAAAGAAGTTAAAGTGAATACCTAACCTTCAACAAGCAACCAAACACAGCCAGGGATCTTCTGGTAAGCAAGGAGAGACCTACTGAATTTAGATATCTATGGAACATAGCAAACCTATTTAATCAGGATAGATTACAGACCATGTTTTATTTCATAGCACTGTATTTCTATAAACGTCTTAACTGGCAAAATCTATTGATAACTTCATTTAATGACAAACAAATTCCTACAACCAGCTGCAAACCTAAATAGTACTCATTACAAGCAAAAACAAGTTGCGTAGTAAATCGTAAAGAATACTAGTGCTGCTAAAGCTTACTGAATTGGTCTTTTCATAACATTTCTGTTTTAGGAGTCACACAAGTCCAGATTTCATGCTGACGATGGTGACAGAAAGTAAAAGAATGAGCAAAGATGCCCAGGGACAATGTGAGGATGCTCCCACTGACAAAGAGCCTTCACCTGTGAAGTTGGCAAACCCCAAATGCATCACCTTGATCTCTTCCCTTTGTTCTAATGTCTTTCGGAGAGCACTGCGGTGTGGGCAGGGCTAACATTGGTTAGTCAGCACCACTTTTGAAGTAGGGACCTTTTTTCAAATAGTGTATGCATATACCGCCATGAACAGAAGGTTTGTAATTCATGGCTAGACCTCCTTAGTACTACCATACCACCAATAATTATTAATTTAAGAACATTTTGCTGTATTAACCATCTTTGTCCCTAGCTTGGCCCTAATGCTGACAAAGATGACTATTTGTATAATGTTTTCTTGACCCGTTGAATCATAATTTGAAGCGAAGATTACACAGTTCAGGAGTTGCTTTGGAAAGTATCTTGATGCTTGAAAGGCAAGTAGTACTTAGACACAGCTCATGTGAACAACCAATCTGCATATGATCACCACATTTAGGAAATCGTTCAAGAGCCAAGCAAGGTACTCTTTCTCATGAGAATATTATTTTTTCCACACAGGTTTATTTAGATATTTTTAACAGGCAATTATCCACATGACAACTGTATTTTGGAAAATTAGACTAACAAGCAGATGTATTGTGCTTAATGTTCAACATTAAAATAGGAGAGAAATACAAGTCTGAATATTCTCAAATGGAGCAGGCAGAAGCCTGCAGCTACACCTAATTAAAACACCAGCAATATGCTTTTACTGTTTATTACCTATGGCTTATACCTAGTTTCAACTAAAACATTTGCATTGTTTTCTGAAAAGCCAGTTTGTAACTACTTGCTACCCTACACCTCTCAAACTATTGTGCTTAATAAAGTACCGACTGAAAAAGCAGAACACCCCACCACCACACACCTGCACTCCTCTCTTTCACCAAGAAATCCCATGTTGGTGCATCTTGCCCACAGAAAGCTGGGATTCCTACAAGGACATTATGAAGCTCCTAGAATTTTAAGCAAGGACAAAATAATAAAACCTATTCATACACTGCTTTTACTAGCATGCAAGCACACCACAAAGACAGCACCTCTCTAAGGCTAAACAGTTAACACACCAAGCCCACGGGCACCGATACTGTGGTTGAAACTACTATTTTCTGTATCTACAGCAGCTTCTATACATGTGCACCTTGAAAGCTTCCTCTTTAAGGATAAATATATAATGAGGACATCTAAGCGTCAAGAATCAAAACATCTTTTTTTTTTTCCCCTTAAAACTACTGCTGTCAAAAATATCCATTTTCCATACACTTGTCAACGGAAGCTTTCAGTATTCCATCACAGCCTTAATGACTCAAAGCACGTCATCTCCATGAATTTGTAAGAATTCTCACTGTACCCAATCTCACTGTTAATCAGTAGGCATTTTTCCGTAACAAGTATTTCGGTGTTTTCATTATTACAAGCACCTCTTCACACAATTGTGATTAAAACAGACAAAAAAACCAACTCTATTGTTTCATCACTTTTCAAATGCTCTTATACCCATCAGTCATTTTTGCCATGGTAATTTAACTTCTCCTCTTGCTTAAATGTGGCACTTTTTTTGGCGGGGGAGAGTGTGAATTGAATATTTAACTTGTTTACATAGGTCTTGCTAGCCTACAAGACTTCTTGGCCAAGTTAAGCATTTCCATCTCAGACAGATTACAATTAGGAATGACACATAACGATTGAAGCCGTTCTAGTAGAAAACACGGGTGTCTGTTCCTTGTGGCAGTATTAAATTCCCACACACTCTGCACCACTTACTATTCCCATAAAGAGACTAATTAATTTTGTGCAACTTAAACCTCACATTCATCCACACGGGGAAATGAAAAGTTTAGTTAAACATATAAATACAGCTCTTACATGTTGACTGTAACTGATGCTTCTGATGCTGTACTGCCTTAGAACTGTCCACGACTGTCACAACATCTGGCTAAACTTACTTTTATCTAACCTTTTTTTTTTAAAGGAAAAGCAGAACAGACGCATGTATATTCTTAAGTAAAAAGCTAAGGAATTCCAGTTAATACAATGTCTTGCTCATCTTTTTCTTTAAGAGAAAACAGTTGCAAATGTCTTGCTGGCTATTGCTGCAGGTACTGCAGGAAGCCAGAAGCTGGCACACCGCAAAGGGCAAACTCAGCGGAAACTCCGCCGTTACATGGCAGAGTTCACCCACCAGTAGCTATCATTAACGCTCAGGGTACAGTTTCAGCAACCAAAACCAAGATGAAAGCTAACTGCTGCTGAAAGGAACAGCAGTGCTACAGCATCCCCACCTCCAAAAAAGCAACCTCTGCCCCTGTGCTGCCACTCGTGGACCTTTCCCCTCCACATCGAAACCCACTTTCTGTAAACTGAAACAGACCTCCAAATGGGCAGAGAAGTGTGGAGGAAACGACTTCTATAAAGTGGCAGCTGGCTGTCAAACTGATTGACCTCTGAAATTACACTGTGCTCTCTGAGGGCTGCTAAACCAGCCGAAATCCAGGCTGCCACAGGCCCACCTTCCTCCTCTGCTGGCCTTGGGGGAATTGCTTGTGAATGCTCTGCAACACAGCCAGCCAGTTTGGGGAACTATTCTGACTTTACTTTTTTAATAGGTTATTAGAATAAATTAGCTGGTCAAAAAAATTAAGACAAGTGAAGAAAAAAACAATGAAGGTTGGTTTTGGTGTGAGGTTTTTTTGGGGGTGGGGTGGGGTGGTGGTTTGTTGGACTTCTTGTTTTTGTTTGTATGTTTTAATTTTAATTCAGGATTTGAATGCCAAGTACATAGAATAATGTTTACAGATAGCATCCAAATATTTAAATGCAACTTGTTTTTTTTTAAAGTTTCACTATTTTAACACAATTTAGAATGAGACTTGTACTGAAAATACTCTCATCCTCAACAAACTTTCAACATCGGGTAAGTGGTCAGTAGAATGAACATCCAGAAATAATAAAAAACTGGTCATCTCACAGAACTACATACAGCCTTATAAATCTGTATCTATGAGATTGTTTAATATATATTTAATTCTACATATATTTAATGTTATGTATTGATATATTTTGTTATATATATAAAACTAATGATGATTATGAATTCAATGGCAGTGATAACTGGCTAGGTATAAGCATACAGTGAAACTAACAGTGGACTTCATCCAGATTTTAATCCTGAAGTTTGAGCACTTTCAAAAAACTCACTAATCTCAGCAAAATAGTTACTTCAACCTTAAAATACTTGTGGTTTTGGTTTGTTTTTTTTTTTTTTTAAACAATAGACCCATCCCAAAGTACTTTATAAAAAGCAGTACTTGCCTGAACAACCTGCCTATTAATACACTTCAGTTGCTTTCCAGAGCAGGATTTTAAGCCTGGAGTCCACAGGCTGCTCCTAAGACGACTGCAAAAGATAATCAACAGATGAGGTTTCTCAAAGCAGCCAAGTAGATCTACCAGTTTGCCGCTACTGAATGGAGACAGCTCAACTTCTCCAGGCCCTAAAATTCCCCACTTTGCACCCTTCATCTATCTGGTGCCAACTATGGACGACACTTTCACCTTTTAACTGAGACAGTGGAACAAGCTGAGCAGTAACTCCTTGCTGAGTTATTTCTCACCTGATCTAGCAAGCTAAGATGGATTACTCAAGTCAGAAGAGCACCGAAGCATACACGAGCAGATGCTGTGAGGTGCCACAGCAGTTTATGCCAACTTATCTCTGGACTACCACAGCCTCACACTCCTCTCGCTATGAGCTGCACATTTTCCTATTCCTCCCCTTGGTCTGAAGCGTGTCACTAGTAACGTATGTGGTCACACAGTTGAAACAGCTGATAATTAATTTTTTGCCAAGCTATTTTTCAGTCAGATCAGCTACTTAAATGACTTACTGTACAGCCTTATGACTTCCACTGCTGATACAGGGAGGATGGCAAGATTACACAGCTACAGGCAGAATGGACAGTTAGGACCTACATTGGCATAAATTGCTGCAGAGCTATGTTCCTACAAAAATACAACACATTTTTAGTTGAATTAATGGTTCAAGGGCCACTGGAACATTGTATGAAATATGAAATTCAGGTAATTTTGAAAACTGCTTGTCTACTGCAGAATTTTGGGTTACCACTAATGAGTGACCTCTTTTTTTAAAAAAAAAAAAAAAAAACCTCTGCAGAGACCTAGTATTAAAATTGCTTCCAGCTACAAGCAAATGTTAATCATACTAAATACAGACATTATTCATTTAGGAAGTGAAACTGCATTGTGAATTATGCGCCAGAAAGTGCCGGTATCTGTGCAAGCTTTTTTATTACTATCTAAACACTCTCCAGATTGGTCAGCTGGCTGGGATAAAAATGCCGGCAGCAATCTTACACACTATAGTTACTCTTTAATGCTAAAGTTGAGTTTTTTACTGGAACTTGTGATATCAGCAACATGGCTATGTAACATTTTAGTCTAGCCTTTGAAAAGTTATGTGAACAACATCTGTAGTGGAGGGAGGTAACACATACATAGAAAAAATAATGTTTATCACTGTTCATCAATTTTATGATGCATTTTAAACAACCTACAGCCAATATGTGTAGTATGTTCTTCCAAAAAAGGAAATTTGCTGTTTCCTTTTTTACACTCAAGTCCACACCCAGGAAAAATTACACTGAAATTCTTGAACACCAATTTCTCACACAGACTTATATTTACATAGAAATGACAAAAACAGCACAAAAAAATTTTCCCCATTTTTGAACTGTATAGCAAAGGCAGAGAATGAATGTTATCTCCTAAAATGTTACACTTACAGATGTTTTGGAAATGTATGTAAGCTACATTCACACACAACTGAAAGACAGATTTTTAATCTATTCTGTCACAAAACCAGCAAATTGACACTTGAAAAATGGTAAAGCCTTGTATTTTATGCAGATGAGCTACAGTACACCTTTCAGCATTGGGACAATCTTTAGGTAGCACCAGAAAGTAAGCATGTTAACATACACTAAATACACCTCAAAGAAGTAATTCCTGACTTTATCCTATGCCCACCAAACCTAAACCACCAGTGTAGTAAGAAAAAAACCCAGCCAGAACACATCGACAGCACATAATCAACTTTGCTTGCCCTAGTCAATCTTATGGATGATGCTAGCAAAGATTTCCTCATTTCTCCTTTTTATTATGAGAAAAGGGGGCATTTCACTTGCTGATTGAACAAGCACAATGTCTTCAGCCACTACACTATCAAAGACAGTAATAATATGAGAAGTCATCCCGATGCAAAAATTAATCCCAATTTAACGATAACCAACTACTAAAGTGTGTCATCTTTTGACTCCTGAGAAACTGCTTTTTCATTTAATATCAAAAAGATTATGTTCTTTTGTATTTATCTCCACTTCAGAAATAGGCTTTCCTTTTAGCTGTACTCATCTTCACACACAACCCTTTTACCTAAGATCTGGAAAACCAGATAGCTGAGAGTCTAGGCAGAGCTTGGCTGTTGCCCAACTTAATACTTTCGCAACTGAATCTGCAGAGGATGCCAGCCAAGCTACTAGAATGCCAGGTCCTTCAAATTACCTCCTACGGTCCCTGATACGCTCCTGACACTCAGGTTATCCCACAACTCACTGGGAGAGCATGCTGTGATCTTCTGCTTTATGACAGCGCAAGGCCACAGATCCCTCCCCGTGGGTCCTGCCAGCCAACAAAGACACAGAGCAGATGAGGACAGATCAAACGGCTTCATAGAGCAGCTAGCTGCGCAAGAGGCAGACACAACTCTCTGTGCCAACGCCCGAGGTTAGCACCACGTTAAGAGACACACTAAACTACAATTCCACCAAATAAAATTAACAAACCTTACAATGACAGCTTATCCTCCGTTTTTCTTTGCAGAAGGGAATGGCCCTGGCATCCTTATCTCAATACTTACTTCAAGGTCAAGGTTATGCCAAACCAGTCATCCCAGTCTCAGGTTTCTTTTTCAAAACCATGACCTCAGGGACGAAGTACGCATTTATATCCAAGATACTACCTTTGACTCACAATATCACCATTTCCTAAGTGAAATACTGACTCTTTCTAAATTAACCTAATACATTTATTTTTCTTGTTTTATATAACCACAAATCAGTCATCTTTGCATGAGGGTAAGTTCAGTGTTTCAGTTCAGCCCAATATATAATTATTGTTTTTCATTGTACCACAAAGGACGAGAAAAGAAGAAAGCTTTCACTTTTTCCGTTAAGCTTCCACATCAAAAGTGCCTTTAGTTGCACAGCTCTAAACATAAAAAAATTATTTGTTAATAGCCGTAACAGAAAAATTAACTACATGTGAGTACTTGTATGTAGCATGTATACTGTACAGATATTTACAGCTTAATACAGTAAGAATCCATATAAACAATGGCTCTCCCTCCTGCTTATATACTAGAATATACCAAGAGCAGAAGTTAAAACTAAGCTAAGTCAAAACTAGGACTAAGGTAAGCATAGGTGATCTTGTATAAAACACAAGTAAATGAACAGCAAATATTATGTTGATCTTTTTGGGGAAGAAAATACTGGCACTAGATATTGCATATGTTACAGTTTATGAGCATTTTGAGAAGAATCTGCATTTAAACACGGTCTTACAAATTAGAAGTTTAGAGAAAATGACTATCAACAGAAAACTAACGATTTGTTGGCAGAACGCGAGAACTGCATTAATTTATCAAAGATATGCAAGACGTTCTTCTGTGGGAGAAAGAAACGAATGGTGAGAAAACACCAGTATCTTCTTAGCTCTTACTAGCAATAACAAAGCTAAGATTCCAGTCTCAAGTTTGTTACTCAAAACTTCCCACTCTCATAAAAACCACAAGAATACTAACGATATTTTGCTGCTGCTGTTGGAAAAGAAACAAAGCACATGAAACTGCTTTTAGGACAGAAGGCATATTTCATAACGCTTTGGAAAGAGAAATTGAGAAAAATATAGACAAAAAATATCACTCTAATATATGAAAGAGCCATCTTTCATATGAAAGTGACATCCCAAAGAAGATTACTGGTCTGGTAGGAATCCTATTCCCAAAACCCTTCCCAAAACAAAACATTAGTATTATAGTCTCATCAGGTTACTTTCCCTACCATGTGCTCGGTTATGTGCAAATTTTGTACTAAATAAGTGACTTTACCATCTCTGTGAATATCTTCAATCTGTTAATGGAAGAATACGATAGCCTAGGAAGTCCACTAACCACGCTGATTATTCTAAGAATAGAAAAGTAAAAGAAAGTGGTTATTACAAAAATACAGGATGTTTAATGACAACTTTCTGCTAAAGAGAACACCCTTAGTACTGTAAAAGAAAACTGTACTATTTAGTGATGCATAACAAGGTGCCCCGTGTCTCATCTTTCACTCACAGAAATTAGAATTTTCATTTTCTCTGCGTGACATTCTCAATACAAGCTATTCGGCAAGCCTACACGCATCTTAAATTGGGTTAGAAACTGATACAGCTTGTTATGAACACAGCTAAAGCACACAACTATTTCTTACAATTAAACTGTATATACTTTTTCCTGGTGGTACTTACACTACTAATCAACATGGTGGGAGAGAAGAAAATTTAGAGAATAGTCATAAATTTATCCTGGCACAGTTTTAACAGTTTAAGTTACTGGGCCACTCCTATGCAGGACAAACTAGAGGGAAAAAAAAAAAAAAGTAGTAAAAAAAAAGTATAATTTGTCTTCCCATTTGTGGATAAACACAAAAATGACTTTGTAGGCCACCCCAGAAACTCCATCAGCATGACAGCTGACAGACACTGGTCAATACTGTGGTCCACTGTGGTTACCGCATGGCAAGTAACATCATCTTTTTCAGAAAGCTGGCAACAGAATACACAACAGAACAGAGCGATACAGAGTGAGGAGGAACTATACAGAAAAAAGGAGATGGTATCGGCCACCATAAATGTCAACATTATTCAGCGTTAGAACTAACCAACAGATTTCAATTTTTTGACACAAAAGGAGCTTTAAATCAGACCGAGATACTGCCAGCGTCTGTCCAGGAGACCAAGCCACAGAATTTGTTCATTTGTTCATGATTCTGTGACACTCCCTCTTGAAATATAAACAAACATCCTCTTCAGAAACAACAGCTAACTCTCCCCTACACCAAAAACTCATTTTCCTCTAAAGCCTTGAGATGCATGTGTTTGTGTAAAAAACACCCATGCATACACACACCAGAGCAAGAGTCTGAAAAATCTCAACTTGTGTAACCAGGAATGTTAAAGCTGCTAATGAGAACATTACTACTACTAAGTGCCTCAAACCAAGGCGAGTAGAGCAAGTGGGAACAATTTGTAGAATCAGCAATATAAAGACAGACGGGAGACGAGAGGTAGGAAAACACGGGCTTAACTCTGAGTTTTCTGCTGCTGGGAGACAGGAAATTTTCTACAGGGCATAGAGTGTAGCAGACGACTTAAAAATCTAGTCATAGGGGAATAGCACACATACTGTCAAGTACTTCTTAATAACACTTCCAAAATAAATCTAACTACATATTGTCTTAATTACATTTTTAAGAATTATTTAATTTATCTAATTGCTTTACAAGCTCTACCAATAGATCCCAAGAAGCTTAAGAAAAAAAGAAAAAAAGAGGCACTCCCAACTAGGATTCCCTCTGAGAGGGCTGACTGCAGCTCCTAAGAATTAAAAGGATGCCAAGGGGATTGGCCATCCTAAAAAATAAAGTTGGAAAAAATAAATCACTTGAAGTTCTAAAAAAGCAAATGAGGGCAGAACAGGCTCCGCTACTGCCAAACCTGGATTCCCTCATTTCTGGATCTAACCAATTTCTCTTCCAAGTGCCACGTGAGGAGGCACCAGCAATCTTAAAGCTAGCTAGCTTGCCACAGTTAATACTGATTAAGAAAATCCCTGCCTGTTTTACCTTCAGTTTTGCAACGTCTGACTGATTATAATAGTCTCTCTCACACGGAAGAGGTACAAAGTGTATCTGGAAAGCAGTGGGAAGTAAGAGGAGGTTAGGTATACCAATTGCCAGCAAAGCTCCATCCAGTCTCTACTCTTTCCCCCAAAAACCCAGTCCCCACACCATGCGGTGGGTACAACACTTTCTCTGAACTAACAGGGAACAGAAGGTAGCGCATCTGCTCCCTACGTGCAATGGCGACATGAGCGAAGGCTGCGCCAGGCATCACAGGGTCTGTACTGAAGAAGCCCAGGCCCACAGGCAGCAGAGGAACAGCAGGGACTCTGCATGTCTGTCCACCAGTAGGAAAGGGAACAAGGATGGAGCCTGTTCCAGAACTACAGCCTTTGATGATGGCTTACAGAAAGGGTCCCATCAAGAGGAGGTACTTCAACAGCCTGTTTAACAGCAGTCCTGCCGCAATCGCAATTGGAACTGTTTCTGAAGGCCACATTACCAAGAGCCACGGGACAGCCAGGAAGCCTGTAGCATGCTGATCAGAGGGCTGGGAGAACCACAAACTAAGTGTACACCACACCAGTCGACTAAATCAAGACTGGGTGGAAAGGTAGGCATGACAACTATTTACAAACAACTGAAGAGCACTCATACCAGTGGCAGCAAGGGAATTATATTCAGGGCAATGGAGAACACAGCACGTGTCCGCCCCGTGTGTGCATCGCTCTCCCCAAGCTTGCCTTTCTGCTACCCCGAGTTATCTACTTCCTGAGCTGTTTGCTGTTGCAAATGAGCTCTTTTCAAAACTGCACCGTAGCAGAGCTACCCTAAGAGAGCTATAGGGAGGATGGTTAAGAGCAGAGGAATGAAATCATGGATCAGGAAGAAAGAACAGCAGGAAAAGTTTCCGGACAGTTTGTTTTCAGCTGTGGGAATCACTTCCCAAAGGAAGTGGTAGAAGATTACCCACTTGAGTCACTTAAAACTCAAGACAAAACACTAAAATTCTGCACTCACATCAGAAATTGATGCATATTCTCGAGAAACTCGCATCCCTCCAAATCAGTCCTTCACAAGGGTGGGCATAACAAGGAACGTGACGCAGATCAGATGACAGAATGTACAGAGCAGAATGAGCTCCCTGGCTGCACACACAAAGAACATCAGATTTTTAACTGCTGACATTTCATTTTTAAGTAAGTCTGGTTCATTTATCACGTGGCTGGCAAATAGATACGGCACTTACCAGCTCCAGCTTTGATTAAGGTAAGATTTCATTCTGCATGCCTGTCAGGTTTGCACCTTTCAGCTGAAACGTCTTTGAAAAGGACAAAAGTTTAAGGTGTTTGCATCCTAAACTTGCCTCATCTTGCCTACCTCTATTGCCAATGGCTCACTGTTTTTGCAACCCTTATAAATATAGCCTTAGGCAGGCTTGCAAAATGCTACTTAATCATTTGCCAGAGGCAAGTAAGATTTTTTGTGACAGCAGAATGAATCATCAGTTTCATCACTGGGATAGATGCGGACAATGAATGTCCTCACTACTTTTAAAATCTTGTTTAACTTAGTTTAATTTACATCTTTCTAGTAGTATAATACTTCTTTTTAAAACAAAACAAACCTGCTACCAAGTAATTTCATAATAAAAAAATGATTTTTCTCATCCTACCACCATCACCTACCGAATGATTAATGTGCCAGGAGTACAGATTATCTAAATCTGTTTTCACATACGTAAAGTCCCGCTCCATTTCAACGCTTAAGCAGACAGGCAGCATTAGCCACGAGCTGTTCCACTACCATGAATAGAGACAATCCTTAATCCTAGAGGTTTGTGTGTCTTGGCATGAACAGAACTGCAGCACCAATGGCAAACCTACCAGAAAAATCAACATTTTCACCCCACAGGTATGTGCACATGTGTTGGCATGAATGAACTGCTGTATTATACCAAGAACAAATGCAAAAGGAACCAAGAACACAGTTCAACTTCTTTTTTTTCCCATCAAGAATAGTCACAAAGACTACCTGATGAGTCTAACAGGCAGTCAGACACTTATTCCACAAGAAAAAGACACCTGACATGGGCTAAACAGTGAGTCACAAAAAAATTTCCTATCACTTCATGTTTCCTTACAACCATCGGCATAGGAAAGCAATAACATGGGACAAAACACTGCGCTCCTGTTGCTGTACGTTATTTCAGAAATCTCCACGTGAAGCAGATCGCACACAGCGGCCTCACATTCCCACCTCCACCCCGACACCAGCTTATAGCAAGCTATAAAGGCTCCGAGCAAGCTCAGAGCAAAAACCGCACAAATTTGAATGCACGGAGCAGTCAAAACACTGCACTACGATCGTGCTGTCATTCAAACAGTGGCCATGCCCCCCTCTTAATGGTTACTTTCAACAGAGATCTGCAGGTCAAAAATCTAGACATCCAAGCTCCTGCACTGCCGCGCTCCTCACCGTCCCATTCCTGTAACTCCCTTCTCCCCACCGCCTGCTGCCCGCGGCAGGCCAGCCTACCCCCCCCCCCACCTCCCTCCCCGCCTCGGCCGCCGCCGGACCGGGCGCTGAGGGGGACGCCCGCCCTCCCGGGGAAGCCGCCCGAAACTTCACCCAGCCCACAGCGCTGCCCCTTGCCCAGGCACCTCCGGGCGGGAGGCCGCAGCCGGCGCCGGGCAGCTCTGAGCGGGGCACCGGTACAGGCTCCCACCTCCGCAGAGAGGGAAGGGTCGGGGCGGCCCGGCGGCGGGCGCTGCCCGGGCAGGGCCCGGGCCCCGGGCGGACAAAGGCCTGGCTGGCCCCCACCGCCACGGGAGGCCCGAGGCGGCCGTCCCGCCGCCACAGGAAGCCGCGGGCTGGGCCCGACACCTTCCCGCCCGCCCGCCCGCCGACCGCGCCGGCCCGGGACGAACACACCGCCCCGGCGCCGTGGCAGGCGCGACGGGAGGCGAGGCGCCCCCTCCTCCGCCCGCGACGGGCGCTGAAGGACCCGCGCCCCGGGACGGCGGCGGCGGCGGCTCCCCGGGCGGGCAGCCGCGCTCGCCGCCCTCTGCCCCGCACCACCTCAGACGCGCCCGAGACGAGGCCCCGCGGGCCGGGACCGCTCAGCCCGCTCCCGACCGGCTCCAACCCCCGCCCCGTCCTCCCCGCTACCTCGGCCATGGCCGCGGCGCGGCTGGCTCCTGGCAGGGGGCGCGCTCCGGCCCCGCCTGACTGACTGAAGCTCCCCCTCTGCCCCGGCGTGCCGGGAGCGGGCTGGGCTGGGCGCGGCACAGCGCGGCGGGACGGCCGGCCTCGCTCCCCGTCCGTCTGTCCGTCCGGCTGCCCGCCGCCGCCTCGCCTCCGAGCTGCTGAGGGGGAGCCCGGCGCGGCGGGGGAGGGGAAGGTCCGCGACTCGGCCGCGCTTTCCCCGCCCCGGAAACACATTCCTCCCCGCTGCCGTCAAGCCCGGGCGGGGGAGGCGGCCTCCGCCGCGGCGGGGCAGGGAAGGAGGGAAGGACTCTCCCTGCCCGGGGCGGGGGGAGAACGGGGACAGGGACTCTCCCCCTGCTTGTCCCCCACCTCCCTTCATGGCGACCGCCAGCGCCTTATTTGGTGGGGTTTATTAGCGCCTCGGCTGCCTGTCCGTCCGTCTGTCTGTCCCCGGCGGGACAGGGCTGCCCCGCGGCCGGCGGCGGTTCCCTGCGGGGGCGAAAGGCGGCTCGACCCCAGCGCTTCTTTTTCAGGGCTGCGCCTTCCTCCCCACACACACACCACACACACCACACACACACACACACACCCCCGCCGCTCCCCTGGCTGCCGGGATCCGCCCGGCCCGGCGCGGCCCGTGGGGCCGGGACACGCGTGGAGGCGGGGGGGGGGGGGGCCGGGGGAAGGGCAGGGGGGCTGCCCGCCCCTCTTGCTCCCAACCGTTTCCAGAGGCGGTGGAAAGTGGGAGAGCGATGGAGGAGGTTGGCGTGGCGCCGGTGGTCCGGGCTGGCGAGCGGAACTCCCCGGGCCCCTCGGGCAGAGCCTGCTGCGGTTTAAGTGCTCCTTAAAGTTGGTTCTTGGTTCAAAAGATAAATAAATAAATAAATGTGGCATTTGACGCTTTTTTTGGATGTAAGGAGTGATGGGAAACGCAAGCCACGGACGCGCAGCTCGCAGTCATAAAAGCTGTGCCATTGTGCGTGGCCACTACAGCTCTTTGTCCGTTCTTGTTTTGGTATGATTAACTAAATGAGTGGTGCTGCAAATCGATAATAACTTTTATCCTGCTTTGTTCCCAGCTGCACTTTAAAATAAAAAATTAACGCTGTTTCTGCCTTTCTCAAGCCCAGCCCGGGATTCCTCCCTATGTTCCACGTGGGCAGTGCCGTTGTTTAGGATGTGGTGCATTAACAGAGCTGCGTTAGCAAAAGCTTTGAATGCTGGTACAACTATAAATGTAAAAGTGTTTTAGTGGTGGTAGAAAATGGGATCGAAATGACAGACTGCTGCTCCAAGCAGCTGCATTAAAAGCGAGCCCTGGACAAATGAGGTGGGAGAGAAACAACTTTGACAATCAGAGATAAGGAAGCCAGAGACCATATGTTGCAACAGGTAAATTAGTATATAGTATCAGTACTGCCAGGAACAGGGAAAGAAGCTGCTTTATAACCAGAGTTTTAAAACGGTAGAAGTGTGTGCTGTGCAAAATAAAAGCAAATGCTGGAAGGATAGTGATCTGCCAAAAATGTAAGAAATTTAAGTACTGGGGGAGAAAAATTACTTTTAGCCAAGGTATTCTTCTCTGCTTCCTTATTGGAGGGAAAAAAAGCACATTTTGCCAGAATGTGCAAATGGTGAGCAGGAGTCCGCGGTGGTGTGCCGCAAACAAGCAGCGGCAAAAATGTGCCTCAGATTGCTGGGACTATGAGGAGTAAATAAAACTGCTTAACTTAACAGAGTGGTGCTTCAAGTACTACCCAACGCTCAGCTCAGACGTTTGTGTGTCAAGTTGCCATTCGCTGGCTGTGCCATGTGATGGGAAATTGCCTGGGAAAAAAAGTCTCCCAAAAGGCTGAAAACGTCACTGAATTATTTGACTGCTTTCTGGACTCCTTTGGAGAGTACAGATGTGCATGAACGCCATTTGTTATTTTCCAACACTTCTGAAGTAGTAAAGATGTCAGAAAAAAGTGCTGGAGGTGTCTGAGCCAGCAGACACAATTGCAGATGATGTAAAAATGTTTAATGTAGCGTCTCCATACTGCAGTGTACGTGACATCTGGGAGAGCGAATGAAGATTTTTGCATGGAAGAGCTCAAGAAAAGACAGGTTTTCATGGCTTGAGCGGGCAGCTAGGAAGTGTGTGGGTCACTGTTAGCCTTGGGTACCATTTCTGGGAATCCACATCCTTGCATCTTACGGAAAATAGGTGAGAAAATGTGACACTGGGGACAGGAGTGTGAATGATAGATATTCACTTAGTATGTATACTGGTTTGTTTGATACTGCTAGATTTGCTGTTGTGCTCGCTATTGATTTTTTTCTGTGATTTTGAAAGATTGCAGTTCTTTTTTATAGGATTTGGATATAAGTTTTCAATTCTTCCTTCTCCAAGTACTTGTCTGTGTCAAACCCATAGAGTAATTGCAAAATACCAGAATTATAATACTTCTGTTAGTTTACCTTTTTTAATTAATTTGCTTAATTACATTAAATTAACACACCGTTTTTCCTGATTTTTTGTGTGTATTTAATACTTGGGTTATATTTAGAAGACAATGAGGACTGTCATTTGGTAGTGATGCCTTTTGTTTTATGTTTAATATATGCTCATTTTCTGGGAACAATATAAGAAGTAAATTTCTATGCTGTAGAATATACCATCAGAGGACAGCCAGCTAAGTGATGTCTGCAGATATTAGCAGAAATAGTAAAGTACTTTGTTTTATGATTATTTGCATATCATGTTATTGAGAAAGTCACAGTAAGCAGAAAAATATTTTAGTATTTTAGTTATTGCTTTCAAAGCATTTACAGTATATTTGGCAAATTATATTACTTAGTCGGTACAGCTGATTTAATTACATGGCATTATCTTTTATACCTACTAGAGGTTTGCTTTGAAAGCCCGATGAAGAATATATATTCATTCTGTCTAACTATCTTTTAATCAAAGCCATTGGCAAAAGAAGGCCCCAGTATCACAAAAGATAAGTGGTTGGTGGAGCATCAGTGGTGTGTAGGTCAGTCCGAGAATCTTTGGCCTATAGTCAGTGAGTCATTTTCTATATATATAATATAAATATATATTATCAGCATGACCTGGTTGTGTTGTGGAGGAATCAATCTGTAGCTACAGCTCGCCTTGCAGGTACAGATTTTATTATAACTTTTACAGAAACACCCAGGAATCCCAAACCAGGTGTTGGTGTGTCCAGTGTTGTGTGTGTAAATTCGGGTGCTCAGCGGCAGCTCGAGGGCTGGGGTGAGTGGTCATTCGCGTGGCTCGGGGACCACTGCCTCCTGGGAAGCAGGGACCGGTTGGTAGGAGAAGGTGCAGCAGCTCCTGCCCAGTTATCACGGTATTTCCTTGGCTGCAGTTTCCCAGATGCTGCATGTTGGTACCAAGGCATTGAGCTGTGAGTTACTAAAGCCCATGCAGCCGGGGGCCTGTCACCCTGTTCCCCACCATCTCCTCTTCCAGTCCTGGGGCTTGCAAAGGGTTTAAAGGGAGATAACTTTGCATCTGGGACCACAGCGAGGAGTGTCGTGGTTTGCGCATTACCCCCAGAATGCCTCCCATCACAGCACCCTGCTGGGCAGCTTCATCATCTCAGCACCCCGTAACACAGGCCTTTTCCCCTTTACTTCTTCATACTGCGCTAGATATCTCACCCTCCTCTGTCTCAGGGGGTGTTAATTTATCTGTACTGCTTCTCTTTGCCAACACACTTTGTTACTGAGAGCAGAGTCTGTCTCTTTCTCCACCTCTTCATCCCCTCCCTTTTCAAAATGCTCCTATCCTAGTTATGATTTTTCTTTCCAAACTAAAGAAAACCAAATTAATAAATGCGAGGTGAAAAGTCATATTCTAAACAGAAAAGACAGAAAAAGGGTGGGAGAGAAAACAGAAAGCCAAAGTAATTTTCCCAAGGTTAGCAATGGAGCCAGGAACAGAAGGCAGGTCTCCTGGGAACACACCAGGCTGCGGCCACCTGGGCTGCGCCGGCTGTGGGACCTCCGGGTTCTCCTGGGTTCTCCTGGCCCAGCCTGGGAGCAGAGCCGCAGCAGCTGCAGCCGCCGTTTTATTCCAGCAGCGGCTGTGCGGTCGCCGAGGGGCACAGCGAGCGCTGAGGACTCGCTGGCAGCTTCTCAGCTGCTTTCCAGTGTGGAGGATGAAGGAGACATTAGATGTGGACAGAAGATTAATACAGAAAGTATTATTAGAAGATAGGGTCACTCAGTAGAGGAAGTGATGGTGCTAAATGGTTGTGGTAATTGTCTTCGATAACAGCCTCTGGTTGTCTCCTCTTTTACGAACAATAAGGAGCACTTCTCTGGAGGCACCCAGTGAGCAAACCTGGCAGCTTGTCAGCCGTGTACAATGTGCCCATTATGGAGTGGTACGTTTGCAATGGAGCAGGGTTCTCCTGCCCCACACAAGGGCTGGAGTGAAGTGAGTCACAGATACGTCCAGCTAGAAGACTGCAGCAGATTGTCGTCTTCTGGCAAAGGTTTGCTCTCCAAGGTTGTCTACCTGCACGACACTGAATGTCCTGCTGGACATGCCTCCTGTACACGGGAGCAACGTTTGGCACTTAGCCGCAATCAGCCTGATACATTAACACCTGGTTTATGATCAACGCTTAGATCTCTACTTTGTTCAACAGTTCTGTGTTTAGCATGAGCCTAAGAAGGTCAGAGTCCACCAAGCCCGCCCTTCAGCTCAGCAGCGTGTAAAAAGCAGCTTGTTCCCTTTTGGCTGTCAGGCAAGCAAGAAAGGAGAGGTCAGCCAGAACGTGGGGCCCTTCTGGTGGGACCAGCCCGTGCCATCCATCGTGCGGGCATGGAGCAGGCTGTTAGGGTAGAGGGGCTGAATGACAGCTTTCATTACAGCTGCACTGTGCCTTGTGGTCCTCCTGTCTTCCTCTGACTCTTTTTCTGCATTTACTTCACCTGCAAAACTGCCCTCTCCTGTTTTTGTGCATATGTTTGGATAAGCTAAGATGTTGCTGTTACAGTCCCATGTTTTCCCTGCTGGCATTAGCATACACATTCCTTCTGATTTATCACATGGATATATTTCTTCCAAAGCTGTTTTGTGGGACTCCTGTATTATTGTGAAGATCATTGATTTATGCAGAAATTCTGTAAGATATTTTGACTCTCAGTAAGCAAGGCAGGAATCCTTTGTCATCCTTAGGCACAAAGCACAGGTTCCTTCTGTGTTCCAAAGTAAGGAAGGGAGCAGAAGTTAAGTGAGGAGAATGAAGTCTTTGAGGTTCAAGGGAAACACTTATGATCGTGATAACACAGGGCAGAGAACTTCTGCACCAGCTCCTTATTAAGTTTCTTGAACTAAAGCATGTTTTCTAGAGAACTTGATTTAAAAACTTCAGGCTTGAAGATATTTTAGTGTTTCATTATCCAAGAAAAGATGCCTATGGGAGATTAGAAATATTCCCAAAGGATGATAATTTTGACTACAATAACTTTCTGAGATTCAGCAATTAGTTAATTCTTACCATGTGCTTCTTTTATTCTGTGAGGCTCTGAGATCACGTGCCTGCATATTCCATTCCCTCTTCCTCAGGGGATTCCCACTGCTTGGCGAAGCAGCTCATGCTCATTTGGGGAAAAAATGAATTCCACTGCCCCCAACGAAGTGTGTGAGAAGGGTTGTGAGAGTTTTCCTTTGCAGAATTCTTCTGCCTTAATATTGCCATGAGGAACATACTGCAACATTTTAAGCTAAATGCAGCAGTTGCTGCTGCATGCAATTACTGACATTTAGACTTTTGTAGAGGAGAGGAGGGATAGGAATGAGAGAGGATGATTTTGATATCATCTGATGCAAAAGAAGTAGGAGAAGGGAACAGCCTACTAGCAGTGAGAGTATTTGTGTCGTGAGAGCAGGAGTAAGGACAGGTTTTATGTTCACTGGTATATGGGGGAAAGAGGAGCTATGTGGAAAACAGAAGATTTAAAGCAAGACCAGAAGGCAAGAAACAGAACAAATACAGTCTGAAGGAAATAAATAGAAATGCTGCCTCTGGGAAGGGAGATTTGGGCAAATACAATCACTATTGTATAAGGTGCTTGGCTGTTCTAATAGAAAACAATGGCAAAAAAGTCAGAATGTAATATTTTTATAATACTGTTTCTGTCAAGTAGAAGACGGAGTCCTATATCGAGGTTGTTATGGAACCCCCAATTTATCTTCCTCATTTCTACACACCCAGACTTATTATTGTATTTCTTCAAATAATTTCTTTTACTGATTCATTTTTTTTTAGCTCCTAGACTTATATCTAAAACACTTTGGCAGCAATGATGTTTGGATGAAGATGCCAGTGATTTACAGCCAAAATCTCTCACTTGTGCACTCTCAACGATCTCCATATATTGTCCTCTTTCTAGCACAAGTGTCATAAATTTTCTTGTTCTCAAGAGGTTATGTCTGAACGTTAATAGCAGTTTTGCCTGAGTATTGACTTATCCCACTATCTTGTCATCTAAGCAGAGGCTAATAAAAAGCAGTTCTGACTTTCTGTTGTGCTGTTCACCCAGCTTTTCTTCCCTTCTTTATGACTCTGCCAGCAGTTGCAGTATTTTGCAACAGTAAACTGTATAACTCACAGGACTCATGAAGAGATGAATTCAGTTTCTCAGTCTGCAGGTGCAGGCTTTTAAATGAAATACATCATTCATTAAATCCTAGGTGTGAAACTACAGTAGGAAGCATTGTAGTTTGCTAGTATCCTTGGCGGTAGGATGTTCTGGCCACAACTGACATTAAAACTGTTACAAACACAAAGTTCCATTCTGATTTCAGCTGGATGTAATGAACCAGCAAGGAATGAAAGTGAAAAGATAGTTGTTGATGAGCTAACAGGTAATGGAAATATTCACAGGCAATTCTTAGAAAAGTTCAAAAAGAATGAGGGAGAATATTGCAAGGAGGTGAATTTATCAGTCTAGTTCATGTTAAAAAAGTATTTAAAAGTTACTATGAGGATAACGCGCATGTAGGCCTTGCTGGATGTCCCATTGCTCAGGTGGTGGAAAGGTGCTTGGCTTTCAGCCTCTTGCCTCACAGCTTATTCAGGATCTGTGGTATTTTCTGTAACCACATACTTGAATATGTGGCCTTTCTGCTGTGGCTGAGGTTTAGCTAAAATTAAACTGTCTTCAAACTAGTAAATGTGAGTCTTAATTCTCTTTGCTTGGCTAGTACAAATGCCACAGAAAAACTTGCTCCCATATGATCCATCTTCCCCTGTCTTTCCTTTTCCTCCTCCCTGTTTTCATCTGTGACCCTCCAGATTCCCTCATCTGTTTCGAATAGTCCTCTCGTTCTGGCTCACAGTGTGGACTTGGAGCTCTCCCTCTCACTAGCCACACTTACGCCTTCGTGCTTATGCGTTTGAGCTGCGTTGATCTGTTCCCCGTTCCCCTTCAGAAAAGACAAATTTCAAGGGCAGTTGTGTCATACGTGTCCTCTGAAGATGGACCAGCCGGTTCCAAGAAAACCCTGCCCATCCACTGCCTTCCCAGACTGCAGTGTGCTTGCTCCGGACAGAGCTTTGGAAAATGTCAAATGTCAGTAAGTTTCTATCAAATATGTGTGAACTGAGGTAGTCCAGTTTATAAAGTAGCCTGATTCACTAAACTGTCATAAGAAAGACCACGGATACCTCTAATGGCTCAACGGCCAGCTGAGTGCTGAACATCGAAACTTCGCCCCAACGATGAGAGGCTGCAGGATTTATTTTACCTTACTTTTTTTTTTTTTGTATTTTAGTTTTATACTATTGGAAGTGGTAGGTCCATTTTTGCTTTCCAAAGTAGAACATACAACTTCAGGAAGATTATTTTCTTAGATGCCTTCAGCCTGATACATAAATATAGCAAAGCTGTGTAATAGATAAAAGGGGGTTATAAACAGAAATTCGGCCTCGACTGAAGGCAGTAATACTCACACATTAGTTTTGTAGGTTTACAGGGACATTGCTTAGGTGTCATTAATCAATTTCCTAGTACCTTAAAACAAAATACTGCAATTGTAACGTTGTAAAAAGCTGTAAAAGGAAAAGAAGATACTATTGAATTTAAATAATTCTCTCAGATACCATAGCACTGAGATAACATGTGAACCCTAAACGAAAATTGGCCCGTGTCATTTCATTGTCTAAGCAGATCCAACATAGTAAGTTTAAAAACTATGATTAATAGTAAATATTAAACTAGCTTTGAAACATATCCTTTTTGATAACAACTTCTTCTGACATTACTGGCAACACAGGTCTTTTAAAAAACAATGAAGCCTTTTTTTAAAAAAAAACCCTCCTTTTGAGCTTTTAAGCTTTCATCCTAAAAGACTAACTTTCCTTTAAATTCAATCACTTTCTTTTATTATTTTTTAAATATCAAAGGAGAAATGTTTTACTGGTGTAAATATTTATTTGTGCATTATACAACTATTCTGCAAGGAGTCCTCAAGAGCAGATCGGTTGTACTCAGGCCACTGGGTTGTAAACTTGGCAAAGAGCTAGGAGCACATCTTGCCTCTGTTGGTTTCCATAGCTCCACTGGACCCATAGCTATTGACAGTTTGACAAAGAACATCAGCTGATGATCCATCTTACAAGCAGACAGCCCCAAACTTTCAGTGTGATATGTCTCACCCAGAGGCAGCTAATTATTTTCTAGGCTGATACCGTAGTCAGTGGGCAGAGTGATTCATGCTGCCTGAAGATAAGTGCCTGAAAAGTCTCGTATCTCTCTCCGTTGACTGTAATAATCAGTTTGTACTTGGCAGCTAGCTTTTCATTGGCCAAGTTAAGTGCGACGAACCCTCCCTACCTTTTATGTTCCATAATTACGAATACTGGGACTCTTCTGAGTACTGGAAGAAGTGTGTATGTGCCCAGTTTAAGCGGTTACAGGAAGCTGCATGCTGTCTGCTAAGTAGATTAGAGACTGTTGGCCACGTCCTGAAGTTTTATAAACTTCTTACTCAGTTCTTATTCGGCAGTGCTCTCTGTGAAGCATTTCCACTTAGTCACTGGCTATTCAGCACGAATGATTGATCAGAAACATTCCTCTAATATAAATCAGTCTTATCATGTTTAAACACAAATATAACTTCTACCAGCCAGGATGTTATGCATACTGGGAGTGGGAGGGACACAAACAGCTGGAAGCATTCCCTGTTTACTGAGTCCATATTGCCAGAGTGAGTCTTTGCACAGTCGGAGAATTGCTGTGCAGAAGGAACAGTTCACAAAGAGTTTCAAATTGTTTGGCCTTAAGAGCACGTGATTTGCCTTTCATTTTATGCCTCGATTTCAGTCCCCTCTTTGGGCTAAAAATAAAGAGAGAGAAATGTTAAGCATGCTGGCGTTTTATTTATTCCACTAATTTCATTGCCAGCTTCTAGTAGAGAATGCCTTCCCACCAAATACTTGTTCCACATTTCAGAGACTTCTTTTGTGCTGCTGAGGGTTATATTTTCTGACTATGATAGCACCATAAAAGTACACTGAACTGACTCAAGCTGACTCATGGTTGGGGCAGATGATGCCTACAGCTCAGCTGATTCTGGATAGCATCACAGGTTATTTATACAAAATGTTTAAGGCTTTCAAGTGACTTGCTTGTTCTTCCTTATTTAAAATTTAATTTTATACCAGGCAGCCCTTGGGTGTTTCTGTAACTATTTAATCTGTTACACCTTGTCCTTTTTAGTGGAGATAAACTGAATACAAGTAGTGTATTGTTTGTGTGCATTTTTTTTTTTAATTTTTTTTTGGGAAAGGACAAGACTGAAGTGAAAATGAAGGTTCTCATTCTTGTTAGGACATTTTTGTTTCTGTCATACTCTTAGGAACAGCCTTGACTTCCAAGTGCAAACAGGAACTTGATTCACCTGTGGGAAAAGGTCCAGACTTCCCTGTGAGACTTCACAGGCAGCAGAAGGTTTGTCCTTTGCTCTGATTCAGTTGTTGGAGTACAACCAAATGACACAGCACTGATAAATCCATTTGCTGAGCCTGTTGTATCACCTTACTCTCTTTTTCTTACTGGACTTACTACCTTAAGAGCACTGTGGTATTTCTGGAAATAAGTTTTTTCGTGGAATACAGAAAAACTACTTTAACTTTTTTTTATTTCCCACTAGATCATTTTTATCGTTTTCGCAGAAATTATTGAATCGCCAAGTAAAAAAAATGCTCAATTATGAAATAATTGCGTATTCTTGGCAGTCAAAATAGTTTGACTCTGCAGTACTCTGAAATTTGATTTAGTCTTTTGATCACTGAAGGAGGAAGTGTGATGGACAGACTGGTGCAAGAAGCAAGATAGCGCTTAGGCGCCTGATTTATGTCTAAAAGGAAATCCCAAGACCATTGTATTAAATGATCTGCTAGGAGGTCTCACCCACCACACTACACAATATGCAGTTAATTTCACGTAGGAGTCCATTGACTGGCTTCAAACAGCGTGTGGTATTTAAAGCTTAATATCCCAAGCTTATATCCAGTGATAGAGTGCCCCCCCAATGGCACACAGCACTTTCCTGGCTGAGGAAGAAATGTGAATTCTTGCATCTGGCTCCTTAAATTTTAGATATCACCCCGTGTCAGCTTGCTTTCTTTCCAGTACTGCTAAATAAAGGACAAAATTTTCTGGTTTTACAGTTCTTGAAGTGAGGGAAAAGAGGTGGGTTAATTATTGTGTGGATGGAATCTAAACCTTGATCTATTTATGTCTGTACACATACATACATGCATATAGAAACGTGTGTGTGTGTTTATGTATGTGATTTAGAAAGATTTTCAAGTTTTCTGCTCTCATCCTCTTCTAGGGAGCAAGCAGTTTCTCTTTTGCATTAAAAAAGCTTCTTTTTAAAAACTGTATCAGAGTGGTAACTGTCTATATTATTTGGTTTTAGTATTGATTCAGAACATTTAAATAACTCATCTAAATGACGTACCTATTTAATGATTTCTTAAAACTTTATAGGGTAAACCTTATGGGCTAAATTCAGGACAAAAATAGTTCTCCATTTCATTTCTTTAGCAGTGTTGTTACAGCAATCTCCAAGAAGAGTGACATGTCTCATATCAGCATTTAAGTTCCCGTGTTTCATACCCCACTGGTGTTCCTATTAGTTCTAGAAATAAGTAAGATTTGCCACACTGGATTTTGGGTAGATAATTGCTCTAACTGCTACCTTATGGCCCTCAGATGCCACCACTACTCATTTTTCTAGAGAAAACAAGAGCCTTAGTGAGCACATGAGTTTGTGAGAAACTAGTGAAGGCTGTTCTGCTGAGTGTTTGTATCCTCATGGTTTCCTCGCTTTTTAAATGAGCTATGGTAACATTTCAATTTGGTATCAGCCTATATTGAGCAACTAAATTGTTCTTCCCTTCTCCCATGGAGCCTTTGGGCAGCAGCATGCAGACTGCTACATTTATGGTTGCAGGACCCTATTTCTGACAGCATGAAGGATGGTGCTGCGCTGCCAGCGTAGCGCAGCAGTCCCGTGTTTACGCCTTTTTCCACATATCAGCCCCCTGGTTCGAGTTATCTCGGTGAGGAGATGTCCCATGATGACTGCAAAGCTTTTTGTTTCACAACCTTCTTTCTCCTCCTAGTGCCCCATATCCCACCTCCCCCCCCCAAATCTCTCCCCACCCCAGGTCAGCCTCCACATAAACCCTTGTCCCAGGCTGCCAGCCGTCAGCCCTTGGTCATCTGTGGCTGCCCAAAGCATCATGCCTCTGCTAGAGTGCTTTCCCGGCGACTCCGTCACCACTGTCTTTTTGGCTAGCGGTGCTGCTGGCCAAATCTCGTGTCTCCTGAATGTCTGCTCTCATGCTGCCCCTTTCCCTGCTCAACCTCTGGCTTTGGACAAGGCTTTCACAGTGCCAGACAGAAGCAGTTGTAACTAAAAATCCATCTGAGTAGATCTGAGGGCAGAGAAAGAAGAAAGGCATCCCTCAAAAAGCAAAAAAAATGCCATTGGGTAGTGCAAGATACATTCTTCTGTAAAAAGTATTCCTCAGGCAACCAAAAATATTCATGTCTCGTCTCTTTCCGCATTTGCTGGAAATCCACTAAGGGGTCCAAACACAATGGGGCACACATACACACCTGTTTCTAGTGATGGGATGAAAAATCTTCCACGTTTCCGTATTAAACCGGGCTAAAAGTTGAGCAAATAGTGTAGAAATATATTTTGCCCATACAAAGTAGAAATATGGCATAGAAACTACTTTTTCATGGACTACCATCAGTTTGAAATTATTCAAACGCACAAATTGGGTAACCCTAGCTACCCGATATCTGTGGACTGCTTATTCTGTTCCACCATCCTTTGAAAAATATTTTCGTGAAAACACTTTTGCAGGCTGGCTGGCTGTTTTCCTGGAAAATAGCTTCTGAATAAAAAATAGGGTTTGGTGGAAACTCCATGGAAACTGAGGGGGTGTCAGCTCTGTTTCCAGCTGTTGTCCTCATCCACATCTCTATTGTAACCACTGGATCTATTAAAGTGTAAATCCAGCGGTTTCCTCCCTGACAGACTTCCAAGTCTTTCCCTTCACATTTCTACTGTGCAGAGGATTTTTTTTAGGTCCATGAACTTTAACCAGAACGAATGACTATCAGAAATTGCCAGTTTGGTTGTAGTAGTTGGGTAAACCCATATAGTCTGGAGTCCTTTGGCCTCATAGAGAGACTTGAATTGCAATACTGAAAAGGGAAATTAGTCGAAATCAAGTGTGGTTTTCGTTTTGCAAGATATCTTGAGCAGCTGTTTTTGCAAATGCTGGGCTCATTTTCTTCTGAGCTCCTAAATCTAGAGTTCCCTGCGAGGTCTGGTATCTTTGCCAGAGTATATTTTTAATGTAATAGCAGTATAAAGAATAAAAATGGTAAATGCAGAGAGTATAGAACAATTACATTTCACATGACAAGACTGATTTTTTTCCGAATACCTTAAATGACTATTTTGTTTTATTTTTCTATTTTAATAATACATAACTAGTTTCTTATTTTTTATGTTACTCACTTGTGTAGGCTGTGAAAGAAAACAGCACCCTAAAGGTCCTGGCAGAGGCTTCTGAAGATAGAAACTGCACAATAGGTGTGGTGTGCTTCTCCTCTGGGTAATAATTTTGCAAGGCAGGGCAGCGTTGCTTCATGTGGGATTGTCTCATTTTAACACTGTCGAGTGGTTATGCTACGATTTTTTTTTCCACAAAATCTTGCCAAAATAGTTTCAAAATTGGATTTCATTAAAACAAGTCAGAATTCTGCACACAAGAATAATTGGGAAAAAAGAGGTAGCAGCTTTTTAAAGAGAATTAAAAATACCTACATTTAGTATATAGAGACACTAATCCTCTGCTTGAGAGTAGGGAAAAGGCATGGCTGGCAGTAGGCTCTCCTCCTGTCTCTGGTTTTCTTGGGCACAAGGAAAGTAGAAATGTTCCTCCCATTGTTTTCTGAAAATTGAAATAGTGCTAACAGACCTGCAACTCTAGTATTTGTCTTTGTCACTGGACTGAGATAGTGTCAACTGAGTTTACTGCAACTGGTTAAAAAGAAGACTTTCCATTTGCAGCACATCTATTAAATAAAAAGAACAACATTTTTTTTTTCCAGCTTAGTCTGAAAACATTTTGGTGAGCCAGAAGTTGCTGGATCTGCCCGTCTCCCAGCTCAGAGCTGTACCTGATGACAGGGCTGTAAAACTCTGCTGCCTCTGCTGTTGTCCAGCCCACATCCGCCGGGCTTCCTCGGAAACCCTGGCTTTGGCAAAGGCCTGCCAATTAAAAGCTATTCCAGATAGATGATTTCACATTCAACAATGCAGATTTTTATTTCTTTTTTGACAAAGCTTGTTCGCAGAAGTAATCATCTAATTAGCTTTAGCTTAAATTCCGTTGCTTTTGCTATGGCACTAAACATGGAGATTGGAGATACTGTCTTTTAGTGTGACCTTGGGCTAATTTTGGCTTAAGTAACAATTTTAATGGAGCTTGTAAGCAGAGTTTTGCTTTTCTGTCCCTTCATAAAAATTGTGATGCGGCTATCAGCTCACTGGAGCTTGCCAGCATCCTTTCCCTGGCGGCAGTAGGAGCAGGAACTGTGACCCTGGGCCACACGGCTCCGGAGTGAGACTTCTGGGGAAGTGGCAGTGTCTGCTTGTCCTGGTTCTTCCTGAGGCTATTGATCATTGCTGGAGACACAGCAATAGATTAAGTAGCTGTGGTGTAATCATTCTTACATTTTTCGGGTGTACAAGGACAAAGCCTTGTTGAAGCTTCTTCTGCTGTCGAGCAATAATATATTCCCTCTTCCTGTAAATTTGCTTCCAGATACATTTTCTGCTGCCTACCAGGACATCAGCTGATCTTGCAGCCTTTGCCTCTGTGAGGAGATTTGACAGATTTCTCTCCTCTGCCTGTTTTTGTAAAATCTGTAGGCACTTAATTTTCTGAAGAGATTTCTATCCCACTGCTGAGTTTTTGTTACAAACTGCATAAGAAAATTAAACGGTCTAAATATGCAGAATTTGGCTAGAAAGTGGAGGGAGGAGGATTAATGCCTACAAGTATTCAAAGGGCACTGACATCAAGGAGGGAGAGGAATTTTCTAGGAGTATCCAAAAGCTTATACTAGAATCAAGAGTAACTATAATAGAGCAAAAATGTACTTTTGGACAAGTACAAGGAAAAAATTTCCCAGGTTTACTGCTTTGTAGAAGAGACTCCAGAAATAAAACCCTTATGCCTCATCATTTACACAGTCCTCTGGAATACTCCGGATGGAAGCGTGCAGTAGAAGGATGGAAAAGATGACCCAAGAGTCATGACTGAAATTCTCTAGGAAGAAAC
Source organism: Pluvialis apricaria (assembly GCA_017639485.1). Classification (NCBI taxonomy): domain Eukaryota; kingdom Metazoa; phylum Chordata; class Aves; order Charadriiformes; family Charadriidae; genus Pluvialis; species Pluvialis apricaria. The sequence continues at coordinate 16,963,478 of CM030008.1, read as the reverse complement.
AGATTTGTTATTGGTGTCATTTATGTGATGGCAGTCTACAGACAGAAGATAAGACTAAAAGGAAAACACCATCCATGAGAGAATTACAGCCTAAGGCTTTGATCCTACAGCTGTATCTGTAGGGATGGACCCTGAAGGCACAGTGTGGTGGAAATCCAGAGCCTGGAGGGCTCTGCAGAGCTGCAGATCTGGCTGCAGAGTAAGGCCCGCGTGAAGAGAGCCAGCTTCAGCTTGTAACCACTGAGTAAGCGTGTAGGTAGCGCAGCCCTGGGTCTTCAGATGGCTTATCTGGAGCTCTGGGAGGCTTAATTGCTGACAGAAAACACCCATCAGCTTGAACTGTCCCAGTCGATGCCTCTTCTAAAATGTGGCAGAGATATTAGCTTACACTTTTCTTTTTAAATAGTGGCAAAAGAGAGAGGCATGGCACTGTTTTGAAGGGCGCTTACTAGCCCAGGATTCGGTACACAGGTTGCTAGTGCATGTTCAGACATCCTTACGTGCTACTAGAATGGACTTGTCTGCCTGACTAACCTGATCTGTGAGTAGAGGAGAAACTGCCCTTCCCCTTCATCTGAATAACTTGTCTAAAAAGGGTTGACTCTTGAAAATATTCGTGGCTTGGCCTCCTAGTCCCTTTCTAGGAAAATGAGAAGCCTTCTCAAACGGGATGATTACAGGACAGCGCAAAACAAGCCCCAAACCCATGTTTGCTGTCTTGATATGGGAATGTACAGAAGCTGTACAGAAAACTGCTTGGGGGCACATTATTTTAGTTTTGGACATTTGCTTTTCTCATGTACAGAAAGTCTGGGTTTTCTATTTTTTAAAAACTGTAATTGGAATATCTCAACCCCATAACTTATTCAGGGAACATACTTGAAGCTATATGAAGTCTGCGCTGTTGAGATGAAGATGTGAGATCGGTAAAGATCTCTGCCCTGCTTTCTAAAACTGTCTTACATGAATTGTGGTACAGGTAACCATTCCATTTTTTCATTGAGGGATTAGAAATGTACACTATGTAGTTATCTATTTTTAAGACGTGAAATTGTATAGTATAAGGCTTTCTTAAGACCTGCGCTCACAGCTGTACTGCTTAGTTACTCATTAAATCCACCTTAGAACCTTTGCATGCAGGGAGAGAGTTCTTGTTCAGCTGCCAATGTAGCGTCAGGGTTTGGAGGATTTGTCTGCATCGTATGACACTACCAGCTCAGCTAGATTCTGGAGAAATTACCTCTTTCAATTTTCTTACTAATAATGGATATTATGTTGGGTTTTTTTTGTTTTGTTTTGTTTTGTTTTGTTTTTTCTTCATTCCATGAACCAGTATTCAGAAATGATGGGAAGCAGTAGAGCCTCCCTTTTGCTTCTACTTTGCTGTTCATCACTGCTCATTCTTTTTACTTATGCCCTTTCTTCCCATTTTCTTAATTTCATTTATACCTGCCCTTTCTATTTCCATACCTCCTCATATCTTTCTCTCTTACTTCCTTTTCTATTTCTTCTTCCATATCGTCTTCCTCACCATCTGTTCAGTTCAATGCGTTCTCCCAGCCTGAGTGGAAAAATACTTTGAAAATCCTGAAGGAGGCTTACAGGATGGAAGCAGCAGGAAATGAGGGTGCAGTAACAAAGAGGAAGTTCTTATTCATGAAATGGTGTGGCACTGTCAGCAAGAGGAGAAAAAATGTGGTGAAGAAAGAATGTGCATGCTTAAAATCCAGCCTGAACTGGGACCATTCCTCTTCTACTTCTCCCTAGCTTTTGCCTTGCTGAATTGAGGACTTTGGCCTTTACCCCTAATGTTAAAGAACAGGAGAAACATAAACACCCATAAAGCTAAGCTACACCAAGAAGGACGTATCTAATGTGCTTATTTTTGAAGGACATCAAGCAGTAACCTTTGAACTAAAGTTTACTCCAGTAAACAAGACAAGAATTTGGGTTTTGAGAATGGATTGGGAGAGCAAATATTTCTCCTTAAGATGATACTTTTTGCATTCCAGAAATAACTGGTGATTTATGTGAGCTGTAGATATGCAACCCATTCTAAATTAGTATAATTTTCATTTCAAAATGTACTGTTTATCCCTCTTCTAAATCTTTAATAAATATTTTAAATAAGAATTATAATAGTTTTCCTGTTGGACCATGTACTCTTCTTTCTTCCAGCTCAGAATTATTTTGTTCAGAATTATTTTGTATTTCACCCCCAGCCACTCTGAGTATGCCTGTGTTTCAGTGACTGCTGTAAACTAGTGTTAAATGGAAAATGATCTGAGCTGGCTTGAAATGGAAATTAGCTTGGTTACTGATAGCTCTATAGAAGTGGCCAAATGAAACTTAGAATGGTTTGCAGTGCACGCCTAGGGAAGGCTCTGTGGTTAGCTGGAGTTGAGCTCTGTGGTGTCATGGTTATGTTCCTTGTAATTTCTGAAGTAGACGGGGAAGAGGCAGTTTACGCATATCTGCATATAAACCAAAAATACTGCGGAAGCTACAGTCAAGACATACATGGAGTTTCTTCAAACCAACTTGCATTCATCATTTAGAGATATCATAGTTACTGTTACAAGCACTTCCTAAAATCAAGTTGTTGCAGATTACATCTATGAAATTGTTTCCATTTTTATCATGAGAAACAAAGTGTCTTCGTTTGTTGGATGTGATCTTTTTTATAAGCCAGCTTTTCTATTGTCTAGACACTAATACCTGTTAGCTTGTATTAGTGGAGCAATTTTTCTCTCATTTGGAATTCAGAGTGGACAACCTGTCAGTATTTTTCTTTTACACTTTGAAAACCAAATCACTTTTCTGCTCAACTTTTGAGCCTGAAAGATTCTCTTGTAAGCCAAGTTCAACTCTGTTCTGAATTCCCCCCTTTTCCCATAAACAGTAATGATGACATGAAATGGCAGAACAGAAGACCTACATACCTCTCACCAATCTTGGAAGACTTCATGTTTGTGCAGCCATAATATCACATTTAATGGGTCCACCAATGAAAGGGATTCATAATGTGAGAATGGAACAAAGATCCTGTAATTCTTTACTCAGCGCTGCTTTGTGCTCAAACAACTGACCTGATGGGGCACTGAAAGAACTTCTTTCACACACTTGTCCCCCATTGTGTTCTGCAGGGGCCTTTGCAGCATTAGAAGTATCTGACACAATTCCTGCTTTGTAGCAGGAAACACCAAGTTGGGTCCAAAGTAGCTGAAATACTGAGTCTGTTACAGTGAAAGAGGCTCTTTATTCATGGACTGTAAAGCCATAAGGGATCCTTGAGATCATCTAGTTTATCTCCTGCATAACACAAGCCTTGCATAAATGCCTGTTTGAATAAAGCATATCTTTCAGAAAGCTTTTCACTCTTCGCTTGAAAGCCACAACTGATGGGGAATCCACCCCAGCCCTTGCACGTTCTTTTAGTGTTTGCCATTTACAGCCTGAAGCCTGTTGCCAGTTTACAGCCTAGATCATACCGCTCCTGTTTCCAATATGCTCTTGTTTCCTCTGGACTGTAACCAAGTCACGTTTTTTACTTTTTCTTGTACAGTAGATAGAACAAAATATAGAGTAGAATAATAGGATATGTTTAGACAAAATGTTAGTAAAAATATTAACACTTAATTTCTGTGTAGTTTTATTAAAACGTATGTTACTAAGGTCCTAAGACCAATTTTCAAAAATTACCATAGAATGTGGAAGGACTTTTTACTAGGGCATGTAGTGATAGGAGGAGGGGGAATGGTTTTAAACAGGAAGAGGGCAGGTTTAGATTAAACATAAAGCAGAAATTCTTCACTTTGAGGGGGGGTAAGGCACTGGCACAGGTTGCCCAGAGACGTTGTTGAGGCCCCATCCCTGGAGGTGTTCAAGGCCAGGCTGGATGTGGCCTTGGGCAACCTGGTCTGGTGGGAGGTGTCCCTGCCTGTGGCAGGGGGATTGGAACTCGATGATCTTCAAGGTCCCTTCCAACCTAAACCGTTCTATGATTCTATGTTAGTGAAAGGTGTTTAGGTGTGCATATGTTAAAGATGCAGGTAGACCCCAAATGCCCAAGGGCGTTTTCAGACAGGCTGGTAGGCATCTGATGCTGACGTCTCAATGCCTTTGTACAGGAAAGGTTCTTTGTTATTTCACTTATTTCCCATCAGTCCAGTACAAGTGGAACAGGTCAACCTCATGTGGAGGTAGTGGTGTAGCTCTGAAAGTGGTAGAGCTGGATTGGCGTTCAGCTGGTCCCAAGCACAGGATCCTGGCCCCTGAGGTTGCTTCTCACTCTCTATCCTTGTGCTTGGGACAGGTGTGTTCTGTCTCTCCCATACTGTTAGGAAGCTTGCAATCACTCTTCATCAATTTGCAGATATTAAGTTCCCATGTGATGCCGTTAAAAATCTGTTTCTGAAGAACTGAGGTTTTTATGAGATGAATTTGTACCATGGTATGGATGTGAAAGGAATACAGAAGAAGTGGATATGTAGACGGCTTAACTTTAGCTAATATCTTGCACGAAATCTTTTGGGTAAATAACACATCCAATAAAAATGCCATTCATTTTGAGCAACAAGCATAGAATTAACAACCACCGTTCCAAGTAACATAAAAATTTATGACTCTTTACAAAAGATGGGACAACTATTTACATATACTTAGCTCCTTTCCATCCCTTAATTGTATGCAGGTGTTACAGCAAATTGTCAACACACACTCACAACTTTGAGATAGTAGTTTTGGAAGTGTATTTCCTGTAAGCCAGAATATGGATTTACATAGTACTAAAAATTTTTCATCAGTTTTCTTATCATGGTGTCCCTGAAACAGATAGTACTTAACTCAAACTGAGAGGAATGTTTGGTAGGAAAGTTTAATTTAAAACTGAAAAATAAGACATTAATAATTACTATTAGATGTCCTTTAAAAATCCCATGAATTTTTCTGTGTTCCCTCCCCCTCTTTTTTACCTAATGCTGCAGAACTTTCGAGGTTAGTGATACTTGCAGGCATAAATTCTTCTCCCAAGCATCTACTTTTCCATCTCAGACTGGTCTCTGCAACTGTGTGGAAACATGCTTTATTATATGATGCAAAGAGGAAGAGCAGGGGAGAGATGTCCAGGACCCTGTTTTTTTAGGATTACCGTCCTGGAGGAGACAGGAATACTGTAAGGTTCAGCCAGTCACTCAGAAGTTATTCTTGACACAAACCAGAGTAAGTTAAAAACAAACAAAACTACTTATTTACACAGTTGAAAACAGGTAACATGAAATGCAAACCATGCAAAAATACATGAACGGAAATGAAAGTTAAAAAAAAAACACCAACACTCATCTCTGTCAGGGACTCTGGTTAGCACTGAAGGTGCTTTCTCCCTGGATGATTCATCTCTCAACCCGGTGAGTGCTTTATACTGGTCTCGACTATAGCTTGAGGTTGCTTTCGCAGAAGAGTCCCCTCCTAGGGGGCCACTAGGTCTCTTTCTAGCCCACTTCTGAGGAGGAGGGGAATCCCACCTCTACATCAGCCAGTTTTTGTTAATAGAAGCAAGGAAGGATTTGCAGCCTTCTGCCAGTAAATTGGTGTTTACAGCTTCCTGCTTAGGTGAGTTTAGGATTGGACCTCTATCAGGTAATCACGGACATAGTTCTGTTTTCCAAAGAAGCCGAGCCAATTACTAGCAGTTTGCAGGAAGTTGAAAGTTCACCTCTTTTCAGTTAAATCATAACCTCACCCACGCACAGAAGTTGCACCGCCTCATGCTGATGGGCTGAATCTGTGAAGTGGCACCAGGAACTGATTGCTTCCATGTTTTGGAAATGGAGTGTGAAGACTCCAAGAAAGTCCAAGCTTTTACTTGTTATAGGCTGTGTTTTTATGAACAACAGAATGTAAAGGATTCTTTTGACCAAAATAATGTTAATTGGGTGGTTTTTTCCCCCCAGAATTAAAACAGACCCATGCTAAATGCTGATACAATAAAGCATAAGAAGTTGGAATAGCAAAATGTATGTTTCCCCGGGATTTTAGATCTCTTAGGACAAGGGAAAAATACTTATTGGTATATAAAGAGTGGAAACGAGTACTTGATTTTACTTACAAAGTGAAGCACAGATCCTTTAACAGAATCCATGTGATCGGTTATTATATCACTTGAATGTTGTCCCAGCAGTTGTCTTTTGAATTGTAGAGGTTGCTGAGCCAAGTGGGCTTTACTTTGCATGTCACTCTATTATTTTATATTGTACTGAAATGACAGTATTCCCTTGCTTCTCAACAAGCCTCTAAATAAAATCTGTGTTTACTTTCTGAAGCTGCCAAGTTAGGCAGAGTTATAAATAGAAAAATAATTCTGACGGAGGAAGCAGGGTGAGGTTTTATTGGAAAGGTTATCTTTCCAGTGGGTTTTTATAGCATACTTAGAGTCATGTTTTGCTCTCAGTCCTTTAGTCACATTCCAGGATGATGCTTTGAAACCAATTTTTGGTTTCTGAACCAAAAAAGAAGTAATACAGCGGTTGTTGTGTGCCATCTAGTGTTCCTCGTATGAAGCAGACTTTCGGAGGAGTTCCCACGGGACGGATGTCCCACGTCCTGTGCTTGTAGGACCATCGCCTGCCTTTCCTCTTCTGCAAAAGGCTTCCAAGGTGTGAGGCTGTGGATCCTCGGAGCCCTCCGTGCTGCTGGCACCACGGCTGGGAAAGGGAAGGAAAAAAGGGAACGGCGGGAGGAGAGGGCACTAAAAATGGCTCTTTCGGATTATAGGCAGATACCACCGTTTAAATACCACCTGTGGGTTGCACTAGAATATAAGAAGAATCACCTCAATGCTGTGATAGTCCCTGAACTTGAAGAACAGAACTTTGGCTTAAAGCAAGTGAACTGAATGTCCCTGTGCTGCAGCTGGATATAGCGTGAGTCCGAATATAGATTCAGTGCAGTTCAGATCCTGTTTTGGTACTGCATGGTCCTTGTGTCCAGGGGACCTGCAGGAGATACTGTCCTCACAGCAAGAAGAGTGGTCTACATACTTCATCTCTATAAACTTTTCTGGTTTAGTATGTCTCACTTCCAGTAGGTCTGTTTTTATTGATCCAGAAATAACTAAACTGAATACCTTGAGGTGGGTGTCACTGTTAGTAAGAGACTAATTTTAAATGGTGTAAACAAAATACGGCTGGAGAGCTGAGAAACTTGCAGGGAATGCAGTAACACTAAGGTGGTTTGAACTTTGCCAAGGTTATAAAGAAAAGCCTGTGAAAATTCAGAAAATTGAATCCACATGGCCCAAGTCTCAGACAACTAAGCCTTGGAGATCATCATTTAGCTCTGGCGTTGCTTATATGAGTTTTGTGGATGACCACAGGGCAAACATTTGAAACCATACATTGTTCTGTGAATTAATGAGGAAGTGAGGTGTTGAGAAAGGGAACATTAAATGGAACTGAAAATATTTGAATTAGAGAAAGAAAATACTGCTGGGTTTGGGGAGGGAAGGAAGCAGACCTGAGCAGCAAGTCTAAGTTCAAGCTGGATTTTGGCAGGCTGTATTTTTATCAGGCCTCTTTGTTCCAGTTTAGGTAAATGTAAATTATTTTAGAGAAAGAATTCTTTCCAAAGGAAGATCAGCATAAACAAATGTAGATAAACAATGTAGAAAGAAAGACTGAACTGGTAACTCATTTTCTGGGTATTCTATGGTTGTAGGTAAAGTTCAGAATGAAAATGCCTATTACTAGAATGTTTATTATTATTAAAATGCTTATTATAAGAGAAGTGGTTCAAGAACAGCGGTTGATAGAATCACTAAGAAATAATTGAACTGCCCGACATTAAGTGTGTGTGATAACCTTATTTTTGGGATCCTCCAGAAATCCAGGGCAATCCACTGTGCACATGCAATGAGTCCATTACACTTGATAAAAACAGTAACTGAAAATAATTGTGGTGACTACCTCATGTGAGAATGTTTCAGATTTAGAATCTATCCTTATGGGCAGAACACAGCCCAGAACAGGCAATTTTGTACCTTCACAGCAATGACATCTTTTAATTCAGTTGCTTTTCACCCCTACAACCTCTGCTGATCCTCTTCCTAATACTGTAGTACCCTTTTCTCACCGTACTTACCTCTTTCAGTAGTTAAAGCAAAAAGTTAAACAGGTTTTGCAAAAATTGATTAAAAAAATCAATGCACTTGAACTAGCCCGAGAGATATCTCTTGCAGACAAAAGAATAAGTATCTGCCTCCTTTTCTGAACCACTTGTGCATTCTTTGGATTTAAATCAAAATCCTATCGGAAATTCAGGATTCTTTTTCTCTTAAACATAGCTTCTTCATAAATCATGGACTATGTCTCTGACTTTTCCAATTAGTTTGTTATTGACCAGAATAGCTAGTCAAAGATTCATGTGTAACCCCCAGTCCCCTTTTCTGCCTTCATGATCCATCGGATGAGTCACTGCTTAGTAATTTCTCTCCTGGAATTCAAACAGAGGAAAACCTGAGGAGGAGTTATTTCTTTCTAAGAGGACTCCATATGAATAGGTGATCATCATTAAGTCTGTGCAAAGGGCAGGAGTTTTCCTTGTCACATCCTGTGGATTTTGATTGAAAAAATAGAAGAAAAAGACAGCAGAGGATACCAGCGAACACAGTCGTGATAGTGTGCGAAGGACTTAGCTATACATTGACACTGTTACCCAGAGGCTGTCCCCAATATCAAAGGCAATTTGTGAACCGTGTTGTGAACCATGTGTGTAAATTTCCCAAAACTATTACACTATGTATTCCTTTTTTTTTTTTTTTTTAATGTGTGTGTGTGTTTATGGTATGCACAATACAACTAACAGCTGATGGGGCTGGGCACATCCTCCTATACAATGTTAATAATGGGGAAAAAATAAACATTGCACACAGCAGCATAAAATGATAAAGCAGCCAGTTTCCTAAATGAAAGATGAGATAAAGCTCTGGTCTGTAACTCAGGAAACACATCAGCATTTTCATCACACGCAGCCTGGAATGCTGGCTATAAACAATAGGCTGGCAACACAAGGGGAGGAAAGGAGAGAATTACTTAGTCTAAACAATTTATCTAAGAAAAATTTAATGAGCTACTTCTGTGTTTCGGTACAAACATGGGGTTTTAGCTCAAATGAGCAGGTTCTTTAAGGCAGCGTCTAGACGTTTGTGGTGGGAGAATGCCGAGAGAGAGGGTTGTGCAGAGGAGTTTTGTCATCACTTTGAAAAGAGGGGCTGCTCCATCCTGGGACAGGAGGGGAAGGGCAAATGTCTAGGAGGTTATTTACCCTTTCCTTTGACCTTCCACATTGTTCGGTCTCAGCGATCCTTCGTTTCCTATTTTATTCTGTCCAGCTCTGAAGATGCTTCCGCAGAAGAGAATGCAGAATGTTAAAATGGAGACCATTTCCAAGGAAAAGAGCCCTAACCCTCTCAGGATGAGTTATGATGACCAGTCACATTTGTGTGAGAAATAAGTTTCTCTCTAGAGCAAACATACATGAGGAGGAACCATATGATAAAGATCTTCTGAGCACTGTAATGGGAAGGAGGACAAAAGGTGCCCAGAGTCTCATTTATTTATTTTTATTGCGTTAAAGCTTAGCAGCCTCCATCTTGGAGCAGGACCACATCATAGCAGCCCCAGTCTGAAATGGCAGGCCCTGCCCTAAAGTCTGCAGAGTCGGACTGGAGAAGCAGTGGTGGGACACAGCAAAGGGATACACAACCAACCAGTGAGTAGGGCACATCAGCTGAGATGACAGCTGATGCCTTTCGCCCATCAGCAGGATTTAATTTGGAGAGAGGTAACAGGCCTGGAGCAGACAGCTAGATCTGTGAAGTGATGGTGGAAAAGATGAATTGAGGCTCACAGGTGAATCCTTCAAGGATTACCACGGCTTCCTGGGCTTCCATCTTCCTTGAGATCGAGCCTTCACAGTGAGGACTGGGAGGCAGAAATCCACAGCAAACACAGTATAATCACTGTGGCAATCTTGTGGGCATATCAGAGATACCCTGACAAGCCTCCTTGTTACAAGAGCTGGATCTGTAAGGCTCCCGTCCACCTGATTCAATAGGAACCTGCTTCCTCCAGGCAGCAGAGAGTGGAAGGAGGTGCTTATTCCCCTGTGAGAAGTGAGGGCACCCACATGCCCAAATTGAAGTCAGGTACAGCTCTTTACTTTGAAAGCTTCAGGGTATATAAATTGATATGTCTTGCTTCCAGCTGTCTTTCCTCCTTGGAAGGCTGGTCTCATTTCTGAGTTCCTATTGGCGGAGCTGGAGAAAAATCAGAAGTATGACAATATTTGAATAGCTGGCAACCTTCCCATGCTTTCAAATGGCTTTTAAAACATAATGCTTTTGATGCATATATTGCTAGGTAACACTGAGGTTGAAACCTTAATTTCAAGGTGATTAAGTTATCTGTTCTTCACCATCAGGATTTCACTGACAAGGGCTGAGGGCACCTGAGAACCCAAGATCACGGTAGAACAATTGAGTTGCAATTTTGGAAATTTCTGGAGTTGTGTGGATATTTATACACTCACTATACACCAACTATTTGTTTTAATGGAGTCTAAAATGGAAATGATGGATCTGAAGTCCTCTCTAAATTGACAGAAAGTCATGGTGTTATGCCAATTCACAGGACCTAGCTGGCTATTTTGAAAAATATTAGGAAATTTTGAGGAATCTGAAGGAATAAAGAGCTTTCTACCTGGCCTTTCACAGTCACTTGCAAAGCTGCCCTACACCTCCACGGGCAGCAGCCTCTTGCCTTTAGGAAAACTGAGTGCGCCAGTCCTCGTCCCACCTGGAGACTTCACGCAGACTCTGCTGGCTTCTCTGGGGGCCGTACACCAGTTGCGCATATGCCCTTAAACTGACTTACTGGAGGATTCAAGCCTTTTCTTTAAGTATGTTTAGGGGAGATTGGAGGAAAAAAAATACAGTTCTTTGGAGATGAAGTAATGGCAAATATCTTGGAGATGGAAAAGGGAGGCCAAGTTTTAGACTTCAGCAAGCGTGCCAGTGGAATAAGCTCTAATGTGTAGGATATGAATAAAGATCCTCTCAATGCATAACACTATTTTATGATCCCTCAAAAGAGGAAAACCGTCTTGCCAGCACAAGAATTCTCATATCAACAATATTGAATGTTTCAACCGAAAAGCCTTGATGAAGTGAATGCCAAGAGCATTAAGGATGCTGAGGCCTATTTTTCCCTGCTTGTAGAAACAGCATGAGTTGGTAAAAAGAGACATTTTGTACCAAAGCTTTTCTGGCTCTAAATATCTTAGGCAATATTTTCTAGCTTGTAAGGAGAATTCATATTTTGGGACAAAAGCTTTGCCAAGGAAACAAACCAAGAAAGTACAGAATTATGCTCTAATTTGGAAGGTTGTGATTGTTCTGCCAGATGGCGGGGCTTTTACTGTGCCATAAGACAGGCTAAACAGCAAATACAGGAACAGCAGAATATGGCATACAAATTAAGTGTTATGGAAATCTATTGGCTCAAAACTTCTTTAAAGTTTTAATAAAAGTATGATTATCATCTCAAGAAGTAAATAATGACCTGATTTAGATTTTAGTGTGTGCTGAATGTATAATTCTAACCAGATGACATTAAAGATGGAAGTGCTTCTAGCATATGTGGCATACAGAAATATTTCACCAAGATTCTTCTCCTTAAAAGAAACCCAAAGAATGGTCTGCCTTCTCCTACCTCTCCGTCAGCCCTCCCTAGGCCTTGTTCCCACCACGCACACTCCCACATAAGAATTTGTAGCAAGATGTCACAACCACTCTGTTACTCTGCTCCAGTGTCAGAGTTTTCTATGAAAAAAATAATTAAAGGTATATATTGTCAGTGTGGTCTAATGGAGCTTTTCATTGTTCTCAGTTGAGCTTAATGAGATAGTAAAGAATACTTTTGCCTAAATGCAAAGGGGGGAAAAGCAATAGAAAGACCTAAAAAAAAAATCAAGACAAAACATATTAGAGAAGAAACAAGTAAAATGTATAGCTTGAATCGACTTCACTCCACAAAGGGTCAACATCCTGAACAAGGTTGTTTTTGATAATTAAGCTGAATACGTTTTTTTGGGATGATTCAGCTCCAGAGACTTTTATGTGGTATTAGGCCAGATTCTGATCATCTGCCATCGTTATTTAGGCAGTGAAAAACCTTGTGAGTGAGTGTTTAGTCTTGGCAGGGGGAATTCAGACTGCTGAAATGAGGTACGTAGGCTTATGCACTCGCTGCACAAACAGAGTACCCCTGAAGACCTATGGAGAGCATGAGAATGAAATGCTTTTCCAATTGTTTAAAGAGGGAGCTTAGTATCTTTTGTAGGTTGATGTGAGGCTCCTGCATGTGGAACACAATGCTCTGAGACTAGCCAACATCAAACACTATGTCTTAGGATGTATCTGATGGTGAAGAGGTGCCTGACGCTTGGCTCCATTTGAAGTTGGTGTCTTGATAATTTGGAATTAAGTACATTGCTTTTTGAGGGTAAGTGCCCAATTGCTGAAGATGTGATGGCATTTGCTTACCTTGGAGCTGCTCAGGACATTGCTCAGAAACAGGGCACTTGGTAAGAAACATCTAGCACTTCCCAGGCTAGTGCTCTTGCCATAAGCCTCCAGGACAGTCTGAGTGAGGTGGTGCTCTCCCTCACTCCTACCTGTTGAGAGCCACCGTACAGTGGGAAGCACAAGACACAGTGGGGGGAAGGAGCAAAAGAAAGGCTTTGGACCTGCCATCAGTCGTGACTGGATGTTGTCCCCCGTGACTCTTGGGAGGAAACACAAGTGGTCTCTGGCTCTGAACACAATGTGGTACCAAGAAGAAGAATGTGCTCATTTACACAATGCAGCTATGAAGAAAACATTTTGGGGCCAAACCCAGGAGTCCCTGAAGTTGATGTAGACATTTTCTTTGGGGTCAAGATGTTGCAAAATGGCCCTTTTCCTTTCCACGTGGAAGAAAGGCAAAGAACTGAAGGTGCTGAAGAAACAGTGCATTGTTTGGGTTTTTTTTTTTAGAAAGCGAAAACACAGCTGATTGATAGCATTTCCTTTGTAATTGTGTTTTAAGTGGCTTTAAGAGTGTCTTTCTAGTCATCTAACCTCTTATTACCATAGTGTCTGAATGTCTAATGTGAATTTATTGCAATGGTTGTATATTTGTGGTTGAGTTTATTATTTAACGGCTCATTTTAAAAGGCCTTAGACTGTCATTAAGATGAGATGTGTGTGAATAAAGCCAGCAGGTTTTGTCTAGTAACGGTGTGTGGTAGTAAAGGGCTGAGAATAAGAAAAATAACTATAATGATTTGTTTTCTGTGTGCCAACTTTAACAGAGAAAAGTTGGAATGATTTGGGAGAAAGAACAAAGGAAATGACAATAAGTTAAAGACAGTTTTCAACAGATTAAATTTACATTGACCGTTTTAGAGATTTTTGTAATTTGTATTGTGAAGAGAAGGAGTCTTTGTCTGTGGCAGACAACTCCTACATCTCCACGATCTCTGCTCCTCTCTGTCTGCGTGTGGATACTTAATTGTATGTGAATATTTTAACAGGAAAACACAGCGTATGGCTAAACCAGGTCAAAGAAGATTTGTGCAGCTCTCCCATATAATTTACAGGAAGAGTCTGTGAAAAGAAATCCTTTCTTGCTTTTCCTGCTTCTAAGTGGCTGAAATGCATGCCTTTCTTGCCCCCGTTTTATTCAGAATATTTATGGATATGTTTACTTATTAATGAAATTTCTTAGAAGCAGACATAAGACCTACTTCCATTCTCCAAACCACTTACAGTAACTATATCATCTTTCTGGATCTGTTGCTTACTTGGAGACTGTAAGTTCCAGGAAAAGATGTGTGGGTGTTAGCAGGGACTGGGCAGGGAGAAGTATTTCTTTAATTTGCATAAGGCAATGCATTTTCCAAAAAGTTTTGGGCCTGAAAGATGGATACCGCAGCTCTCCATATACTCCCGGGCCTCTCCAGGACCTCTTTCTGCAGTATGGGAGGTAATGGTGTGCAGACCGTGACCTGGGACGCGTGTGGCACATGAAGCGGGGAGGACTCGGGCAGCTCTGTGTCAGCCAGCAGGGACCATTGCAGCACGGGGCTCTCCTGATCAGCCCGTCACATCCTACACAAATCCACGGCCATGCACACACGGCATGTGTGGTCATGGGGCTGGGGAGGAAATATGAGATTTTCCTGAATGGCCCATAGAAAAAAAGGTCTAAATGTAACGTTTCTGCTTTGCTCTGGCAGAAGAGGTGAGTGTGCTGTGAAACTGAGGGTGTGGTGAGTGCTGGTTCACAAACTACTGTGTATGTGATGCAGTGCAATCGCAGAGACTGTGGTTTTTTTGTGAATTAATGCTGAAATTTTCAGAATATTCTAGGGAATTTGAATAACTAGCCCCAAAGCTCTCATGAGAGAGTTTTCTATGCTTTTCCTCCCAGAAGGAATAGAAAATGTTCTTCTTTTCTATGTTCTCGTTATACACAGGAGTAAACCTCTTCAGAGCTGGTGAGTGTGGTGATGAGCTTTCCTTCCAGGGAAGCGTAAACTACAGATGAGCTCCTTTGGGGCGCCAGCTAACTGAAACATATAAACAGTACACAGGCGTATGTTGAGTGAAAACTGAAATTTGTGGCTCAAATAATTTTCACAGGAATGAGCATGGGGGCTAGGGCTTTAGTGGGAGAGAAAACGTCATGGCAGTATGGAGAGGGGAAAAAGTCACAGAGGAAAAACATTATGGTGTAGGAAAAAAAGTTGATGGAGAGCTTTCCAAGCAGAGAGTTGGCTGAAAGGAGGTTTGGAGCTGTGACAGAAGAACGTAATTCCTCGTTGACTCTTGTTCTGTTCAGGAAGACAGGCAGTTATATATTATTTCTAAATGAGGAGGTTTGCGTCATAGGAATACTTTATTTTCTCCTCAGAAAAGAGAAAAAAAAAATCCATATAAGACTGCAGTTTAGCTCAAATAGTTTAGGTCAAATAGATAAAAAATATTTATCAAGACTTTGCTACTTGTGTCTTTACAGTGTGCCCTTGCTGGGGTTTATCAATGCCAAGAGCATGTTATAATTCTAGAAGAAGGGAGGCAAGGGAGCCCTAATAAATAAGTTACAGGGAAATTTATGCTTCCAGCCACCTGCTACCCAGTCAACTGTGTTAATGCCTGGCAAAATCGAAGTCCCTGTGAGGTTTCCTGTCTCCTGAATATTAGTTTCCCCTGTAGTAGGTAGATACCTCTCTAATGGGTTTCTGGCCACCTGCAGACCTGTCCAGCTGGGTAAATTGCATTGCATTGTAATGAACCTGCTTAAGCAACCGGGAGGAAAGTTGCTTCAAAATTATTTCCATGATGGGAAAAAAAAAACTTAATTAAAATATTATGCTCTTGAGTATCAAATAGCACAGTTAGAAAACTGAAAACAATAGTAGCTTGCCTTTTTGTCCTATCTTAAATGGTAATGAATGTAGCTGATGAAACCTATTGCAGGTCATATTACCAGGACATACTAAGTTGTGTGATCTGTGTAGTGAGACATATGGGGATATTGCAGGCATTATCTGGACATGCTGTTTGGATATTTTATTAAAATACGTTTTCTGGACACTTTGTTATGCACCTGGAGCCTAATGTATTCATAGCTAATAAATTCTAATGGATATATAAATGTGCAAAGGAGGCAAGGTCAGTGGGAAGGTAGATGTGTCCCATAAATAGCACACTCCAGAGACTTTTGTCTATGAGATGACAAATTTCACTCTCCTTTCCTTTTCATCCTCCCCGCCCCAAAAAAACCAAAACACCCCTCATGGGAAAAGCAGTGGAGGGATCCAATGGGTATGTGACTCGCAGAAACATCAAGGAAGAATGGAGAGGATAATAACCTAGTTTTTCACATTATCATGTGCTCTGTCACGGAAAATAAAGTGGCAAACCCTGATAGAAAAGAAGGAGCTTTTTCCAGCATGGCAAAGGTGACAGGCAGGGACAGCCATATCTAACCATAACAGCTGAGGTGGTGTCCTTTCTGGAGAAACCCTGCCTTCAGGGTGAGGAGTCAAAGCGCCCAGCCTTGCCAGCTAGCTCCTGCGCACAAGCAACCAGGGACATCTTGACTGATAAGTGTAACATACAAGAATATATTCCTGCCTTGCATTTTTCTATTGCAATTTTATTATTGCAGATCTCTGTTTTAATCTGTGTGTTGCAAAATGAAACAGTCCTTACCTTTTATCCCTACCTTGTACAGTAGGAAACCGATATGCTATTACCACTGGGTACTATAATTGCCATCATCACAATTGGTGGATTTCTCCCAGAGTACTACAGACTGTAGGCATGGTTACAAGTTCCCCCAGAGTCTGTAAGGTAGCGTCCATTTGTCTGCAAATGCATGCTGTAAACTCGTAGGTTTGACTGTCTAAACTGGAGAGGAGGAGAGTTTTCCGGGGCCTGGATCTGGACATCACTTCATTTGCAGTGGTGGTGCCTCAGCAGGGCTGGGATGCTCACCTGCTCTGGGGGCAGCCAAGACTATGGGGTGACTCTGGGTAGCAGAGATGCCCTGCGAGATAGAAAGGGTGTTATGTTTGCAAAGAGGAAGCTATTTTGTGAAATTTTTCATAATCATAAGAAAGGGAGACGAAGGGTTGAAACTATGAGCTCTCCTGGCCTTTCTGTGTGGCAAAATCACCTTATTACCATGATAAATAGCCTGCCTCTTCTGTGTGTTATGTCAGTGCATTGGAGCTTTTGCTTTTGAATTTGGCTCTGGTTGAGTAAATATTGTGTTTCTGTCTGGGCTTGCTGTCCTTCTAGTTTCTCTGCAGTTTTCAAATGAACCTCTGTGTTGAGGCATTGCTCACTGGGCACATACTCCTGAATGCCAGAATGAAACAGTCAGCAGTTAGTGACAGCAATTACAAACAAAATCCATGCCAATTCCGGCTTTGAAAGTTAAAATATACTACCCTTTCTGAGTCTCTGCTCCTTTTGTGATCTTTCTATAGCTACATGAAATGTGGTTAATTAACCTGCCATCACCTTCTTTTCTGTGAATCAGTAGTCACACTATCTACTTGGTACGCTGAAGTTTTTCAGTGATGTATGTTCCTCCCTGTGCTGACATTTTATTTAACCTCTTCGTAATCTGCTAAGTTAATTCAGTTTTGCATGTTTTTTTTTCTTGTATGCTGGTATTTCTAGTGCTCCTGGTCTTTCTATTAATTTTGAAGTAGATAACCCACATTACTGTAAGGTGACCGGGATCGTCATTCTTTCAGTTTAATTCTTAGTTCTGGTATGGACTCGGCCATGCTTTTGTGGAAAGGTAAGGCTTCTCTGTCTGTGGAATATACCTTCCAATGGGAGCTTGCTAACTAGCAATTTTTTTCTTAGCTAGTTTATTTGTCTGTTATCCTAAGTTTTCAATGAAAAGGAAAACTACAAAAGGAGAAAATTTGCATTTAATAAAGAAGCAATGAAAAACTGAAGCTTGAAAACGTCCTTCAGTTTGAGGCAGCCTTAGGATAGTGAAATTAATAAGTAAAATTTAGATAAAATGGAGAAAGATATCTACCACTGCAATGCAGTGAAATGGAATTAAAGAGTCTGAGTGATTCTTTCTTGTAAAGGTCAACATCATCGACTGAATTTTTGTGAACCTAATAAATTCTAAGATATGCTATAAATAGGAGCATCTCAAGGGCAATACTTAAGTCATTCAATTGAAAAATGGTACAAAATAAATAGTAAAATGATAATGAGAAATGGCAAATCAAGTTAAAATGGTACGTTTAGACCTGGCTTTCTTGATAATACAATTTTAAAATGTTACCAAATCAATTCTTGTTTATAATGCGTTTTGGAAAGAGATTAACTGACTTTGCATACAAACCAGGTTTCTACATGGGTTTTCAATAATGCCAACACTATAGTTATTTGACTATTTTTTAAAGGCTGTCACGAGAATGAAAATCTCTATTTACATATTTACAATTTGATATTAATTTTAACCTGTAAATTCAATATTTTATGAGAAAAGGAACCAAAGTTTTACTATGTTACATTTACTATAGAACTACAAGATTTTATCTCAATTTTCACTAATAAAACTACAATTTATTAGTAAGGAGGATAATTAGTCACAATCTTGTAATAAATTTTGTCAAACTTTTATTAAATCAAGAACTCAGGGAATTCCAGTAGTTAATGCCCTGTAGGAGATCAAATTAGATGATCGCAGTGGTCCATTCCAGCTTTAACTATACTCATAGCTTTATAACAAATACCCCCCAATTGTATATCCATGTATAATTTTTATTTTTAAATACTGAATCAGATTTCAGACTGGTGCTTTCTCATGAAGAAGAATGTTTGTAGTCAGTGCTCAGCATCCAAAAATGTTCTGTTCCCAGCTCCATCCTGACTGTAAAAGCTCCTGTTGTGCACTTTGTCCTGACTGTAAAAATGTCACTGTCCCGAGAGCACATCATGGTTCAGAAATGAAGTTTGCCTTTGATGTAGGGGAGACAGCTGCCTCCTGGCCTGGCTGGCTCCTCTCTGTGTTCTGCTGCCCATCGAGGATGCGCTACAGTCGCCAGCCAGCCAGCCACACGCTCTCCTCCAGCAAAACAAAGGCTTTGGGCTGAGGAGATGGAGAGTGAAAATTCAAACAAATAGTGGCAGCCCGAGGTCTGTAGATCAATATTTTCCGAAGTTGTCTCTAATAACAGTTTTTGTAATATTTAGGCACTTTCCTGAGCTAACGCTCGCTGAACAGGGTGGTGAAGGACAGCACCCAGGTTGCCTCTGTAAGCTGAACTGTCACATTAAACTACATGCGAAGAAAGATGGGAACCTGTGGACATATTACCTTATATCTGGCACACTTTTTTGGTTTTGAGGTCTTTTTCATTCCTCTGTCCCTCAGTTGGATACACTGTACTTCCAAATTAATGCATTTTGACTACAGCTTCAGCCTTCTCCCACTTGTACTTTGTCTGCTGGGAGCACATGCAGCAAATCAAGGTAAAGCAATAACAGGAAAGCATTTGAGCATAGACGCAAAATAACCAGAGGCACTCACACAAAAACAAGTGGTAAGGTCATGGAGGAGTCACAGGGAGGGCAGAACCTAAAAGAAAAAGGGACCAAACAGGATACATACACAGAAATGTTGCTGATAGCATCTTCATCTTGTGTTCAAGGCACTCTGCCCCCTAACAAACAAGAGCATCGTGACTCGATGGGTAGGAACTAAAGGATAAAAGAGTGGCAGGTAACGCAGCACTGTGGCCCTGAGCCTCTGTAATTCTGCCTAGCAGAAGTCAGGGTGGTGACGGAGAGCTGCCCACCCAGGCCAAAAGGGTGCAGGATCCCAGCAGATGTGCAAGGTGTAGCAAAATACCTGAGCGCGCTGTGGGGAACAGCTGGAAGCAGCTGTGGGTGTTGTAGGGGCAGAGGACCAGGATGAGCCCCTGGGAAGCAGCGAGCTAGGTGAGGAGCCATCCTTGTAGCAAATTACACCAGTTAAACTGGCCCTTGTTCCTCATGCTGGAAACCTTTGGTCAAGCAAATATCTTTGACCTAAGGTTGTGAGTGAATTATACTTTCTGTGTACCGAAGGTCATAGGAAGTAAACCAATGATGCTTTGGCATCTCAGACTCTGTGAAATGAAGTTAAGACTGACTGGGACAGCAAAAAAACTGAAATAGGTTGTTATAAACGTTAACCTTGGTAGGCATGGTAGGCATCTCAACCCCCACACGGGCACTTGCTCACTCCCCTGCAGCAGCATGGGGGAGAGCACCAGAAAGGCAAAAGTGAGAAAACTCATGAGTCAAGATAGTTTAATAGGTAAAGCAAAGCTGCATGCACAAGCAAAGCAAAATAAGGAATCCATTCACTACCTCCCATCGTCAGGCAGGTGTTTAGCCGTTTACAGGAAAGCAGATCTCCATCACGTGTAACAGTTACTTGGGAAGACGCATGCCATAATTGCAAATGTCCCCCACTTCCTCCTTTTTTCCCCCAGCTTTTATTGCTGAGCACAATGTCATATGTTGTGGGATATCCCTTTGGTCAGCTGGGATCAGCTGTCCCGGCTGTGTACTCTCCCAACATCTTGTGCTCCCTCAGCGTGCTCGCTGGCAGGGCAGGGTGAGGAACAGAGAAAGCCTTGATGCTGTGTAAGCGCTGCTCAGCAACAGCTAAAACATCGGTTCTTTTATCAACACTGTTTTGGTCAGAGATCCAAAACATAGCACCATATGGGCTGGTATGGAGAAAATTAATTCCATTCCAGCCAAAACCAGTAAGTGCATCCTGCTGGATCTATTGTATTCATTTTGGTATTGCTTTTGGTTGTAGACATTTTCTTTTGAGATGATGCAGCAGAAGTGAATTTCCTGCTACTCTAACGACTTGAACGAAGCAGCCCAGGTGTTGCAGAAATTAGCACATTTTGCTGTTGTAGCTGTGCCATCCCAAGTTGTAGCTGTGTCATCCCAAGTTTGGGAGCCATCAGCATCAACTGGCCCAGCACCTTCTGTGTCTTGTTTATTCATTTCACCATAGTACCTCCCAGGTGATTGCTACATCAGTACAACAGACACCAGATAGCTCCAGACCCCAATGGAGCTTGCCGGTTATATACAACTTGCGGAACAGAAAAAAAAAAAAAAAACCCTAAGAAATTGACTTTTTCACCTTTGTAAACCACTAGGAAAACTTGTGGATTTCTCTCAGCATCTTTAGGGCAGTTTGCAATGAGATACTCCAAAGAAGAAAATAAATACTCAAACTACTAGCTTTCAGCACGCATCACATATCAAGGAATCTAACAGCCAGAGCTGTGCTCTATAATTATGGTATCCAAGATAGATGAACCTAAATAGTTTTTGTATAGATTTCTGAAAGATCAATATTGCTGCTTCTTTTTTAAGCCTGTCCTATGACATAGATAGATACATCGCTAGAAAAGTTGTGTATTTGGCTGCTGCAGATGTGGGGGAATTTCTGACAGGTTCCCTGAAGATACTGAAAGAAACAATTAGAGCTTTCATTATATTCTCTGACATGTAGGAGTTTAAGATATTACCTATAAATGTAGCATACTTGTTTCTGTTATAAAAGTGGTCTAGTTTTTGGAGGAAAAATAATCCTTTAACTGTTATGTCCTTGGATACCTAAACTTGTAACAAATAATATGAAGGGTTATTGGTAATGGTGAGTGATTTCTTTTCTCTCTCACAAGCCCCAGGACCAATAGCAGTGAAGGTCATCATGGCTACAATCAAGACCTGCTCTTATTTCTGAGTCCTGCTATTACTTACATATTTTCTTGGGTTCTGAATTTTAACGACAAACTAAAATGCAGTTTGAATCCCACTGTTCTTTTTCCCCTCATAAGGGGAATACAGAAGACCAGAAAACAATGTCAGGAAACCCTCGCATTTATTTTTAGACCTATTCGTTAACGGTTTTCCCTCCTCCTCTGCAGACAAACTCTTGCTGAAGTCAGTGACTAAGGATTGCAAGACCTGTCCATTTCTTGTTGTGTGTTTTGCTTTTGGTGGTGCTGAAGGCCTGGCGAAGTTCCATGGTTCAGTGAAGCAAATAGCAACCCCCTCCTCCAAAGGGTAACGCGCTGCCCGCACAAAGCTGTGATTGTGATTAAAACAGAAAAGTGGTAGCTGGCAAGAATCTAAACGCACGTTTCTCCCTGTCACTGTGCGGTTTTTGCACTTACCAGATAGCAGTTTCACGTATGCTGTAGATCATCTGTGTGCCCTGAGGCCAAAAAGAGGCAGTCCTGCCTTTCTCTCTCTGCTTGTAGCCCTGCTGTCTCCCTTGAGCAGGCGTTAACTTATCTGCCAGGAAATTTACCCTACCAAAAAAAAAGCACAAAGAACTGAAAGAACAGCTGTGGTTTGACTGACCGTGTGGTTGTACAGGTGGTGGTGGTAGTGCCAGTGCCAGCGATGTGATCAGGCACCCGGGGATGCAGGGATGGCAGGATAACTCCTTCCTGGTGGCCACAGAGTCTTCAGGTGTCTTAAGCCATTTGAGAAAGCAAACTCTGAAATACAGTCAGGTGGGGAGACTTAGAAGTTGGTGATGTGAATTACAGGGGAGGTGAGTAGTGAGAGAGCATAGCCCCCACAGGAATTCAACAGTAGATGCCAATTAAAGGATCAAAGAGCAAAAATTCAAGTGCCAAAATTAGGAGATGATATTTGCAAGCGAGAATGATTAGAATAGTGAGGTGTTAATATATGCAGCTGGAAGAGAACTTTAGACAACTAACGGGTAAGGGTGAAGTAAAAATAATTAAAATTATATTTAATGAGGGAAGCAGGAAAGGGAGGCTAGCACTGTTTGCTCTCTGAGGAAATGAGAAGGAAGATAAATGAGAGTGAATAGAGAAGATAAAAAAGCAAAAAAACAGTTAATGGAGGAAAAATGAATTTTTAGTGAAAACACTAATTTGTTTCCTTTGTCTAATGGTATTATAAAAAGAAATAAGAAAAATATAATTGTGACATTAGGGGAGTTTCATATTCCTTGATGATACACCAGTCTCAGTTCCAGCGGTATTTGATCATCTGGATAGCTATCAGTAGGTAAATCTTTTGTCAAAATTAATCAGCTTTAAGAAAGCAAGATGTAAAAATCAGTTCTGTAGAGGCTCATCTGTAGTGGAGATAAAGTTTGCTTTCTCTGGCTGTATAGCACCATATTTCTGCCAATACGATGTGGAAAAGCATCTGGCTTATTCTCGCTCACAGAAAAGGACACAACAGTGCATTGTATTGTATGGTGAAACTACTGACTTGAGCATCTGTTGCAGTTAGGGAGGAATTTATTGATATATTAATATCAATGCCATATGGCATATAAAGAGTTCCTTGCTCTTAAAACTTCTGGTATTTATATGGGGCTGGTCAAATGTAACCAGCAAGTTCCTCCAATTGTGCAAGTGTTACAATCTTCTTTATGCACGGGGAGGGTGAGAGCCCTGAGACGATGCTGATGGCATGGAGGAAGGCAGTGCCTGCAATGGGAACAGAAAAAACCCTCTTTATTTCCTGGCTATGGTGTTTTGTATTAACCAACTACCTTTCTCAGGAAAAAAAACCGACACAAAGAAAACTGGGAGGTTCAAATAGAAAAATCAGTGCACGCTGATAAATTAAAAATTATTAGCATGAGGAGTCAGTGGGAGAAATGTCAGGGGGACTGAGTGCTCAGCTGTTTGCCCAGGATTTCTTAGAGGTGGATAAAATCCTTCATTGCAGACACACAAAGGTGTCCGACATGGCTACTGACACTGTTCCATAGCTCACCCCTGTGCTCCCGATAGCTCCTCACACCCTGAAGTCCCATCTTTGAATACTAAATGAAGAAGGTATCTTATTCATCAGAGGATACCATGAGTTTCCAGTGCTGTCTGGCAATATGCGTGGCCAGGGATAGTATAATACAGTCATTGAGGTATGCATGCTATTGTTCAGTATAAACCTTTAGGATGTGCATCTTGTCTTTACCACAAGCTCAGTAGCTGTTCTATCTCCTAAGCGCCAGAAGGCTCTGCAGCTCAGACTTCCAGCAACACGGGCTGCCAGTTGGCTGCCCGCCAGCTGGGGAGCAAAGTGGGGAGCATGGCAGCCTTTCCAAGGACTTCTTTCTGTTTTATTCCAGAAATCTCTTTGGATGTGGCCCTGTTACCTTCCCCCACACTCTTGTGGCAGCTGGCCCTGCTGCAGAGGCCTCTCTCAGGCCAAGTTTGATGTCTCCAGAGGACATCTTTGGTGCTTCTAGGCAAAGAAACCTACGTGTACCTGAAACGTGGTCATCCACATTGGTCTGTCCATTAAGAACCAGTGTGTGGGAGGAGGGAGAGTAATTAACATGAAACTCACGAGGCTCTTTCCTTGAGCTCTGTGTATATATTTACCTGGTGTTTTGCTTGTCAGTGTGTTATTTCATGTCTCTTAGGGAGGACCAGAGACCAGTGCAACATACTCCTAGCCCTCTTAGCTTCAATAGCGTTACACAGAATTTATAGTTCTCATGTTTTAAAAGGCAATTAAAGATCCAATTTGATCTGTCTATGGTCTGTCTAGAGTCACTCTGTCTGCCACAGAATATTCTTATTAATATATAAGTAATATTAATTAAGGCAGGTTAGCAAAGAACCAGGAAGGCTTTAATGGTGGTTAGGTGACTCTGAAGAAGCAGAATGCTTGCAAAGAGAAATTTTTTCTTGTCTTTCCTGCTAAGGGGCTTCTCAGGTGTGAACCCATCTTGTCACACAGACTACAAGCGTAAAAACCACAGGCTTTAATCAACAACTATATACACGTGCGTATGTATATATATGCATGTGCTCACGTAAGTGTGAACCTTATCAGATGATCTTAGAAGAAAAATCTACAGTGTAATTTCCTGTTTAGGTGTAAGAGAACTAAGGTGGCTGTCCAGTCATATATATCACACAGGTGCTTTCAATTACCAAAAAAAATATCAAACATTATCAACTAGAATAAAATGTTTGATAATTTCAAGATAAAATTTGCAGGAAATATTAGACCATATTAGTAATGTGATTTGGGCCTGTGTACAACTACGTTAGAATGTTGGTACGTTGATAGCTTTCTAGCATTTTAGCTGAGATCCTAAATTTGAATTTCCCTTGTTTTTAAACCTACAGGTGTGTTTTCCTGTTTCTTATAGCTCACAACTGAATTTACCTTGCTAGGTTAAATAAATTAACCCTTCCTGTGTTCAGAAAAGGTAGCGAGGGGAGAGTTGACAGCTTGTGGATAAGATGGTTCTCTCTGTGTACAGTTCCACAGCTGCTAAAAGTCCATGATGCTGTAAGTGATAAAGCAAAGGGTTTTGGTTTTTAATGCATATGAGCTGTAAATAGTATGCTATTATTGCATATGGGGCATTTGTTACAGAGCTGAACTAGTTTGTCTTCAGTAATCAATCGTTTGCTGTTCTGGTTCTGAGTAATATTTTCGTAGGGTAGACTGTGCCACCTGACTGTGAGAGGTTTCATCTCTTGTCCTCTGAAGCTGTTGGCGTTAGCATTTCTCAGAGACAGGATACTAGACTAGATAGAAACACAGGAACTGCCAGGTCAGATCAGCCTACTTTGCAAAATACGGTAGGAATATTTTTAGCTAAACCTCAGTGCAACTTTCACAACTGCACCCATAATACTGTGTGACAAAAATTAGGCTTGATTGCAGTTTCTGTTTATCATGATACAGTTTTTCATCTGCAATAGTAAATTTTTGCAGACATGGAGAATGATGAACATAGAATAATCTTCACTTCAAATAGATTTGCCAGTTAGAGAGAGAGAGAGAGATCCTAGAAGATCTGCACCCTTATGAAGCACAACTTCTCTCATGGTCCACTTGGGACTGTTAAGGTCATCCCATGAGCCCTCAGCAGTTCTCTGCCTTTCCCATGTCTTTTTCCATGCTCCTGCTGGTCTCCCGTAAACACCCCAGCAGAGGATAAACCTTTCCTGTTGAGTCCGGCTTCCATGCACGACTCCTTGCATATTCCTACTGATGCATTTATTGGCCTTCGGAGATTAAATGAGGCAGAAGTAGTACACTATAGCTTTTGGAAGTGAATTCCTCTATCTTGACTCTGTTTTAGACCTGGGGTTAAATATTTGAGTTCACAACAAACCAACCTAGTATTACTGGTATTAAAAAAAATCAAAACAGGACCTCTAATGTCATTGGACTGACTTGATTGGTTTAAAAACTCAAGAAACTTGTTTATAACTAATACATTTTTGGTGCTCTTCTGAGTCTTCGGGTACAAAAGCTTCAACTTTCCCAAGATTTCTTCTCTGCCAAGAGAGCTGGAAGTGCCCGTGTGCAGTGTCCTGAGTCCTGGGATAAATGCCAGATGTGCAAGGCATGGTAAAATCATGAATTGAAAATACTACTAACTAGGCCAATCTAATTAATACCTTCTAAACACAAGAGTCGACAAAGTGAAGCATGTAATTAGAAGCAATACCAGTCCTTTGAAATCCTGGCCTTGAGAGGCATGGATGCTATGTGGTATAGCTAGAAAACTAGGATCATTAATAACATTCCTAAAAGGAAAGGCAAAGCAATGAATGGAAAGGACCAGGAGTCTTTGATGGCGGTGGGTAGAAGTGCCTAATGGTAAGGACTCCTCGAGTTCAGTGAGTTGTGCAAATTGAGCGTGGGAGCCAGTATTAGGCAGCAGTGTCCTCGTGCCTTGGGCCCCCTCTTTTTCTATTTAAGCTATGAACCTTCAGCCTGAAAAATACATGTCCCCATTTCACAGGGATCCTGTGGGCTTTGAGTTTCTCATGCGGAAGGTGCAGTAGAGATATTGCTGTCAGGGAGCTGTGGCATCCTTTTATAGCTTCCAGTCCTGATTTAGTGGAGGCAGAGATTCCCTTAGTGGGGGCTGCAGAGGCTTAGGCTATGAATGTTTGTGTGGCAGCGAATTAGGTCACGATTTTCATTTTGAGGGAGAAATCCCCTGTTGGTGGGATAATTCAGAGTGGAAATCACTAGTGCAGTATTTTCTTTTTGACAATCTCTCTCGGTGCATAGCCTGCACTTGGGTTCAGTTTCCTTGAACTGACATGATAATAAACTATGCACAGGAAAGCCATGTCTTTGGCTATCTCTGCTGCAGCAATCCTCTCTTTCTAGGATGCGTGGAAAATACAAAAAGATCCAAACGACCATGGGCTTTTTCCTCCTCTCTCAGTCCTTGTCCTTTCCCCACTCCGGATCACCTCGGTTCAAAGCCCTCCTACCTGCCTGGTCTAAAAGGGTGAGCTTTGCCGTTAACTTTCCCCATGCAGTTGCTTGGCAACACAAGGTAAAGATCTAAACAAAAGGACAAGGAAAAATGATTTAATTTCACCAAGACAGCCTGAACAGCTTTGGAGGTAGTTACTTGGTAGTAGTCTTTCTGTGGTTTGGCTTATTGCTACAAAATTTCCCTCACAACACAGTGTGGACACCCCCGGTTATCAACGGTAGGCTGAAAAAAACCCTTGTTGCAGACCCATACATATGGTGACAGAAAAGAGTGTTCCCTAGCTTGGCTCTTGCTGTCTAAGGAGGAGGTGTAAATAGATCAACAGGAAAACGCAGCTTGGTGGCATATGTTACC
Source organism: Pluvialis apricaria (assembly GCA_017639485.1). Taxonomy (NCBI): domain Eukaryota; kingdom Metazoa; phylum Chordata; class Aves; order Charadriiformes; family Charadriidae; genus Pluvialis; species Pluvialis apricaria. The sequence goes on along the minus strand of CM030008.1, from coordinate 16,936,191 downwards.
CCCACCCCGGGGCTCTGACAGCAGAGTCCTCAGCCACCCTGTGTGGAGTCGCACCCTGAGCCGTGTGTCTGCTGCGACCACGCGTGTCCCCGCTCCTCTCATCTCCTGGCAAGAGAAAACATCGGGGGCCGATTCCATTGACGTCTCCCTTGCTGTCCCCCTGCGCCGGGTGACATGTCTCATTATGTACTGCGGTGGCACTTGGCACTTCCACTCCGTGCTGGAATGAGATTGCAAGTCCTCAAAGGCACGTAATGTATGCGCTATCGGTGCCAAAGTGGAGCCTATCACCTTGTAAAATGGCTTTGATACATCGATAAATGGAGCTAGCTGACACAAAAATTCCTTAACAATGAAGTATCATTTCAAAGCCAATATTTTTTTAGAGTGCTGAAGGTACAAGGAGCCCTAATGACTAACAGAGGATCGTTATGTATGCAGGTGAAAAAGAAAGATGACAAGGATTTTAAATCAAATCTATCACATTATGCATTTACCTGCCACGCAGTGTGAGTTTTTCACCCCTTTCATTTTCCACTGCCAAATACCACAGATTCAGGCTGGTAAGAAGAGCATTTGGGGGCAGAATTTACATTAAAAATGAACCTTTTACATAAATTATGACCTCTTTTGTTTCCCCCTGCTGACTGATGCACTTTAGCTGTCACATGCCCATTGTAGAGGGACTATTCTTTACCTGATGTGTGCATGTAATTCTCATTAACATCAAGGCGACTTACAAGTACTCATTTGGGAAAGACAGAACCCGAAGTGCCTCTAAATGCTTCTGACAGGTCCCACAAGCCACGATCCAAAATTTTCCTCTGGCTGGGAGCCTCTCCCTCCCCAGTGTCTCCCTCATGCCACCCTGCGAGTCCCACCACTGCCCCACCTCAGACCCCCCCCAGACCCTGCCACAATCCCCTTTGCCTCCCCGAATCCTCCTCACAGTCTGAACCCCTCACTGGCTCTCCAAACTCCCACCTCTCCAAAACAGCCGGGGCGATCACACCCTGCAGCTGCCTGCCCACCGCCTCTGCTGCGGATGCCCGCTGGTGCCTGCTTGCTGTGGCAGCAGCTGTGGCAGCAGGCAGCAGGCAGCCAGGCAGCGCCCGCAGTGCCACAGGCTGCCTCCCTTCCGGGCGCTGCACGGCACAGGCATATTTTGCAATCCTGCACTCTCCTTGCATGTCTCATAGAATCATAGAATGATTTGGGTTGGAAGGGACCTTGAAGATCATCGAGTTCCAACCCCCTGCCATGGACAGGGACACCTCCCACCAGACCAGGTTGCTCAAAGCCCCATCCAGCCTGGACTTAAACACCTCCAGGGATGGAGCTTCCACAGCTTCTCTGGGCAACCTGTGCCAGTGCCTTACCTTCCTCAAAGTGAAAACTTTCTTCCTAGTATCTAATCTAAATCTACCCTCTTCCAGTTTGAAGCCATTACCCCTCATCCTACCATGGAGGTCCCCAAGCTGGAGGGAGGCAAGCGCGTGTGAATTATGCCTCCCGCTTTCAGCAGGACTCCAGGAGCAGAGGGCCCTCCTTACCAGCTGCAGCCCTCCCGTCCTGTGGTTTGACCTGCTGTTCTCCCCCTGGCTCTGCCACATCTGGTGTGAGAAAATGAGAGCAGGCTGGGGGTGTCGGCAAGCTGTGTGTGGATCACAAAGAGTTGTTTGGCCACCCTGTCCTGTGGTCCTGAACTGCTGGGGCTGCAAAGCGAAGGCGCCGCTGTGTGAGGCCAGCTCTGAAAGAGTGGAGGCTATTTGCACCTTGAGAAGTGTGTTCATCTTCGTGCACAGCTAGCATGACCTCTGTGTTAGGCACAGGTGGGGAATCTGAGTGTCGGCGGCTTTTCTCATTCCCAGACCCTCTTGCAGAATTAGAACTGCCACAGAAGTTGTGGGACCAAACCTGAGTCTCCTGCAGACATGGTGGGAGTGGTAGGCAGGGAAGGAGTGGAAACACTGCACAGTTATTCCAAGAGCAAAGGAAGAATGACCGATGAAAATTTGACTGGGCTGATGTTTAGTGTCTGTAACTTGTTCCTTGGTCTCAGGGGATGAAAGATCACAGAGACTTCTTAGGTCCTCATTTGATTAGGGCTATCAGTTTCTCTTTTGTGACATCTCCCCATATCAGTGTAACCCAACTAATAGTCTAACTAACATTAGAGGAGCTTGGAGCATAAAAATACTTCTAAATCATTTATCACTAAGGGCAGCCAGCCACTCTTCCAGCCTTCCAAGGGGCTGAAGACTAATCACAACAATAAAGTAACTCACAAAGTAACAAGATGTCTACAACATGATATAGAGGAGGGAACTGCCTTACTGAGGGAAAGAAAATTGCCTGCCAGTGGCATTGGTATTCCTTAAAATTAGAAGTCATGAAAGAGAGAAGTATGGCAAAAACACAGACATGGATCATTGCTTCACCTTTGGGAAGATGCCGTCAGCGGCTCTGTGCGGAAGGGAGCAGCGAGCTAACTACTCCCTGGACCACCTGGTTGAATACTGAGGTCGGGGTGTTTCTTAGCAGCATGGGGCTATTGAGCACTTGAGGTTTAGATGAGTTTAGAAGGTGTTTTCTGATCTCCAGAATTTGCTCAGTATGAAGCCTTGTGGATCTATCGGCTTCTGCGAACCCTAAATTAAAACAACAAAACAAGGCACGCCTCTGGCTATTTTATAATTTTCTGTAAGGATGAATATGGGTACATGCAACTTTGAGCTGGACGTTTGCCTCCTGCCAAGTAACTGAATGCATTTAGTTTCATAATGTGCCGCAGTCCCATAAGTTCAACAAGCCTAACAATGCACATTGTGGTATGGTTTACTCCTTCATTACGCAGTTATTTTCATCAAGAAATGTCATTCCTTTTTTTCCCCTTTAGTATCCGCTTCTTGGGCACTAAAGTTCTTTGTCTGGCAAAAAAGCCTGCTTTTTAACGGCAGAATGGGTAGGCAAACCGAGAGTGGCAAAATGCTCTTTTCTGAGAGTGAAACTGGCAAGTGCCTGACAGGTCATAACGGTATTATGTGGCACGACTTTCAGGCTTGTAAACATGTGCACTTCTGAGTATTTGCTTTCATGTGGGGAGGGGGTGTAGTCTCAATATTTCACATATGCCACCTAAGGGGAAACAGAGCCATCATACTGGTACAGACCGGTATCCGTGCTGAGACTAGTCTGTTTTTCAGTAGTTCTAAAATATAACGGATCACATGCTCTGTGCTTTCTCCCTACCAGCAGTATTCTCTCTAGAAGTTCAAATATCTTTCAACAGTTGTTTCCTATGCCCGGAGAAGGGACTAAAAAGATGAGCAGTAAGAGTTAGATGTGGGAGAGGTGAGCAATGCATATGTTGACATTTCAACTCTAATTAACTAAGAAGCCTTGAGTCAGTGGTGGCATGTAGCTACATGGCTGCTGGAGCACACTGGGGATTTGTCTTTTCCTAAGATAGGCATCCAAGAATTGGGAGCTGAACTGCCATCTGGAGGTGCCCATCTCTACTCACAGAAGTAAACTGGACGGCTGGCTTAGACCTCACTTTTGGATGACTACAGCGGATGAAGATGAATCCCACCGCTGTGACTCAGCGCTTGATCTCTCTCTCTGGTGATTATCAGGGAGGATGTTAACTCACTCCTTTCAAGTTTCCTGCTTCCAAGCCTCTTTCCTTGCTTCCTTATGCCCTTGTCCTCTCCTCTTCCCCATGATATGCCTGAGCAACTCTTTGGCAAGAGACAGCAAATGATCAAAGTGTTTGTTTCAAGAATAATGTCAGGGTTTAAAATTCGTTGTATGCAGTGGAACAAAATGAGATCTCCATTTTGTTTTGCTGTTTTCTTTTTGGTGAAGGAATATATAGCCTGGTGACTATACTTACCCACGTGATCCAGAGCCCTTTCCACCATAAGATCAACTGAACTATGACCTTGGATCATACTCAGTTCCTCTCCACTACCAGAAGGTGTATCACCTATAGACTACTGACATAGAAGTTTTAATAGCAGGCATTTTTTAATTTCCTTGTTACAGCTCTGCCCCAGGAAATCTACTTCTCTGAAAGCTTTTTGTTTTTAATACTTAGGGTTTTCAAAGATGAGTAAAAACGGAGCTGCAAAGTACTGCCCACCTTCAACACATCAGGATTTTGGCTTCACCCTCCCTGCCACTATGAGTGGGAAATCTCTGTCCCCTCTGTAATTCATAATGAAGTCACTGCAGCCTGTATAAACTTGTCCAGTACAATTTTGACGTGATAACTTGGCTCTTGCTCGCAGTACAGATGATGCCTTTCCAAAGTAATTTCAGTAGTCTGTGCTGAGCTCCATGCATGGCTACACCATCGCACTCGATATGGATCAGAGTGTGAACACAACTGCTGCCTCAAACAATTTGAACATGTAAATGGCGTGACACTTTAGTCCTAAATAGTAGCTTTGATGTTACATCCCTTTTATGCAAGAGGCTTTCTGTATTTGAGGACTGCCTTTATTTGCACTGAAATGCAATGGGAGAATCACTGCAGCGGTTCAATGGGAGCAGGCAATGGTAATGTCTGGAGCAAGAAGGAAAGAGAACTACATCCAATTGAATCCAGACAGGTGGACTTGTGCCAAGCTAGAATTTAATTAAAACACTGGGATTAAATCCACTTTTCTAGTAGCACCCTCTTTAATTAAGTGCTGAAGGCAGTAATATGACTAAGCTGTGTATCTTCTTGTTAGGCCTTCAGTGCAAAGTCTTCAGAAAAGAGACAGCTGAACCCGTACTTTGAATAGTCAGAAAAACTGGACAGTTTGCCACAGCCAAATGCTGCTTCACTGAAAAGGCAACAGTGTTGGTGACAACTGGTTCTATTTCACAAGCTAAAGAAAACAATAGAAACCATCATCTGTACAGAGATGAAGACTTATGTTAGAAAACTGCAGTCACGCTCTTTACTTAATGAACTACTTCACTTTTATTTAATCATTCTGTCTGTGTAGAATCTAGGGTCACATATAAAATGTATAGTATGTTAAATGCTCTTCAGTAACTCTTTCAATATACTTGAATTTGTGTTCCAGCAGGTTTCAAACCAAGCTTTAAAAATGTTCTCACAATGCCAAACCCCTGCTTCAGGGGATCATTTCATCTTGATTGGCTGACAAGATATGTTTTTATTCAGTCCACAGGGGTAGCTTGTTTTAAAGGTCTAAAAATATCCATGATCTTTGGAATATTCATTCTCTGAGTTGGTCCTGCATTGCTCTTCAGTGTTTGGAAAAGAGTGAAGTCTTTACAATCAGATGATAATGATGTATTGGAAAGTAGAACTCGAGCTTCCAGCAGCTGCACCAGAATTCAATTACTCTAGAGATGAGATGGAATTTAAAAAGACAAGTCCTGTCACTACCAATGGCCATCAAATACATTTTACAGTCATACAGTTTTGTTGTATGTGGAATATTGAGATGATGCCAAATCTTACAGATGTATTTTAAAGTATTACTTATTTATGCTGCTGCACGTGATGGCCACCAGGGTCTTGGGTCAAAAATCTCGGACAGATCCTATGTGCATGTTAATCAATCGCCTCTGTTTTCATTCTTTCCAGTGAAATTAAGAGCAGAAGAGTTTCAAAAAACCTGAAAAACTGCTGAATGATCACAGCGTGTTTGCCAATAGCAAACAAGCCAGCAAGTTCTTGAGACTTTGGCTTAGTATTTTTAGCATTCGTATTACTGAATAGTAATTTACAGCAGGAGTTGAGCATTGGAACTGATTTAGGGGAGAGGAGAAGAGGAGACTTGTCTTCTAACATTTCTTTTGTATTGAGAAATAAGCTCTCACAGACAGTAATTCCCAACAGCTAAACTGAACGTTTGATGAGTTCTGTGAGTTAGGTGTCTAAAGTAAAACCAGTATCTGCATGCAGTTATGCCCCAAAACATGTCTAGAGATCAGAAGTTATTTCAACTGCTTGAGGAATGAAAGGTCAGTAACTTTAGGAAATTGTATAAAAAGTGGCTTTATGTATTTGTTAGCAACAGTAGGTGTTGCCATCTGGGGGTTTCTTACATTCTGAATGTACATTCTGAACTTACAGGTTCTGGTTTTCATATGGTAGCATCCACTACTATACTGCATTTAATGTGAAAAACAGTTTTACTGCTGGGAGCTATATATAAGCTGTAATGATAAAAGCTAAAATTGTGTTCTGTGCAAAAGATGATAATGCTTATTTCATATTTGAAAGTTTGTCTGAATTACTAATGACCAGATTCTCTGCTTCTGCAGTTGCTTGAAATCTAATTTGCGTTTTTTGAGTTTTTCTACAGTCTTGTTTGCTATGGCACTTATTACTTGGCTGCTAACAGTCCTCTAAGACACTGGCATTGTTTTTCAGCTGGCAACAGTGGACAGTGGCCCTGAACGTTTCTCCTTCATGCAAAGCTCCACCCATAGATTTGGGTCTGGCAGCACTGTGAGCAGGAAGAGCAGGGACATTTTGATTGCTCAGTGCTTTTCTCAGCTTCAGCACAGCTTAGTAGATTTTGGGATGTCTGATTACTTCTGTTTAAGGGACCTGGAAATGATGAGCCATTTCCCATTTCTCTATCATTTACGCATTTTGTTTGTTCAGTATCTTCAGACATTTGATAACATATGCACCTAAGGGATTGCAGCTGTCTCTTGTATGCATTTATACTTGTTTTAGAACTTGCACTGTCCCGAGGCAACAATCATAAAAGAAAAAAGGTTTTTTTTAGAATGGTTGAGAGAGATCTAGCAAATCTTCATCTTCATTCTGCACAGTGAAAATGGAGAAACAGAAAATGGACTTGGAAGAAGATGAAAATCAAAGCCCTCTGAAACATGGAGATTCCCAAATATATTGAAGAGTAACATGGAGATAATATGGATGTCTCTGTCTCTTTGGTTAACAAGCACGAAAAAATCAGAACAGATTTCACCGAGATGATGATTTACATGGCACCTAATGGGTCCTGTCCTGTTTGCCCACATAAATGCGAAAAGAAGGAAGACATGTCATGATCCTTTGTTTAAAATCAATATTCTGATGGAAATATGAGTTTTCCTAATAAAAGGTAATTAGAAAAGAACTTGAGGTTCACTGCAAGCACAGTGGTGTCAATAACAGTATCTATAATAATGCTTACTAACACTTCTTCTAGTTTCTTCCAGGTCATTTCAAGGTTCTGTCAGGTTTCATTAGTATGTTCACTAGAATTTCTTCTGTATCAAAAGCAGACAGTGATTTTGGGTCATCCTTCATGCTGCCTGTCATGGACATTAGTGTGTTTTTTGTTGAGAAAAATACTTAACAAACCATCTAAAATAATGGTTTGAAATGCATGGGAAGTTATGAGATACAGCTGTAAGTTGCAGAAGTTTGAGCTTCCCGGAGAGAATGAAGAGCTGCACTTCTGAAATATATGTTTTTTATTCATGAAGTCAGAAGGAGTACCAGAGAATAAAATTGTAGATAGATCAAATCTCTAAGAAAAAAACCCACAACAGCTTCGCGTGAAGTTATACATGTAGATCAGAATGAAACCAAAACACAAGGTGAGAAAAGGAGAAAATGAATAGATGAGCGTGAGGTAGGCAACGATCAGTCTAAACTGCAGCACTGTAGGAATACAGTATAATTAGTTTGTAGCAGCCAGAGCAAAACCAATTTAAGAAGCAAATTTAACAAGCCTATAAAAATCCAGGTTTAATTCTTAGTTCTAGACTCTGAATAAAGACATGACCAGACCCAAGTCTGGCTAAGTATGAGACTCCTTCAAGTCATATCACAGTTCTGATGGCAGCAGTGGATGACACAGTGATAAAGGAGCCACTGTTCTACCTACTTTCACGCTACATATTTGCCTCCACTACTGAAATCAAATCAGTGGATTTTGAAAGTCCTACTATAACATAAATTGTTAAGTTTTGCTTCTGCTAGCTGGTTAGCAGGTGGACCAATGCTTTCAAATGTCAAAAACAGTGATGACAAACATCAGTCAAAGTAGTTCAGATCTTTGGGAAACTGAAAAAAAACCTCCTAGTTTTTTCATAACTAGAAATAGTTAGGAAATTTTATTCATTTCATTTTACCCATCCAAAATCTTGGCCTTTAAATCTGAACTATTTATTTTTTTTTTTTTTTTATCCTATAGACAAGAGAAACTGGTACTGTAAGAGCAAAATTCACCCCAGCCTGAGGTAGGTATTTGAAACAGTGGATATAACTCACAATCTGGAGATGATGTCCAACTTAGCCAGTGGTAGATAAGCTGAATGCTACCTTTGAAGGCTATTTGATCACATTTGTGGTAGCATTCCATACTTTTGATGTATTGATCATAAAAATCCAGCAACAGGTCTAGAAAATACAAGAGACAGGGCTGGTAATAAAGGTGCTTGACGAAGACACTGAGTTCAGAACCATCTATGCTCACAGCAGCCACATTACAGTTCCTGTCTGTGAGGCAGGAATGTACATTTTCTGTATCTTTTCGTGTTGTTTTGCACTATAGGACCACAATTTTGTTATCCCGCAGGCACTATCACAATGCAAACATTAAATACATGTTCCTTTAGCTCAAAATATATTGTATACGTAAAGTAGTGGGGGAAAATATTTGTCGAATATTAGACTCTCTCTTTAGTCTGCAAAATCTGAGCTAGGAAGTGAGCTAGAAGAGTGATGTGAGAGTAGCCTGAAAATACTTCAGCCTGCAGAGGTGCTCTTCGCATTTCTAAGTGCATTACGCTGTCACAAGGAGTCCCCAAACCTGAATCAGACCTTCAGATATTTGATATTGATCACACAGGCCTTTACTGATAGGCAAACCCTCTATCCTAGCACTGCTAGTGCTTTTTCACCTTCTGTTGTAGAATCATGGTTGCGTCTCAGAAGATATGTATATATGTGTGCTTACTGTATTTAATACACACACAATGTGTCATTGGTTAAAATGTATATATTGGTAATCAGCAGCAGCTCCAAAGAAAGCTAATAAAAAGGCTGAAAGTTCTATTGCCATTGGTGTCTAATGAAGTGCCTTCAGCAAGTATGTGCCGATATGGAACCACAAAGGTCAGACTTGTGCTGAGCTGTGCATTATGTTTGAAGCACAGAAGAAATGGCAATCTGTATTACAGTTCACAACCTGTGTGAAATGAGACTTGATTAAAATAATACAAGTTGTTAGCTCTGAGATGGTTCTTTATGTGAAAAGAACAAAACTCACCACACATAACTGTGCAGTATAAAAAGCACTGAAATCTTCTCATGTGCATTCAAAGCAGTGCTTAGCATTGTAATAAAACACATGGTTCAGTTATAATGTGGGGTCAGTAATGCAAGGAGCAAGAAGAATAGTGTTAAATTAAAGAAAATGAGAGATCTGACTGACTATCAGTTTAGCACTATTACTCATGATGAGAAGTAAAATGAAGTTCATGACCCCATCTACTCTCCCTCTACTCTCTGCTCCTTCGTGTCCTTCATCGGAAGGCACTTCCTCAAGGAGATTCATAAATCCATAGTTTTCTCCAATGAACTGGCGCGCACATATTCTAACTGTTTTAACCACCATGCTTTGATAAACAGAAAAAGAAAAGCTGCTGCTCTGAGGAAAGTTTCTACGTCCTCTGCTTGTGACTGACAGATGTTTGGTATTTTTCTCTTAAACTAGATGGTGACAACTTCACAGCCTTTCTTCAGTCTGTTTGTCTATATAGTGCCGTGCACATTTACATTATTACATACAGTACATAGCAAAGAAGAATCAAATAGTCCTCATAATGCACATAACCTATTCATTACCTGGAGTAATAAGCTGGTACCAGTTTATTTCAGCTTCGAGAGTAGCCTGATCTTTTCCAGAAAGCAGCTACCATTTAACTTTTCATAAGCAAGAGTACTAACAGGATCTTTGGTAAGACACTTATGCTAGAGAGAAATCCATCTTTTGCAATAATAGCTATTAAGAGCCATAAACTAATTGTAGATAATGGCCTACCATTCAGCGGCAGTAATTCAGCCACTTTATCAAGATATATGGATTTAAGTTGACCACTTCAGGACCTCAATATGCACGAGGAAAAGAGAATAGATTGTGAAAAGACTTGTTAAAAGTAGCAAAGATGATCCGTAGTCGCCTACAGATTATGGCATTGAAGTAAGAGTCTAGATTTCAAGTGAACTTTCAACGACCTCCTATTGCAAACAAGAGAGTGATGCAAAACAATCAGCAGGCTACGAGGGGCTGGGGCATCAGAGCAGCATTGGCGGGGCAAATGGGATGTCTGGTCCCATAGTAGGCTTCCTAAGCTGGTAAATGGGAATTGGGTGGCCCGCACCATGCAAGACAGAGAGTCTGGGGAAGCGTGGCTTATTTGGCAGGCCTTGTCTTAAGAAGAAGAGTGGCCAAAGAAATGCAAAAGGAAGACAGTATGGCCTACAGCAAGAAAAAAACCACATTTGAATATGTGGGCAATGGGTACGAAGTGGTATCGCTTCCTGCATGCAACCGTTCAGAGGACATGCAAAGGAGTTGGTGTTGAGGGTTGGAGATCTTTCAAAGGGTGGTGGCAACCAACTTCTCCTTGTCTCAGTCTCAGAGCTGCATGATAACTGTAGGACATGAATTAGTCAACATGAGCTGTAGGTGGGACTGAGTTGTAGTTGAGTTCACTCCTTGCTTTGCCTCCCATCTTCTGAGGACTGATTAAAAAAGAAACTAGTAGAACCTAGAATAAGGAGGTCCTTTCTGATTTGCTCTTAACACTAAATATTTTCCTGCTTTTCTTCCATTTTGTCAACCATGCTTGGGATAAATCAATACCTTCACAGCCTGCCTACTTTGCTAATCCTGTGCTCCCATCACTTTGCGGAGTTGTTAAGCCTTTCCAGAAGTTATAGCATAGTTTTCAGAAGGCTCCAGTGGCTGCCTCCTTACTGCTTTCCAGACATCTCAAATACCACCTCCAATCAGTCTGGTGGCTTTCCTCTTCACTCCACAAAAACACATTTCAAAATAAAAAGAAATATAATTTTTTTAATATATTCAATGGGTTCTTTCAGTCACATAGGCAGAAACTAGACAAAGCTATGTCTTCATTTTACGTTTTCTCCTTTTTTTTCCTTGCTGATAGAGCTGTGGGTCTGATAGAGTCAGATTAGAAGGTTAAAATGAGAGAAAGGTAAACCACTGTGGTCTGGTTAGTAGTCTCAAAAGGCAAAATGAGAGTGCCCCACTCTAGTATACTAACAGTTATGAAGCTGGTAAGTAAATATTTAGTAGGAAGATTGGTATCAATATTTAGTTTATGAATTAATGCAATTATATCAGGCCTGATGCAGAAAACATTTAGGCTCGCTGCAAGGTAAATTATTTATTAAAGGCATAGTTTCTGGGTCCCTAACATGGAGAACACAGCCCTGGCAGGGATGTGGAACAGGAGAGGTGGGACAAGGTGGGTCTTCTTCTCTCTTCTGTCACAGTGTATGTGTGTCACCGGGTGGGGCTATTTTGTGCTATGCGTGCCTTAGTAATGCATATGGAGATGTTTATAGAAGTATTTGAGCAGTAAGGGAAGCATAAATTGCACTAAGGAAAAAAATATTAACAGTAGGAAATCATAAAAACCAGTTCAGCCTGGGCAATTTACTTATGAAACAAATGGTATAAAACAACACGTTACAGAGGAAAGGGAATAAAAGCGCTCAAGATGAAAATGATGCATGAAGAACGCCAATCATAGAGTCCTGAGATGCTGCCTGGGTCTTCAAAGACACGTCCACACCTGTTGCCTCTTTGAGTGTGGAAATCCACCATTTAGGTTCAGCTAACAGATGTGTTGGTACCCCCACTCCCTTCTACCATGCTTGAAGATGGAAAAGTGTGACAGCTGCCAGAGACATTTCTGTGATGCAAACAGTTTTTGAGAATTGTGAAGGGTTTTTTTTCTGAGGGAAAAATGATGGAACTGAACATGGGAGTTTTCTGATAATTCCCTTTGCAGCTCATGTCACTTGAAATCCTTGTTTCCTCAGGTAAGCCCTTCATCCTCAAGCCTCTCCTCGTTAAATCCCTCAGTCTTTGTCATGGCAACACCTGGCAAACCCTGCCAAACCTCCTCCCTACCTTCTCCCCTTGAGAGCAGTGCCTGACCTCTCTCTCTGGTACCAACAGTGCTCCAGTAAGACTCTAATTCTTTTTTCAGTCAGACCCACCTCACCCATTATGGAAACATAACTGTCTGTAATGAAACACAGTGCATGGTGCACAGTGATGCTGTAAAATGACAGGGACATGAATCAAATGTCTGAGAGAGGAATAAAAACAATGTAAATTTAAATAGGAGAATACAATTATTGAAGGTGGAATTAGGTTTGGACACATGATAAGACTCTATCCATCTGTGAAAAATGCCAGAAGATTTTTTAATGAGATTTTCAGTTATAAATGTTGAGACACCATTGGTTCTGAGGTGATAAGATTAGAGTTTGATTGTGTGTAGCTACGAGAATAGAAGTGTATATAGAGAACTGACCTACTGTAGAAAAGCAATTAGGGTCTACAGGGGGACTAATCGGCAAATAAAACAGCTATGCAAAGTATCCCATGGCAAAAAAATATTAGATTGACTGTTATAATTTAACAAACACTTGTAAATAAAATTGTGGTTATGGGTGACTTGAGGCATAAAATGGTATGAAAGAAGAAATTAAAGCTCTAATAAATTAATGTTGCTTGAACCAATATGCTGTTAGGCATAATGCATTGCAAAGGACAGGACAATTAAGGAATGGGAAAGGAATTACTTCTGGGATCTAACGTCCAGATGCCATGATCTGAAAATCAAAACTGACTTCGACATTTGACTTTGGGAAAGTGGGTTAGGAGAATTAACTTAGAAATGGACTAATTGTACATCAGAAAAGACTTACGAGGGTTGATTTTAGAGCGATACCAGTATGCACCTGTTAAGTCCTCATATATCTCATACAAAGTAGTTTGTGAGTCCTGAGGAGCCTTCAACTTCACTGAGACTGGCAGCTTTGGTCCAGCTGGCACGTTTGTACAGGTAGGCACTGCTGTCGTTGCCATGATGCCAGTGGGTCTCACCCAACCATACGTCAGCTGTGCAGCCCCTGCCTCTCCTGTACATCTGCCTTTTGCTCTGCAACTGCATTTATGTCCTGCCAAAATGCAAAGAAATGGAATTGGGCTCAGCACTGTGGCTATGTGGCTGCTGGCTGAGGGCTGGTATGTTTTATTGGTGAAATAATAATAGGGTTTGCTTGCCTCTACCTTCCAAATATCCTTTTTACAGACTGTGACCCTAGTATTTGAGCCTCAGAGTTATGCACTGCTGGCACTAGTTGTCTGTAGCTGACCCATCTGTTATTTCCATCTGCTCTTCTTTTTCTTTCAAGTTTACAAGTTATGTTCTGAAATGTAATTCAGATCCCATTGCACGATTTTTGCCTTTCCTTTATGCAGCCTATTTAGTGTGGAAAACTGAAGGTTTAGTGCTAAGTAGTTGTTAGCTTCTAGGCTAATTAATTTCCCCTAAATGAAAGAAAGACATTTTTCTTAACTTAAAATACTTGTCTCTCTTTTCTGAACTTCATCCTCAATGGATTCACTTTACAGATTTCTTTTTTGCACTAATTAATTCCATTCCATTTATTTTCCCTCAGAGAGCCCCATGGCTGGTTATCACAGAAGCAAACAGAGTACAATGAAGTAAATTTCTAAGGAATTTGGATTTAGTGATTATGTGGACAACAACCTTCATAACAGTCTTTTGACAGCTGTCCCTACTCTGACCACAAAGACAAGTTTTGCTCAGATGCATCATAGTTCCATCTCATATTTTAAACAGGTACCCGCAACGCTGCTCTCGCAAGGAGACAAGACGTGATACTTTCTCTTAAAGTATAACAAACATCAAATATGTGGTAGTAAGTATAATACTTTTCCCAGGAGTAGTAAAGTAGCTGAACTAAAATGTTTGTCTGTGAGTACTCAACTTAATGACATACTGACAGTATGTGCATTGGTCATGTGTGCAACATAAAGAAAGGATTTGACAAACCTTAATGTGCGGACTGCTCAGTATTAAAAAGAAACAAATACTTAAGTAGTGCATAAACCAGGAAATGTGCATTCTAAAGCTTCTGGTCTGGATGCAAATTTCTTGAGGGGCTCCAGACCCATGATCATCTGTTCCACAAATGAGTTCAGCACCCAAGTGAATGCTGAATTAAGCCCAATGGGCTGCCCTTGCAGCATTTGCTCCTGTCAGCAACTTGTGCTCTGCATTGGGAGATTTGGCCATGGTTGGGTACGTCCTCATGACTTCAGTGGAAATTTGCAGGGAGCTCATCAGTACAAACCTTATTACTGGAGCAGAGATGCGGTGGAGCAACTTCTTCAAAGTGGACATTACTCCCTGGTAAAACTCACACCCTTAAGAGCAAGCCACAAGGTGCGTGTATGACCTACATAGGGTGCGTGGCTCGGACATCCCATGGCAGTGAGGTGAATTACAACCTAAGAGCAGTGGTGGTAGATTTGTCCTCTTAAACCCCTGCTGTTCGCCTAAAAGTTAGGTGTGTAGTGGGAGTGTTTTCCAGCAGGGAGAGAGAATTGAGCAGGCAGAGGGTGAATCCCTCCATCCTAAAACCATGAACGATCCCACCAAGGTGTCTGTTTGTTGGAGTTGCCTACCAACAAATATAACCATGATTAAAGCATTGTGCTTGTTGCAAGATTCTAAATAAAACCAGCCATTTAATAAAGCTAATCCGTTTTAGTATAATAAAATACATCAGGTATGGGATATTTTATGAAAATGTTTAATTCAACTGTTTCTTTGGAATGTAGTAGTCATAGTTTGGAAATTTAAGTTACAGTTCAGTTCTATGTGATTTTTTTTTTTATGCTACTCAGTGTCTGAGAATACAAATGTCATTTAAAGTTAAGGCTTCGCTGTTCATTTTGAAACAACAATTTACAAGTGTCATATTGTCATAGAAAATAAAAATTTCTGTAAAAAAAATTTGCACAAAGTTTTATGATGGTACAAAACATGAAGCAATAATATACCAGTAAAATGAAATCATTTTACTACAGAAGATTTTTATAGTTTTTCAATAAAGAAAAAAATATGTTATTTTACACTTTAAAAATTATGAAACAATCTAAAACAATATAAACTGAACATTTTGTAACACTGCCTTTACAAATTAATAACTTTATAAACATATAATTTTTTTAAATATATTTATCAGTGCAAGATACTTTTCAATGTAAAGTTGCAGTATCATTTTTCCTTTATTGAAGGGCAACTTTCATTCTATTACCTTCAGAGAAATCAAATCTTCAGTGCTAGATCCTCATTATCATAGTAAGGTCTGAAGACCACAAAGGAGATATATTTCTTTTTACGTTCACTATTCTCAATATTTTAAAAGAAGAATAAAATCACCAACCACCAGCTTTACTGTTCAAATAGATCAAGACCAAGAGCTGGTCCAGAATCTATTGAAATCTATGGGAATATTTCAAAAGGTTTTGGGCTTGGGCTCCCCAATGGGATTTTCTCTTCAAGACAATATATGCATGTAACTTGCAGTCAGGTTAGCAGACTAGAAGTTTTTTCAGCTGAGGAGAACAGACCCTAACACCTGAATCACATGGTGGTGGTATGCTGAAAATAGTTTTGAAAAATCCATTTTTTCTTTGGGTTAATTAACTAGCTGCTGCGATACCATTATGGTCAAATTACACTGTTGGGTACAAATGAAAGTTCCGCCTCTGCCAAAGTGAGTTTGTCACTTGGGTCATTTCATGGACTATTAGGCCTAACTTTCAGGCCTCAGGTGCTCTGTCTTACCTTCTGGAGGACCCAGGGTATAGAGCCTGGGGAGGTAACTCTTCCAATTTAAGGCATCTAAATGGGTGTTTGAAGACTCCCTATAGTCTCTGCCTTTAGGATTCCCTTGAAGTAACAACTGTCCACTGTTTTTTCTATTGGGTCTTCCTTTAAAATCTTTTCAATTTCCAAGCTCATATTTTTACCTCCAGTCTCCCTCCCTTTTCTTCAATTTCTAGTTTACTGATGGATTTTCAACATGTTTTTCTGTTTTATGGCTCGTATTGGTGAAATTATATGCTTCAAAACATTTAATTGATAAACAGTGGTGGATTCTGTTGCTCTAGTAATTCAAGGCTGGATTAGCCCTTCTTTGTCCTAATCCTGGACAGGATACTTCATTGCTCTACTACAAAAGCAATTTTGGAAAAGAGTAACTCAGAAAGTCACAATGGCTTCCCTGACTCTACTCGGGCAATTCAGTGAAGAAAAGCACGAGTTCAGCACTTTGCAGGACGTTCCTTTCCCCGTGTTTGCACCGGTTTTATCTGCTGGTTGGTAGATACCCAGGGGAAGGTTAAAGCTGCCTTCTGCTGCTGCCTCCCCAGTTATGGCTGCGCTGTGTGTGTGTCACCGCAGAAAACACGGGGGGTCCCCTTGCACCTGCAGGAGGGGGAGTGACCCCTCCAACCCCTCACCTCCTCCTATGGACCCCTGTGGGAAACATACTTCTATTTGTTTTTACCCTGTTGGACCAGCTGCATAGGCTGTTGAATATTATTTGTCCAATAATGTTTGTCCTAAAATATTAAAGAATGGCCACGTAATTGTCAAACACGTTTTTCTGACAGCTTACACTACTCAGCTCACTGAATCTGTCACTGTCTGCACCTCTGGTCAAACAGTAACCTCCTGGTATGAAATGCCAATTGGATATAACAGGATGGTAAGAACATATCCTACATACACTGTGGGATTTTATTCTGCCCTCGGTACCCATGTGTAAGCCCAATTAGCATTGATTAGCATGAAAATACACGTTTACTGAGAGAACAGAACTCTGGTTCAGGCAGGGGCAGGAGGAGGAAAGTTTCTCATTTTAAAGGCAATCTTTTCGGTAAGGGAATAATTTTCCCTAGTGTAATTAACAGGCAAGCTGTTCAGGATAAAAGGTATGTTTCATGACTTCAGGAAAAAAGATACTGTCACTTTATGCTGTTAAGAAGAAACCCAAAGTTCGACTTTGGAGGGTAAAGTTAAGAATTTTCCCTTGGTTTTTAACACAAACTCTAATAAAATCCTTTGCCATTACCAGCAAGTTAAAGCTGCAGTTTTCTTTCCTTGGCAATGGCAAATGTTTATGCAATCTACTCAGAGAGAGAAAGAGAAAGAGAAGAGAGAGGGAGAGAGATTTTACATTTGAAAATACATTCTATATGAAAGAACAATAAAAGGGGATATTGCAGCTTTATACAAAAGGGTCAAGAGACATGAAGTTGAAATACAGAAAGCAGAACAATCAAGCCAGGTTGTCGAATCTGATTAGCCCTTGCCTTGCTGAGGCTACTTTCTTACACTAAAATATACTTTTCTTTTAGTCAGTGAGCCATCAGAATATGATTAAAGACTCGGGCATAACTGCAGAGAAGCAGAGCTGTAGTTAATGTTAACACAATGAGAAGCAGTACAAACAAAAAGGCACTTGAGAGGACATACACTAGCCAGTGCCAAGGACTTTTTTGTTTAGTTTTTAGGCAGTACACTCGGTTACCAGTTGTCTCTGATGATGGCACATACTCTTTTATGGAGTTCACAAGCACAAAATTTAGTACAACACTGAAAAACATCGATAAAATTTGACTGTATTGCTTCGTAAACAGAGCTGACACACTATATCGGTACTGATGCAGCAGTACTTTCAAAAACATCCTAACCCTTCTTTTGCCTATGCACAACACGAGCAAGTATACACAAATACAGGTGCAGGAGTCCACTAAATTGCTGTTACTCCAATATTTTCTGGGCACTGAGCTACAGACAGCATGTCCATCCAAAGGACCCCACTGAATACGTTTTGTGACAGCATCTTGGATTTTGCACAGTAAAACCAAAATTATCCATTAACAGAAAACAAAAAAGAGGGAGAGAAAGAAAGACAAAATGAACTATAAGTCAATCATACTTGGTCTCAACACCAGCATTTGATTATTTCAAACGAAACCAACAGAAAAAGCAGACTGTACATGATTCAGATTGTTAACACAGATTGTTGTCCATGTTTGTCGGTTACACACTCATTGAAGCTCCTGAGAAAAGCTTGGCTCAGTGTCATCAATGCACTTTTCAGCCTGTACAGTAAAAGAAGATCAACAGTTCCCCAGCACGACCGAGCTATGTCCTTCCATCCCGATTCTCTGAAACTTCTCCAGTCGCTTTACACCTTCATGCTTCCGAGTATGAATTCTGTGTGTTTAGTTTATCTTTTTTCAGTTTTACACCATCGACCAGTTCAAAATTGTAATTCTCCAGTGCAGACAAGTTCCTCTCTGACATCCCATTGTGCCAACAGGCACAGTACAGGACAACTCCACAGATGGCTCCTAAAAGCACGCCGAGTGCACTCATGGCTATGATGGTAATAAGGATTGGATCTAGGGTCTTCAGGACATTGCCTGGTTTCCTGGAGATGTTATCATCATAGTCCTCGCCTGTATGGTATGGAGGCGTAAACCCTGAAATGGAGTAAAGAATTGCAAAATTTTCAGAACTGATTCTAGTTAGAACTTTGTTTGATGAGTTTGAGATTTGGAGAGAGGACATCAAGATTTTGACATAAGTTGCTACATAATTTGAAAACCTAGCTTCTTGGAGGTACTTATAAACAGCTGAAAAGTATAATGCGGCCCAAATAGTTGCTGATTTTTTTCATACTGTTCTCCAACCCTTGAATCTGCTGCATGTTAGTAGGAGTCTGGTTCTGTCTTGGATTAAGTGGGAGTCTGGGGAATGAATAACCAGACCTTTTGATTACATTTTGCCGGCTTGCAGTATTTAGCTCAAAAATGTTAATTAAATCTTATTCAGCTGAGTGTGGATGCTTATAGCCTTAGACATTGGTTGGGAATCTCCAGCCATTTTGCATCCGTCTCCACTTCACTGACTTCAGGATTGGATCTTGAAATGGAAATAGTGACAGAACTGACACAGAAGAGCACTTTGCCTCCTTGTGTAAAATATTCACTGGGTATTATAATGTTTTCCCTCAACCCTTTCAGTTTATGAAAGAGATCCAATAAGCTTGCAAACCCTGCTAATTGTTGCAGGAAAAGCCAAAAAGTCTTTTTGGACAAACCCTGCTTTCACTAAAATCAATGACAGCAATCCTGTTGACTGCAACAGAAAAAAATTAAGCTCATTGCCTGAAAAATGCAAGTATATTTTATTATTGGGACAATATGACAATTATGATCTATTTAATGATCCATTTACAGCTATCATAATTGAAAACGATAATGCTTTGGTAGACTGGTCATAAAATGACATTTTCAGCCAGGTCTGTGAAACAATTAGCCTGAAGAGTTTTGAGCCTAATTACCTAGACACAGTGCGAGTCATAAATTGTAAGATATAACGATAGCTGTTTCTTCAGCTGTGGACAAGCCTTCTAGATAACAAAGTATTAAAGAGCTGTAGTGTGCATGCATATATATGTATAAAATGTAACAAATTGCGTATATAGAATTTGGAGGGTCTGAGATAAGTATAAATAATACAAAGTCCATGAGATTATATGACATAGAAGAATAAAACTATTACATCCTTCAAATAAATGTAAGCTTTCTTAGCATCTGATTTAATGTTAGCTGTTTCTTCAGCTGACTTCTAGATAACAAAGTATTAAAGAGCTGTAGTGTGCATGCATATATATGTATAAAATGTAACAAATTGCGTATATAGAATTTGGAGGGTCTGAGATAAGTATAAATAATACAAAGTCCATGAGATTATATGACATAGAAGAATAAAACTATTACATCCTTCAAATAAATGTAAGCTTTCTTAGCATCTGATCTAGATAAATCAAAAAACCTTAATACGATAACCAGTTAGAGAACTAATCTATAAATAAATAAATAGAATACACAAATTCACATGAAAATGCACTTTAAAATTTATTCCATTTTAACAATAACACCATTTTACCTGTTTGATTACTTTCTGGGTCTTCTTCTTCATCTATTTCGTTCTCCACATCAGTTGATTCTAATGAAGCAAAGAGAATTGACATTGATTATTAGGGTTACAAACACTGATTGACTATCATGCTGGCAATAATGGTAGAGCAGATTTTCCTGTGTCAGAGCATCATTATGTCAGCTTGACAGAACTGTTCATTATGATGGGCTCTGAAAATTAATGGAGAAAAAAGAAAGATTTTAAAACTCCTCTCCGCCCAGTCTTGGCACAGTTTTAGTTATCAGCGGGGGTTTTCCATGCCTGGGAAAGAGAAATCAGTGTGATGAATTAGCATCTCATTCATTGTATTTACAATTTTGGAGCCCAATTCCATAACACTTCATCAGCATAGGCATAGTTAATCACAAGAATAGTTTCACTGACTGCAGCGAGACCACTTCTGTTTGGGCTTCAGACTGAGCTTTTGGCTTTAGCTCCCACAGGCCAAAATCTTTGCTCAGCATTCGGTTTGAACAACCAAAACATGTGGAGGTAGGAAAGAAGTTACTTTCTTCTCTCATTTTGGAGTCAGGTAAATACCATCACTGTGGTTCCAGCACCTTTCTTGGCACTGAGGACACCGCAGGAGGACCAAGCAGTGCGCCCTGCCTCTCTTTGCTGGTAGCTGTCGCTCTGGTGGCACATGATGAACCCCAGAAGATGGACTGTGTGATAAAAAGAGATTGTACAGTTTTCTCATCCTGCAGTGTAATTGCCATGTAGCTGAAGTCTGTCATGTGACCCTCAAAAGGACATTAGCTACAAAAGGTGAGGAACACCCTCTATTACTGCTCTCAGTTGTGCTGCCAACTCCCATGGCTTAAGTTTACCTTCCTAATGCTGAGGGTTCTCAGTTCTATTCCCTCTCCTACATAAAAGTCATTGCTTCATCTCCACCATGAAGGACAGGGTTCAGTGGCTTGTGTTTATCTGGGGTTGCTGCTGCCATGTTACGTGCAGTAGGCAAAGTATGTATGATCAGTGGTGACTGGAATAACACAAGACTGGCCAGAAATAAAAGGACTCAAATAGCATCCCAGGAATAGCCTGGCTCAGATGTGGAAAAGGCCATGTTCTAACATTACTTTGTGTCCCACATGTCTGGGAGCTGGTGACTACAGCAAACGAGTCACAGCAAACTCAGAATTACAGGACAGCAGAGGACAGAGCAGTGGCGGTTTCACCCTATCAGTGTATCCTGTAAGGGTTAGATATGGTCCTTAAAACAGAATTCAAGTAGGCTCGGTAGCAAGTGATCTAAAAAGTATGAAGAAACAAAATTAGATTTTGAGCCTTAGTTAAAACAGAGAAGAGTATTAGGAAAAGTAGAGAAATTTAAAGACAGCAGCAATATAAAATCCAGGGAGAGATGTGAGAATGTGAACATACTGTGACCCATGTTAGTAGGATGCCAGTTCTGATCCAAAAGACTGCAGTTGCTGCAGTACTGAGATGATACCAGTGGCACTTACTATGAATAAAGCTATGGGCCAGATCAGGATATTTTCAGTGCAAAACTTCCTATACAGCTAATAATTACCTATCCCTTTCTCACAGATGAAAAGGGCTATCAAAACACAATAAATAATGTTTTGGATGAGATTTCTATATGTTCTTGCTATTCATACTTACTTCGGCAATCCTCTTGTGCTACATGATTGTCAATTTTAATATCATCCACAGCAATTCCTCCAGTTCCTTTTCCAATTTCTCCCTCAATAACCACCTGGCAAAATAAGATAATGTCCACATTGTTTTCATGTTAACACACAATTGCAGCATTCAGGATATCTTCATTAGTTGTTAACACACATCTTCACTTTTCATGATGCCACATCTACATGTACGTTGATCGTGGCCTGCCAATCTACACTGCATGCCTTTATGAACTTATATACGCAAATGTGAATTTATATAATGTCATAACTTCATTAAAGATTTTTACATCAGCAGCAAAACTGTGGCAAGAATGCAGTTTGGTGACAGATGAAAAATGATTTCTAAAGTATTTATTTGGCTTTTGATAACAAATTGCTTGCATCACTGTCATCTGAGATACCATGAAATATACCTCTATTATTACTGTCAGAGCAACAGCACCTCATCTGTAGGTATAATACTGTCTACATAAATCCTTCAGTGACATCTTCTGATACGGTGTGTAAAACATGACCGAGAAGGTCTTACTGGCCTCAGCTCTGTTAGTTCAGCCAGGAGCAGCCAAGCTTACCTGATAGTGTTTCACAGACTTGTGAAGAAGAACGCGTCCTTCCTTCCAGCAGTTTGCCTGGTGCCCGCTCAGGGTCCACAGCACCTGGTCATATTCATCCGGCTTTTGGTACCGCAGTTTGATCTTCAGGGTGCCGACATGTGCGCCAGACATGTGGTACCAGAAAGTCATGCAGTGGGCAGAATTCTGCGAGTAAATCACGGGGCTCAGCAGTCGGGCGACTTTGCCTTTCTGGCTTTCATCAGCTTGTGAGTAAATGAAATTGCCATCTCCTACTGTGACAGAAGGACTGTGTTAGGAATAGCCACCAGTTTTCATTTGCTTTGTTTACCTAAGAAGCCCCGACCACCCCTGATCATTTTGCTTTCTTTCCATGCTGATGGGTCAAGCCTCACAACCAAGAGAGTCAGAGGGCATTGGTTTGGGAGCTCTAGGAAAGCTGATGTGCTCTAAGGAGAGGGCCACAAAAATGATCCGAGGGCTGGAGCACCTCTCCTATGATGGCAAGCTGAGAGAGTTGGGGTTGTTCAGCCTGGAGAAGAGAAGGCTCTGGGGAGACCTTATTGCGGCCTGTCCATACTTAAAGGGGGCCTATAAGAAAGATGGGGACAAACTTGAGCAGGGCCTGTTGCGATAGGACAAGGGGTAATGGCTTTAAACTAAAAGAGGGTAGATTTAGACTAGATATAAGGAAGAACTTTTTTACTATGAGGGTGGTGAAACACCGGCACAGGTTGCCCAGAGAGGTGGTAGATGTCCCATCCCTGGAAACATTCAAGGTCAGTTTGGACAGGGCTCTGAGCAACCTGATCTAGTGGAAGATGTCCCTGCCCACGGCAGGGGAGGTTGGACTAGATGACCTTTAAAGGTCCGTTCCAACCTAAACCATTCCATTCTATGATTTTTTTCTGGCAGTCTCCTTTGCTGTTCACTGGGATGCTTTGTGCCAAGAGTGAACTGTAACAACGTGTTCACTACATGGCACACACAAAGCACTTGCTTTTGCCCAGGGAAGGAGGCAAAAGCATGTTTGATGCAACAGCATATATTCCATCAGCCAGCACGCACCTCCTGAAGAGAGCCAGCCCTTGTTCAGCAGGCTAGACTGAAATCCCTGGGGCCTACTCTACACTAATAGTGCAAAGAGCTATTTTTAATCTCTGTTTAAAGTAATCTGTGCTTGAGGAGGCAAGATTAGAATGGGAAAAACACTGGAGGATAAAATAGGTTTGAACAGCCATGGTCAGAGATCAAGAACTGAGATCTAATCAGTGCTCCTAAATAGAGTCTGAGCATTGTCACATATGGTGCCAAAGTTATTCCCTCGATTTTTGTTATAATATATTGGGCTCTGCATATTTGTGAGCCATTTCCTGGAAGAGTGAGATTATGGCTGGCATTTTCTGAAAAATATAATGGATTTATACACATTGACATCTGAACACGTAATACCATTAACTTGGAAAATCACTTGCTTAATCATACTGGGAGAGAGGCACGTGGGAGTGTGATTAGTTTGGTAACAGAAAATTGCTAAGTAAGGTACTGACTACAGAGAAGTGCTTCTGATTTACACCAGCCTGGCATCCATTCCAGTCAGCTTTTGAACAGCTTCTTTGCAGTGAATTATGGTGGAAAAATATGAAGTTCATCCTGGTGTGTGTAAGAATAGATGGCATGTGTAATGCACTCACACAAAAGAATGGAGACAGCATTTACCGGCATTGGTATAAAGTTACTTTGAAAGTAGGAAGGAGAAAAGTAATAACAAGAAATACTCTCTCTCAAATGCTGAAATAAGTAGATATATCTCTGTTTGTACCAATGCTTAAACAAAAGAAAAGCAAAAAGAGGTGAAATAAGATGTTTTGCAAGGGTGACGTTTTGTCAGCATTGGTCTTTGCTTAGATATGATATTCTTGAATTTCATTTGAAATAATGTATAATTGAGGCTTGCTGGATTGTGATGGTATAGTCCTGCATCAATGAAGAAGGGAAGATGAGGACTGCCACTTTGGGAAGTATAAGAAGGGCAGGGTAGTAAAAGGTGAACAAAGAGGAGAGGGTTAAACCCAGTGGTTGGAAGGAGTGGGCCTAATAAATGAGAAAGGGAAATATTTTTTCTAACAGGAGACAAGGATGTTTTCTTTTATTTGGATTTTTCTGTGGGCAGTCAGAGGTATCCTGGCTGATATGCATGTGGAGTATCTGGTCTTTGAAAGAATTTTATAAAGGAAGATGAATTAAATTGCCAAAATAAATTAGGCTTTTTTTTTGTCTTCTTTTTTTTTTAATCTTACTGCAGTTACATCTTGTCCAACTTCTTCAGCAGCAGTGCCTATATATTCTTTCTAACTTTGCTTCTGTGCCGAGGGCAGCACAACATGTGCAAATCTCATCAAAGAAAGGTGATAGGAAAATCCAAAGGGACGAAAAAAGAAAAATAATCACAGCATTATGATGGCTGTCTCAGTTGGAGGACGTAACTCTGGCCAGATTTAATCATAACACGTATAATTTGAAGTGACATACAGCATATCCTGCTGTCTTAAAGCAATTGCTGTTGAAGATCACTTCTGTGGAGTTTCTTCAGCTTTATTCAAGTGCAGCTGAGAGCAAGATATGCCTGGGAATTGCTCATTGCAGTTCTCCCAACGTATAGGGTGGCCTTGCTGTGTAGTGGTGACACTGAGGGGCTTGTTTGGGACGGCAGTGCCATGCAGACTGCTTGTGGTCTGTGTTCACACCCACCCCACTCATTCCGGACCTGCTGGCAGGCGAACGGCAAGCCTGACAGGTGAAGGTGCCCGTAGAGTTGAAGGAAAATTTTGGAAAATATTGAAAGTCAGTGCAGTAAGGAGAAAAAGTGGCTGCCTGTAAGACTTAGTGAAGCTACAGCTAATGGAACAAATAAGTCTTCTGCACTAGCAGGGACCAGCGGAAACAACAAAATCTCATTTGAAGAATATCATTTCTTCATCTCTTGATTGAAGACAGGTTCCGTCTCTCTATAATCCTTGGTGGCAAAGTGCAGATAGCTCTCATTTCCAGAATATTATTGCAGTACTGGGTCAGGAACTCTGTCTTCATTGTCTTAATTAGAGCTTTACTTATGCATGCCTTTTAGATTTTGTCAGTCTGTGGCTAACATAGCTTTTAACCTCCTTTCAATGTCAGATCCTACTGAGCCATTTCACTTTACTCTACATCAATTTTTCCACCATTACAGCCTTCATTTCAGCTAACCGCATTTAGTTAATTTGATGCCATTTATTTGTACAATGCCATTTATAGTCAAAGTATTATAAGTTTTTTTTTCCCTGAAACTACTGTACTTGTCTTAAGATTCAATTGAAAGTGTCTCAGAATGTAAAAAGTCCAATTTTGTCTAATTTCCTTGTCATTCTCATTAGGCAAAGGGGTTGCAGAAGTGGGAAGGGGGATTAATCTCAACACATTTGATTAATCTGCACGTATGCAAGAGAGAACACTAAAGTGAGAGGCTGTGCAGGTCACGCAGCGCCCTCCCTTTGCCACTAGCCAGCAGCATATTTATTGCCTAATTATGCAGAGCCATGAGTTAGATACTACAAAACCAACCAATCAATTTCCCAGGGTAATATTTCTGGAAAAACTGTGTGTGAGCGAAGGGATGGCTACAATCTCCAACTCCTGCTGGAGAGCAGGAGGGCATGGAAATACATCCATCTGGGAAGTTTCACTTAGAACACCTTTCTGTGGTGGGCAGCCCCTGTAACTATGAACAGGAACAACGTGAGGTTTGTTTATGACTGTATCACTTGGTAAATGACACTTGCAGAATATTCAGTCATTCAAATTTTTTTCTACCCTAGATGGTGGTTATCCAAAGGCAGGTCAGGAGAAGGGGATATTTTCAGTTCCTGACAATAAATTACCTTTATTCCCCAACAGAAAGGACAATTGTGGTCAGTTGTGACCAGATATAACGGGTTAGGTTGCCTGGGGAATCATCTTTGAAACTCTACATATTTTAGGTATAGTTCATCCTCCTCTGGTTTTGGAAGGCATGTTGGTATTAAACAGAACAACCTCTTCCCATGCAAAGCAGCTAAATCATGAACTCATGATCACCTGTGTGGTCTTGAATCGGCCCAGTTTTGCTGGTCAGGATTGCCCACTTTAAATCCACCTGGTTGTCGTGCTCCCAGTGGCACAAAGTCTTTTGGGATCCCCAGCCAAAGGCACAGTTGAAGTTGTATAGTGGCAGCTCTGTAGGGAAAGGGGGAAAAGGAGGAACAAAATGTGATTATTAATTGCATAATTCAGATTTTGTACTTCAAAACGAAATGCATGCATTTGGCCATTAACAGAGCCCTTCCTACGTGAAACTCAGAGAAGCTATAGCAAAAGCAGCCCTGCTGGGAAACAGATGAAGAATGACTATTTCTAGTAAATGATGTGGTTTTATGTTTTTATGTGTCTTTATGACCCATATTTTGGGATTTTTTTGTGCTTAGATTAATTCTTCTGATTTGCCCACATTGGCTGGTAACTGTACTGTAACATAGATGACTCAAAAAGGAAAGCTCTGGCTTACTTATCAGATATATTTGCTCATTGATAATATCTATTTGTACCATAACTGCGCAACTTTTTGCAACAACTCACAATAAGACTTGGACAAAAAAAAAAGAAAGGGCAGAAACACTAATGGAATGTCCTTGGCAGGAAAGGATTTCTGCTGAAATGTATAGTACGTGGCTTCAGTAAGGAATTTATTTCAGCATCTTCCAGACAGTTAAGCAGGCCCACAAGATGGCAGCATTGAAATGGACAAATTGAGACAGAAAAGGGACAAATGTGGCTGATTGCCAAATGAACTCAAAATAAGCTTCAAAACAAGCTCCATGTAAAACAAGGGAAGTCTGGTATTATGGTCAGGATGAGATCATATCTTGTTTTCAGCTTCTCTTCAATTCTGCCCAAAGGTTTAATACATAGTAGCTTATTTTCTTCAATAGAACTTGGAATTTGAATGGAAAGATTATACAAAGATAGCACATAAATCCCTTGCATTTCTTATTTTCAGAAGCAGTTTGAAATCTTTTGGGCTTTTGGTTCTTACCCCATTGGTATGAACCTTTACCTCACCTTGAGCAATGTCAACTCCCAGTAGAGCAATGCCCTTCCCACAGCAGTGTGACCAAATCCTGAAGTCTTTTCTCAGGCATGACTCACGCCTTATGAAAGGAATAACTTAGGTTTACTTTAATGAGATGCTTTGTGCAAGTATGAACTAAGAACAAAGGACTCTGCTCCCATCAATATCAGCTCTGGGCAAAGAATTGTGTTTCTTGCCCCTTATTAAAAAAGCCCAGGAAAGATAATGCAACCCCTAGAATGTGTTTTGTTTATTGTGGGAAAATACAGAGAAATATGGGAAGTGTGTTGGGACCTGTGGCTGGCCAGACCTTTGAGGTGGAGCTCTTCCAGTCTGAAGATGCAAAGACCTCCTCCACGTAGCGAGCTGCCCAGGGAAGACTGGAAAGGCTTTTGAACTCACAACCCAGGTTTTAATGGAAAGTA
Source organism: Pluvialis apricaria (assembly GCA_017639485.1). Lineage (NCBI taxonomy): Eukaryota > Metazoa > Chordata > Aves > Charadriiformes > Charadriidae > Pluvialis > Pluvialis apricaria. The sequence goes on along the minus strand of CM030008.1, from coordinate 16,908,248 downwards.
AACTAGAATAATCATTTTATCAACACAGAGAAAACCTCAGGTGAGCAGGTTGAGACAGAATGGATATAAAAAGGGTTCATCCATCATTCTCTCCTTGCCTGCTGTGTCCTTGTTTGGCGGGTCCTTGCTCCCAGACACAGTTTTAACTCAGCTCACTGGATTCCTGCATTGCAGCCACTGTGCCCTCTCCCCTCTGGCCCCTAGAAAATTTCTTTCTGTCAGCAGAGAGGTCTGAGCGTACGGCAGCAGCTCCTGCCCCTCTCCTGAGCCTGTCAGTACCTCAGCAGTGCTGCGGCATCTCTCTGCGCTGAGCCCTCATTCTTTGCTCCTTCCTTTCATCTGCTCCATCCTGGCTGCCTCCCCCCTCCCTCCCGCTGGCCTCCAGAGGGGTCTGCTCCACATTGTCACGAATACGGCATCCTCGCTGGGAACAAATGAATTAAACAGATAATGTCTGGCACAGGAATTCAATGTGGACAAAACATGTTTCCTGGAGGACCCTAGCCTTTTCTAGGAAAGGGGCAGATCACGGTGAATAATCTCTCTTTGGGCTCAAAACATTGAAGAAGCAGAACTCAGCCTGTGCGCACGTGGGTGCAGAAAGGTAATCCATTATGTTTCTTTCTTCAGTATATGTTTTTTTTTTTTTCTAGACAACAGGGCCCTGATCAAAGACATCTTGCCCAAAAGGGGACATCTGAAAATCAAGGGGAGTTTTTAAAGAAATGGAGTGACATTGAAATGAATTAAAGGGTTTTAAGTTCATGAAAAATAGCCTTTCATTGTCAAGGAGGCCTAGGGAGAGCTATATTGCAAGGCTTTGACATCAGAGCCATGAAACAGAACTTTAGAAAAGGTCTCAGAAAACGTAAAACAAAATTAATCTTATTAATCCCAAAGGATTATATCATGCAAAGCTTGTGATAGACTGTGTGGTATTCAAACCACAAGAAAGGAGAACAGTGGTAGATAGATCACATCAGTCTGAAGATATCACACAGCATAAATGAGCACATAGCACAAAGAGATTGAAAGGACTGGTATTGTTCAACTCTGAATAAAAATAAATAGCAGAAGACACAGGAGAAGTATGTAAATGGGTGAAGAATCCAGAGAAGGAAGATTACAATACTCTGTTTTCTCCATTTCATAGCCTGAGAACTATGAGATATCCAGTGAAGTTCAATGCAGATCAAAGGAAAAAAATTCTCATATGATATGAGCAGTACTTGCTTCCCTCAAATGCTACTAAGGCTGAGCACAATTCAAAGAGAACTGGACACTGAAATGGATAAGGAAAATATCCAGAATTTAATTGTAATTCTAAAGTGCAGGGACTGACAAAAGCCTTTTGCTGAAGCCAACTCTGAACACTGGGATTAGAAGGAGAGTTTCAAAGCAGAGCTAAATTTCACAGCACCATCTAATAAAGTATTTCTTACACTTCCATTTGAAATATATAGCCCAGGAAACTGGCAAAGAGCCTCAGTCTGATATACTTTGGCCATGCCCATGTTCCTTGGCTTCGGTCTCACAGGCAGCATGGTGTAGCATAAAAATGAAGTTCTTTTCCATGCAGAAGTTAATGAGAATCCCCTGAAATTGAGCAAGATTTCACCAGTAACCTGCTCTCAGTTACCTATTTCTTGCTAGGTTCCTATTGTTTTCTTAAAAGTGATTGTGTTAATATATTCCTTTGGACAATCACAGCAACGGGGTTGAAGGTCAAAGGCAAGGCATTTCAGAGTGCTCTTATTTTATGGGATCCTTAAACATGCCATCTCTTACTGTCTACTCTTATGTCTCTTCCAACGGTTCTCCCAGGGACCCATAAAAAGAAAAAATAGACCTGCTAGCCAATTAATAGCAGACACTTGTAGCATCAGGATAGGTCCATTAGTCGTATGGACAATGGATCTGCCCCAGCGAAAGACAGAATAGTTCAACACTTCTATTAAAGGTCCCAGGGGGCTGATACAGTAGCTCACAGTAAGCGACAGGCAATCTGTCCACTTCTTTGTGCTTGAACTGTAGCTTGGCAGCTCTGGTGGAAGGAAGGGAAGTAGGGATGAGTAGCATTTGGTGGGATCCCTCTGCAGCACTGGCCCGTTCCCCTGCTAGGATAATTATCTTGCCAACTGGTGATTGATCTCCACGTTTGTATGTATTGCGAGGATGAAGAAAACCAGTTATTATGTAACTAAATAGCAGCAGTTCAGATGAGAATCTGAGAGGGAGGTGTGACGAAATCCCATATGCCTTTTTCAAAATGTAGGGTACGTGATACTGAATTAAAACAGATTTATCCTCTCAAAGAATAACCAACAGCTGTACTTTTTGACCACATCTTGCTCACAGCTGGAACCATTACTGCACACGAACAAGAAAGTCATTTGAAAATCTAGTCGAGTGAGTTTTTTGCAAGTCCATTAATCTTTCGTGGCCCACAGACTTTGACATATTTTTATAACTCTTCCAACAAGAAGCAAGAAGGAGCATGATGGCATTAAAGATGCTATGAAAATTCTCTATAGGAGTCTTTTGCCAAAGGGTAAATCAACATTAAAATGGGACATTACAAACATAATTTGGACCACTTCAAAGTAATATATTGGGACTGATTCTTATTTGCATTTCACCTTTTTATACCACTTAAGCTGGCAGCACAGAATTACCTGAAATGATAGTAAATGATAATTTAACAGCTTTAATATCCCTTTATTGATGCAAAGTTGTCCCCCCATAAATATGAATCAGACCTATTCTACCTTTAGGTGACTTCTTAGCATAGATTTTAACCTCAGGATTTCTTAGTTATATTTTTTTGAAATAGCTATTACATGTGTGAAAAACAAGATACTCTACTTCTTGAACAGTCTGCTTTACAAAGGACTGAGCTTACACGCTGAGAGCACATAATGTAAATGAACAGCTTGCTCTGTATGTAAATAGCTAAGAGTCAAGCATTTCAAATAGTCCTTTGGAATTGAAACAGATGTGTTCAAAAACACTAGATGTTGGTGAGTCTTAGGAGTGAGGCCTGAAAGGTATTTACCTTGACAGACTGATTTGTTAAAGGCATCTTTTTAAGTTTGAGGAGGAAAGTAGATCCTCTCTTAAAAAAATCCAAACCTTTAAACATTTTTAGCAGTTTGAAATCATGATTCTTTTTTTTTTTTTATTTTTTTACAATTCAGTCCCCTTGAAATGAACTGTAAAAGTCTTCTTGATGGAAAGCTTGTTTATACATGGAGGCTTTCCAGCTATTTGCTCTTAACTGTTTCCATAGTGTATGAAAGCTGGGTGGAATAGGATAATCTCAGGCTTTGACACACACAAGTATGTTAGTCTGGGATAACAAGATTAGGGGTGTTTGCAGGCTTGAATGCAGGCAGGAGGGCCGCAATACATGACGTTAGCACCTATTGCAGAAGTACCTGCACCACAGCAGGTGCTGGTACTGACAGGGCTGGTAAATCTCTGTCCTGAATCACTGTGGCACAAGCTGCTGTGGCCAGTGCTGGTGCGGTGTAGCTCATGGAGGGTTACCCGCTGGAGCTTGCCTCCTGCAGCTGATCTGGAATAGCTCTTTGCCCTGGAGATCACCATTTACCTCAAGGTGTATTAGCATCTTAAGGTAAACCAGCCCTTAGAGGGAATTAAGGCTGAAGCCAAAGGCTCAGTCCTTGGTGTGTTAAATTCATACCTTGTTCACCTTGAGATTAGCTGAAAGAGCTGGAGTGCACTTATCCTCATCCAGCTGAGGGCTGGGGGGGGCCCTGAGGAGCTCCGTAACTTCAAGGCCAGTTTAAACTATGTTATGTGTGGCTGCTGTAGCAGACTCCCGCTCCCTGCTGCATGGCCTCCTGCTCTGATGTGCTTCATCGTGCCAGCTAGGTCCACCCATGCCCCTTCAGCAGAAGGAAATGCTTACACCACCTTCATGCCAGGAGGGATTTCCCCACGTTGAGGGGAGCTTCTGTCTGCCCCTTTTTGGGAGTTTTCTGGCTGGTTTTCAGTAAGGGATTATGAAGCGGCTGGAAACCTTTACATTTTAAACTGGAGATTCTGGAAACGTTATTCTTATTTATTAGCATCTGAACTGATCTCTATCTATGATCTTTGTAATGTGCTGCCATGTGGGAGCCTGGAGTTTGGGATGTGAACTTGTCCCTTATTCCCCGGAAGGAAACAGTTCCTACCAGCACAATGCAGGGAAGTAACATTGGCATGCTCTGAAGGGAACCTCAGAAACTCCTTTAGCAGAGAAAAAACTTGGCTCATCACAGAGTAAGTGAAGGTGGTGCAGGAGGGAAGTAAGGAGAGAAAATGAGGATATCTTAATCTCTGGCAGAAACAATCTATTACTGGAAAGTCCCACCCAAGCCAAGGGGATTAAACACAACCTGCAAATGCTGCTGGCACCAGGGAGAGGGGAGGAAAATTGCACTGTGCAGAGGTACTTCATGAATTTGTGATTTGTTTAAATGTAAGAAGATAGTTAAAAAACCTGTGAAAAAGCCTTCATTTCAGCAAAATAGAAAGCTAAAAGTTCATTTCAGGCATAAAGATTAAAATGTTTTACTCTAAACCCACTGTGCAGCATCCTTTTTTCCTTTGCATCCCTCACCCCTTTCTGAACTATGGGATAACCAGCAGCCCTCCAGCCCTTCGGCAACGCTGGCTGTGCAAGAGCAGTGTTGAGAGGTGTCCCACGAGGGACGGCCAGCCTGCCGTCGTGTTTCTCATGGCACTGGTGCTCCACAGTCTCCCTCTGCTCTTGAAGCAGGGCAGAGCTAGAAATAGTGTATGCTGACTAAGCCAACTGAATGACCCTGGAGACAAATTTTGAGGGGAGTAAAAGCATTCCCCTCTGCACTATCAGAACACAGAGGCTGAGAGTGGGAACAACGTCTGAGAGAATTCAGCTCTGTCTTTTAATCAGGTTGACACCATCAGTGTCCTGTAGGAAACTTTTGCATTATTAGTCCCTTTCTTTTGCTTGAAGCAAAAGGGGATTTTGTCACATGGTTGAGGAAACAATGACAAACACCTACCCACCCCATTAATAAATCACTTGCAGACTGTGCCTGACTGTACTTTAATGGAGGAAATGGGAGTAGCTGACAACTGACCTCTTTACTGCTCTACAATTATTAACGCAAAGGATTTTAAATTGGTGCTCGTAATTTTTGGAATTTGGGTTTTCTGCCCAAATCTATCCTCTCCCCCTGTCCCAGTAAATTGTACAGGATATTAAACAATGGTATGAAAGCTGTGGAAGCGGCAAGCTAAGGATTTTAAAAGCTTCCAGTTATTGTAGTGATTAAGTAAAAAGGACCTGCTGCCAGTGACAACTTGCATTTCCCTTTTCAAGTTCATGGTAGCAGTTTATGTAACCCCATTTTGAGAAAACTTGATGGAAAACAATATTGTAAAACTGCCAGCTCTCTGGTGGAGAAAACTGGCAAACTTTACTCGTCTTAGTTTTGCAAAACCATGGATATAAACAGTGAGTGGGCCTGTGTGGTTCTGTTTTTGTTTTCCCAGTTTGCAAACACACTTTATGTCACTGACATGCCACATTTAAACAGAGTGCACTGTGTGATTAAGTTAGTTTAATTTTGTCAGCATTTGGCATTTGCTGATGCAGAAGGAAATCTTGTTCTCTGCTGTGTCTACATGTGGATGAAAGGAATAAAATATTTACTGTACAGAGCTGAGAGACCAGATGCTTCTTTACTTCAGAGACTTTTAGTGAATGGGAAGTCAGGAAGTGCTGCAATTCATTATTTTGTCTCTGGCATGAAATTTGGGTATGGCATTTATTATGTTTTTAATAAGAAAAAAATATTTTGTTTTTACCTGGTTGTAATGTATTGTCTATTACTGTTGGCTTTTCTGTATTCAGCACTGTAGTGCCACCTGGAAAAGAAATTATGCATATCATGATACATGGGACACCACAAAGGACACAGCAGTCATTAGGAATATCCTATATATGAATCTGAAATATTACCATCTTTATTAGTCACGTAGGTAACTCAGTATGTGAGCTTAGGCATGAAAATATGACATTAAAGACCTGGCTTCCTTTATCAAAAAAGAAAAAAAGAACTCATCATTAAATAAAGCTGTATATCTTTGGAGTCCTTGCAAACATGAACTAATCAATCATCACCATGTCCCTGTGGCTGTCCTTGTTTTCTAGACACTGATTTGCTCCAAATCACGTGGGAAATCAGCGACCAAACTCTGTAGCACCTCCTAACAGTCACCACTTTGTGCATTCACCCATGACTTGTTGTTTCTCACATCAGGGATGTGAGGTCCTCCAGCCCCTGCCATGCTGGGTCCTCCCTGTTCCTTGTTTCATAGCTGTGTTGTGAGAGCAGCTCACAAGAGAGGTGCATGGGAATTGCCCGACTTTAAGCTATAGTGTAAGGCAGGTTTAACTTCTGCCTCAAAGAGCAAGAGGAATTAAGGACTTCCTCTTTGTCATCTTCTTCAAGCAGATGAACAAGAGGTGAGTGGGGTCATGGCCCTCTCCTAAGCTCACTAATTGATATTTTTAAAATACTTGACTTTTTAAAGCAAGCCTCAGCTTCGTATTGATAAAGGAAACAAAAAGTAAATTAGCACAATTATAAATGCGCAGTGGGGTGCTGATTACCAGTCAATGGCTTTTCTTTTCTCCAGCAAGGAAGTGCTTAAAGCATTATAGAAAGGATGACTATGATGACTTCCAACGAGAATGAATGCCCAAGCTATATCAGCTTTATGTTTGTGAGAATGATCTGATGGGAAATGCTATAAGCCACGCAAATAGAGTAGCTCTGTATGGGGTCCAAATAGAGCAGGAAGGAATCTGGCCTACAGCACAATTACAGTTAATTGCAAGGGAGGCTTCATTGTGATACTCACATATGTTCAGAGAAGTGACTCTAAAAGTCATACCCATGAGAATGTGGGTGCCACACTCACGTTGGGAGTGGATACAAGCAGGTAAAGCACTGATAACATCCCCTCTGCACTGGCCTGCTATTCCTAATGGACCATGAGATTTACATACTTTCCTTCTATGAATTTGGGAGGAAGGAAAGAATGTTTACAATGAAATTATTGGTAAAATCACTTCTGTGCATTTTAGTGTCACAAGTAAAATCACATGTACAGTGCAATGTTTCTACAGTGTCCAGAACAACCGGGCATGCACTGCTCAGGGTTTCTAGGTAGTAGAGTAACAAATTATACTCGTGTCTGCACTTTTGTTGAAGGGCAATGTAGTAATTTTCAATTTTAGTACTGAAGTAGGTTCAGTTTCCCAAAAGAGCCAGTGCTCGGGAAGGCTGGTGGCTGTTCCCTTGTCGTAGAGACTATAAACTGCTCCCTAAGCAGAACCTGCAAAAATTGCCAGAGGGAGTTTCTTCTGCTCAATAAGCTTTCCCTAAGGGACATGTGGGATGCAATCCTGCGGTCCCTGAAGTGCAGAGAGTATGAGTGAGTGAACAGGGAAGGTGCTTGCACAGATGTGTCTCCTTCCCCTCACACAACCTCCGTCTATGTGAAATATGTCTCTACCTATTGGGCTTTGCAAGCCAGCCCTCAGTGTAGGGCTTTCCAGGAAGCCCCAGGGTTTCCTGACCTGACTCTTTCCTTTCAGAAAAATAAATAAATTACGATGTTTAGTAATACTGAAAGCTTTCTGAGCTACCTTAACACAATACAGACTATTTTATCAGGCTCCTTGCATGGCTGTTTTCAAAAAGAACAAGATTCATCTTGGACACTGATTTGAAAAGCAGTGACAGTGACAGTGCAGTGTCTTTTCCACTCAAGAATTGTTTTTCAATTTATGATTTTCAACATGCATTTGCAGGAGATATTGGTAAAGCTCAGAAAAGGTTTGATGCTGAAACCGCACTTTCATTTGTATCTGCTGTTGGATGTTCTACTTGGCTGCTTCCAAAAGCCTGTCTCTTACCTAAGGTTTCCCAATGTCCTCTTGCACAGCTATTGCCAGATTTTAATGTTATTTTATATCATGGATATAAGAAGCAATAAACATTTATTAGATAAGCACACCAGGGAGCAGTGATAAAATAACTTGTGTCGCTGTGTCCAAAAATAAGCTCAATTACTGTAGATGTATAGATCTGCTACAGGAAGATCTCATCAAACAGGCCCAGAACTTTGTGGAGCAAGTGACCTCCAAGAAGAGATCAAAAACATTGTGGTGCAGTGTCAGCTTTCTCAGGCCAGTGGCTCTGCGCAAAAGTGGGAGTCTATGAAAACTAGCAAGCTTCCTCCCTTCCAGATGCAGACTATGTTGTGTCTCTCCCTCCTATTTTTCTGCTAGTGATGGCAGCTTGGAGAACATCAGCCCCTCTGTGGCTGTAATGCAGCGTTGGTGGGGAAGCTCATGGAAATCTTTCTAGTGGTATATGTGTGAATATGCTTTGATGAAACAAATCTGTTCTGTTTCTCTCTGGGAAAGGTTTAGGGCTGAGATTTGAGTCCTAGAGTAAATTTTAGGTATGGAAGCGTATATGTATCTTGAACTTAAACAATATTTCATTTTGAGTTCTTCAATCTCAGACAATAAACCTCAAAAAGTTTGTCCAGCTCTTTTTCTTAATAAGAGAAAGTTTGATTAGGACATTTGATTAGACACAATTCCTGCTCAAAAAAAATTGCCCTCTCTTCCAGCTAGTCACTATTATTTGCTTCAAAAATTGCATAGCTGAGAAAACAATCAAAAGTATTGTCATATGTAAAAGGCAGATGCCTATGTTTTGACAGCACTGACAATATGAACTGCATACCAATGTCCATTTATGCTGAGTGATTAAATCAGTTCAAACATTTAGCTGGTAACTGATGATGGATATGAGCTACAATGAAGCTGCAATGGAATGAGGATGGTTTCTGCACCTGTCAGTTGGTAGTCATCACCTGTGCCACTGTGACAGTTTGCCTGGTCATCATCACACTCATCCACAGGTTTGCCTTCGGAAACGGTAGGGACAGCCGTAGGAGCTGAAACAAACCCAGTTGTTCAGTTAAAACATGTGCTGGAGAATCAGCATGCAATTGGCAGTAACATTTTGATGAGCACCATATGCTGTCTTCATGTGTTATATCTGAGGAGTGACACAACTCTGCTTTGCAGGTTAGTTAGTATTTCTTTGCAATGGGATGTATCTGCTCTGCCTCCTTGTCCTAAGGCACTCTGCTGTGTCTGTGCTCAAGGGCTGAGTGGAGTTGGGCAGCAAAGCCTCGGACTGTCTATTCACCAGCTGATGAGCTATCAACAAAGAGTGAAAGCCTGGCAAGGAAGAATGGGAGTCTTGGGGGGGGGGATGTGGGGTAAAACCCCCATCATTTTATTGCAGGGCAAAGTGCCTGTGAGTGGGCCTGTACAGAGGAGCAGGAGGGGTGCATGCTCAAGGTGGTAATTCTCCAGCACCCACACATTGCTGAAGAAACCTCTCTGCAGAGCACACGTAAGAGAGGAAATGTCTGAGCAGAGTCCTGGTAACAGTGGCAGGAAGGCAGTGTGATGTAGAATCACTTTATGCTCAATGAGGAGTTCTGGAAGGAGTTTCTTTTGTTTTTGTTGAAGTTATAAATAAACAAGACATCAGTGATGTCAGTCATCCCTCCCGGCCACCTGCCTGCTTCTCATTGGCGATGACTTTCCGGTAGCTGCTGCATAACCAGTAAAATTCTGACCTTTGTTATTACAGTTAAAAGCTTGAGATTTGTGCAAGGTGCCAGAAAATATATCTATACCCCAGCATCTGCAAAACATGCCACATCTGGAAAATCAGAATACAGATACTTGGTGTTATGTTTAGGTTTAAGTTTTATGCTGCAAGTATAGTTCCCCAGCTTAAGATAACCACTCTGGGAATGTGATCCAGGCTTTTGTCTGTTCTCACCTACTGTTATTTTCATTAACAATCTTTTACTCTCGTTATAAGCTATGCAATAATGCCTCCCTTTCTGAGATTCTTCTTTGCCCTTTCTAATGCCCCCAGAGCCTGCTGGCCACATAGGATCATATGTACTGACTTGCTGGCCTGAAAATGTGAGGAGGGTGGTAGTTTCTGAAGTAGCTATATTCCGGGATGAAACATGGCTCTTTAGGACCCTGACCTACGCTTTACGGGTACAATCTATGCCTAGTTAAAGAAACAGTTCTGTACCTATTACGAATTATGCAGAGCGTCTGTTCCCCACATCACTTTAACGCCCCTCCTGGGAGCTCCCTCTAGCTTTCTACACCCAGTTAAGTTTCTTATCTTGATCTTCGTGCCCCTGTATAGCCTCAAGCTTGCCTGCATCTCTGCCATCATTTCATATAAGGCCCCCTGGGATGTTTTGAGCACACAAAACTTCCCCTTGCTCATTACTGCTGGAGAGCTGATTTCTACTCCTGTCTGTGCCTACTTCCATGCTTCTTTTTCATCTCAACTCCTTTCTTGCTCAGTAAATCTCAAGCGACTTCTCTTCATTCAACGCCCTCCTGAAGATACAGTTATACAACAAAGTTTTCTTATTATGCTTTTTCCACGGGTAAATGGGAATTGACCTCACCTGTCCATGGGTGACATGCAGGTGATCACCCTTCAAAAGTACACCATAGCAGAAAGACAAATGCAAGAAGCTGTGTCCCAGGGAAAAATTGTACTTGCTGTTGCAGTTTGCCTAAAAGCAAAGGTGTTTTGCCTGGTCAGTCTCCTCTTTGGCTCCTCCATCTATCTCACTGAGCAATGTGCTCTTGTAAGGTGATCCATGGACTCACTTCTTGGCATCTATCTAGGTGGCTACAGGAGCCCTGTGGCCGAAGGACTCTGCCCACAGGTTGTGAGTTTACATAAGGCAGGTGCTGGGTTTTCTTTTTTCTGAGCAAGTAGCACAATAGTCTGCAGGAACTAAGTATTCCCACAGGAAATGAGGACTTCCTGCAGGAACTAAGAAGTGTTTCCAACCTCCTCACTTTCCGGGCCAAGTAAAAAGCATACTTATTCAATTTGGCCTTCACTAAAAAAACAACACAGAACTCATCAGTTCTCACAGCAAATGCCTCCCACTCTTCCGCCTTGGGGGAAAAATGGTGAGAAAGAAATGGAAGCAGAAAAGTCAGTTCCATTCATCTTGGGAGCCTGTTCAGCTACTTCTGTATGAGGTATCATATGGAACCCTGAATAACATGGTTTGTTATTCTGTGTATTGTTAAGCTGTGTGGTTTCTAAGCCGCGCCACTATACCATCATCCACCAGATAAAATTGTGAAATTCCTGTAATGTTATCTGTAGTTATCTATGAAGTTAAATAATTATTGTTTATGTAACAAGAATCAAAGCTTGACTTCATGTCACAGTCCAAGGATAAATGTCTAAACTTTGCTTTTCCTGGTCTTTCATCTCCTACATACTCTTGCAAAATTAAAGCTTGGTAAGGAACAAAGAGGCCCTCTTTACCCCCCAAAAGGAACAGCACAGACACTGTCCAGCTAAGTAATGATTGCCCGCCATAGCGTCTGGTGTGACTTTCACGTCCTTTGAAGGAGCAAGGGATGTAATTGCTATATTTAGTGCAAAGCTCCCTCTGCATTCTCAGAAAACATCTCTTCCAGGGTTGTATCATGGTAACATAAAATTTAAGTTCCTGTCTTTATTGTCTCCTAATAGCTCTATACTTCTCGAAAGTATAATCATAAGGCTGCTTAAGGGAACAGAAAACCATGTGGAGAATATCACTGTGATTCAACAAAGGAATGGGAGAAAGAATAATATTTGTGCCTTGGGCATATTCAAATGTCTGCAGAGAAGGAACTGATTAGGCCAAGAAACAGCGCTAATGGCAGTCACGGAAGCGAGAGTCCGATATGCTGCCTGTACAGACACAGCAGCGTTCAGCAGTAGTGCAAGTGGAGAATGTATTTATGAAAATAATAAAGTGCATTCGTCTCTAGCAGAGCAATTACCTTCGAGTTCACAGCCCAGCAGCTCCATTCGCAGCCCCAGTCCTCCGTGTGTGGCTCTCTCAGGGTAAACGCGGATGAATCTTGTCAATACAGGTTCAAAAGTCCGCAGTTCAGGCGTGTCATAGTTGGTGTTGCCTTCAAAAGTCTGCAAAGCATGACAAATGCTACTTGTTAAAAAAAAGAAAAAGCTATTTTCGACAATTATCTTTTTTTCCTTCATTCTCTAGTCTTTGAATTAGGTGAGCAGTAGGCCAGATTCTAACCGCTTAATAAGTGTCAGGTGTTCCTGTCCTAAATGAGAATGGAAAATACATAGTTAAAGCTTCTCAGAAAAGTAATGCATTCCATTTTTCATAAACTCAGTAGCAACCAATCCATCAGGGTCATAACAAGAGCTGAGTGTTTAATGAGACATGTTTTTAAATGACGCTCTGATCTGGGGTTTTACTGGGTGACATTTTCAACACTTCTCAGGGAAAAAAAATGGCTGAGGTGAAGATCCTGTCACCTTTTAAGTGGTTACAATAATAATCCAACTATTCAAGAGAAAATTTCAATCTGATTTCCCCCAGTGACAGAGTTTCACAAGTTGTAGTTATTTCAAAAGGCATAAATTAAACTCCAGGAACAGTAGCTGCAAGAGTTCTTCCAGTGAGCCTGCTATTGAATAAGAATAAAAAGAAAGAAAGAAAGAAGAAAGCTGCTTTCTGACAAAACTGCAATATAATCCAACGGGCAAGGCAGGTCAGCAAATGTACATTTCAGACAAAAATCTCTCCTCTGAGTTGCACTCTGGGTTCTTCAGCCATAAAGCAGCTCTTAGTGCTATTTGTTTGATACCTTTGGCTTCTCTTGTCAGTGATCTTTTGCATACAGGACAAGTTATAATTTGTACTTAGAGCAACACCTCAGGTGCCTCCATGGAGATGATTAGACCTTAAAATGAATTAACTGTACAAAGAAACAGCCCTTGCCATGAAGAGTTTATAACCCAAGATAGGCAAAAGGAGTTATTTTTACCCTATTTTATGGTAAAAAATGACTTTGGAATATCATGTATAGAACACTCTAAAGTACAAAATATTAAAATGTATATAACAATGGAGTAGGAGTAAAGTATTTTCAACTTTTCTATGAATTAGTTAAATGGCAAAACATTAAAAAACATCTTCTTTGAAGTAGCGTTCAAATTTGGGATTAGAAGTACTATTATAAAGATACTTCTAACTCACAGCTGCAAAGCCTGTAGCTTTCTTCAGGAAGAAACCACCAGATGCCCTTCGTTTTTGATGAGAACAAAACCCAACCTGCAATTAAGTCCTCCTATTGATCTGGGGCAGAGAAAACAGGCCATGCAAATAGCTGGCTGTATTTCCAAAGGCACAAAACCAGCATAGGTAAATCTGCTTGCTGCTTGTATTTTTAGTGCAGTACTAAAAGTCTTGCTTGTTTTTACTGTACACCTCTGTACCCATGAAACCAATGGTCTACAACCCCTTGTGGCCAGTTGGCTAGAGTGACAGTCGCAAGAGCCAATGATGATGGCAGACTAAGACCAACTAAATTTAAAAAGTAATTTCAGCATTAACACTTCTGCTCCTACTTCCTAGGGGAGATTGTACTTCCAAGGTGGCTTCAAGGGGCGCTGGTTGACCTGGTGTTCTGCCAGTGCTTGGAAGATAGTTGTCAAGAATTCACATGTAGATGGCCTGTCAGATCTAATTAACATGGAATTACATATTATTATATTTGAATAGCAATATAGTGCAAATGATCAGAAAAGCTACCTACCATATGAGAAAGAATGAATGCCATTTTATGTATAAAAAGTAGACAGACACATGTATCTGAGGAATCCTTGCTTCCTTTTTAATAGTAGTCTTAATAGCAACATATAATAATGAAAACTGTTTTATAAAAGACATCAGTACTGGAGTACTGACACATAGACATTAGAATTCAATAGGCATCTAGAATTATATTGAATCATAATTATATTGAATCATTGTCCTTTGTAGTGCAGAGCTGCCTGTGATTCAATTTTGACTGTTCATTTAAAACACGTACCAATATTCTTTGTGGGGGAGGAGAGAGGAGTATACAGTAAAACTTCACTTTGTGAGTGTCTTTTATACAGACTGTGTCACCAATTCCTTTACTTCATTACAACGAAGAGTTATAATAAATAATAACTAAACAAAAAAGAAGCTAAACTGGTGAGAGGAAAAAAATTGTCCCTAGTATCTTTTAAAACCAAAATAAACATTGCAGAAAAATTTACAAAGGTTGTTCCAAATGGCAGGATACTCAGAAGTGTCTTGTACTAGAAATTATAGGAGGTGTAAAAAATCCCCAAAATGCAGAAGGAAGAAAGAAGTATGAAAAAGAAAGATGACTTTATGGAGTAAGCTTGGGTAAGACTATAGACAAGAAATACAAATTGGATCTTGAAATGAAAATGGGGTTCTGTGTGGCCATTTGAGGATTTCTGATGTTCACTCCTCTGAGTGCTTGAGCTAGGCTAAAGGGGGAAATATTCTGCACATTCAAAAATAGCAGAAATTGGGTCAGCCAAAGAGGAAGGAATTATGGTAGTCCTAGTGAAAGGAGCTGCAGGCAGAGATGACAAGATCATGTTGAGAAACAAGGTGATGTTTCATCCTTCGGACATATTCTGTTGTTATGTTTAGCTTGTCACTGCTCTTTCTTTTCCTAAAATGCAGTTGTTTGTTTATTGAAAGTCAAGACTTTAACCAAGTGAAACGATGTGTTTCATTTCATATAACAGGGCTGTTTCTAATCCGCATTCCTGCTGTGACTCATTATAGCATGCTGTCCCATCCAGCTCCACTTACATTTAAAAATACTACATTCCAGTATTAACATTTTAAATCCCTCAGACTCCCAAATAATGGGATTTATCTGATTCTCTTTAAAGAAAACTTGTGCTTCAGAAGAAATTTTATTAAATGTCTTGAATTTTTGGGAAGGATTATAATTATGCCACAAGAGATTTGAATTCCAGCCCTCTCCATTCCATTAATGTTGAAAGTTAATTTCTGGTAGTGATGAAAGCTGAGGATGGGCTCAGTGCGTTAGTTAGCACACTAGTTTTCTTGTCAAACTGCTAACTTCTGACAATGACGGGAAGTGCTTGTATTAGAAAACAGAAAGCCATGCAGCAGACGGCACACTGCTTTGAAAGCATATGGCATTATTTTTTTCCCTCGTTGAGCCACAGTGTAGAAGTACATGTCAAAACAACATCTATTTTAGAAAGAAAATGGTTAGATCCCATTGTTGATTTACACTCTCTTCACACTTTATGATGAAGTCAAAACTCATGGTAACAAGAGAAAGGAGCTGACTGCAAAGGCTGAATTCATTTAGTTTTAATCCCCAAAACAAATGATGAAAAGTGATGAGAAGTGAGAAAATGCAGACATATTCAGTGAGATTAAAACAGGAGAGAATGAAGTCCAATATTTACCAAATGTGCCTGGAAAAGCTACATCCATGGGCCCACTCAGCTTTTCCTTTAAGGAAACACAGGTTTGTCCAATGGATGAGTATATATAGCAAAACAGCTTTTACATCTAATTTTCAGACTAACGCAGATGAGATATGGAGCAACTCTTCAGGATTCCCATCTGCCAAGCACCACACTGATTTGCCTTTTGAGGTCATCTTTTGGTATATGATTCCCTGATCATCCTGGTACTGCAGCACCAGTTCGTGAACAGGACTGCGTGCCCACTGCCTTCCCCTAGGAACAGGGCAGGAGGACTAATAACGGGTCGTGCCTTTTGAGGCAAAAATGCACTTTGTGAGCAACAATAGCAAAATGGGGTGGAAAACTTAACGAATGGGATTTGGGGTAAATAAGCTAAACGCTCAGTGCAATTTATGTCCTGAAACGCATACATTCAAAGACAAACCAAAATAGGTACGTTCCCAAAAACTTTTCTGGACCACATTCATTTTCTTTTCCTTGGCATCTAACCCGGCAATTTATTTGGCCCTCCTTTGTAAATTTCTTGTAATTTCTGTTTGAACCTATGAACCAGCTGCCCTTTATTCCCAAGCAACCTCCAAGATGCTTCACTTGTGACAGTACAATAGTACTTTTCACTTGGGATAGTTTAACACGTCAAAAACTCCATCACTTTCTTTCAGAGGGACTTGGATCAGACCATTACGAGAGCCTGTAAAGCTCTCAAAGCAGCCTACAGGCAGTTCAGAAATCCAACAGATACCTCACTGAGTTAAATAACACCATTCTCAATCTGCAGCTCAGATGAAAAGAAGCAAAAGTAATTCAGTGTTTCAAATATGTTTGTTCACTGTCAGTGGAAAAACTGCAGAGGAAACTCTATTTTTTGGCAGTGTTGCATATTACCATTGCATGAGATTTTGCAGTAACCTACGGCCCACAGAGGCGCACCACCCTTGTGAGAAATCAAGCCTGAACTAGCTGTTGAAAAAACAAAACCTTTGCTGCAGAGAGAAGCAAATGTCCTACGGCCAGCTCCTGCCCTCAGGCATGGGACGGTTCCCACAGCATCCCTTCAGGGTTGCTGCCCTGGGAGTCCTCCTGCTGCCCTGGGAGCCCTCCTTCTTGGCTTCATCCCAACTGCGTGCCATTTCTAAGGTCAGAGATAGAAATTTAATGCAAACATTTTTTTTAATGCAAGTTTTTTTTTATTGCAAGCTTTCCTCCTTACCTTTATCTTCTTCTTGCTGGAATCCATGATCATTTTCCAATCTGATCCATTGTTGCTATAGCCAATTTTGAATTTTTTCATGAATACTTTGTTTTCTCTGTGCTTGCCCCCTTGGACAATTATGCCCCTCACTTTTTTTTCTTCACCAAGGTCTATTTGAAGCCATTCGTTTGTATATGGATGAGTAGTTGGTGGCAGTGCCCAACCTGAACGGCTTGTTATGAGGCGAGCATTTTCTGGGATCCAGTTTCGATCAACTTGAGTAGATGCAGTAATCTGAGAGTCAGGAATGAGCCCAGACACCATACCCAGCATCCCAGAGCAAGGATAATCTACAGAGAAAATAAATAAATAAATAAACAGTTAATCTGAACAAGCACCAAAACAGAAACAGGACATATCTGTCAATTCAACTAGCATAAGCAATTCCTTATTTTTTTCTTATATCCAAAATAATCTCCTTGGATTTGTATATAATTTTCATTTGTTCAAACTTGCACATCCTAGTTTTGGCAGGAAGTACCAAAATACCACAAGTATTTCTGGCTTGATGGGAACCAAAAGGATCAGAAAATCCAATTCTATTGTTGTTTTCTATTCTTCTTGCTAAGGCAAAGAGTACAGGGTCACATCTGAATTTGTGAATATTTCCCTAGAGAAAACTTCCAAAATCAACCAAAACTTGGTTGCAGATTACTTCATTTTGGTGACATTGGAAATGGAAATCTTTCATACGTTCTGTAAAATATAATTTATTGCTGTACTTGAGATTTTTCTGTTGTATTTCTTTGGTCTCTCAGGCTTTTTCAAATGTCACAGAAGCTAAATAGTTGCTTCTTTTATGGGCCCAGATAAATATAAATTAGAAGTAGGAAAAGCTGCTAACAAGGAATGAAGATTTCCAATACAGAATGTAACAGCAGTTCTGCTGATATTACCTTGATCTAATGTGAAAAGATTTCATAGAATGACCTGGAACTCTATAACACAGTAATCAGCAATCTTATTTTCCTGCTGCATGGAAACCAGTCCTAAGAAACATTTTCAAAACTAAAGAAAAAAATATATCCCTGGAACTATTAAATTTTAATGCAAATGAACTGTATTAAGTGCTATAAAATGACACTAACTATTTTTTAGAAAAACCAGCTTTTAAAAAAATATTAATTCATTAACATTTTCTTTAATCTATAACTTGTATTTTTACTTTACGTATAAAACCGCCTCCATTTTGTAGGACACATAGAAATCCTAAAAACTAGAAAATCCTAAAACTAGAAAAAAAGGACTTCAGAAATATTCCTGCATGAGCCTGGTTTGGATTTTGTTTTTTGGTTGTTTCTTTTTTTTCAAGATAGTATTTTGATGATAATGAATGCCTTTTGCTGTTACTTCAGAAAGGACTTTGGACAGTTATTTGGGGAGTTAACTGTGTGATATAAAGGAGTTACATTCCAACACCGATCACTAGCTGACTATATATGTCTAGTTGCTTGAATAGGCTTCAGATCTAAGTGTTTCTACCTTGCAATGCTTTTAAACCTAGTTATGTATGTTTGTTCCTTGTGAAACCTGCTGAGAACTACCTACAAATAGCAGGCATGCGAGAGAGCGACTGGAGGGTTAGGAAGGAAAAACAAGATGGGAATTTGCAAAATTTCTGTGTATCTTGGGTATTTTGCATGGAGCTGTAAAATAATTGCAAGAAAAGTAATTAAACCTTACTTTTTTCACTTCTTAAAGCTGAACGCCTAAAAGATAATGCCAGAACAACATTCAGATAACACTAGATGTTTGGGTTGTCTCGTTTTTCTTTATGGTGGTTTTTTTTTTTTTTCCATTTCTACATTCAGACCACAGTGGAAATAGTGAAGATGCATTTCACTCATAAAAATAAAAAACACAGCATAGGCACAATAAATTCCCTTGGTTTTAAAATCCTTCTCAAGACCTACCTGTTATCTTGCAGCCATAAACTTCAAATCTCAGCGATACTCCATTTTCCCACGACACAGGTCTAATTCGCACAAACCGTGTTAAAACTGGTTTGGCAAAAGGTCTGTAAACAACCTCAGTGGGATTGCTATTCCCTTGAAACACCTTCGTGTGAAAAGAAAAAGTATACATTTGTTAGGCTTTCTCTTAAATGGTGTTTATAATTCTGTCTTTTACAGATAGTTATGATACAAGGTCTAACCAGGGTTATTTTGGGGGTTGAGACAAAAGACTTGCATGGGGAACTATTTCATTAAACACCTAACACAGATTTTGCAGACAGATAACCTTTCCTTGAGGAGGAAAAAAGAAGATATAAGGTGTTCAATGATACTAAAAAGTACTTGCCGTCTGCAGAGTCCCATAACACACCATAATGCTGCAGAGTGGACCAGGAAAGCTGAGGGCCATCCTGAGAGCAGGCGGTCACCTGAGTGCAACAAGGGTCTGTCCACTCCCTGGCTATTTTGGGGTGTTCCTAATGCCCAGATCTATAGGCAGGAATGATATACACTGGTCTTGGTCACCCAAGGACTGCTGTGTCCTGGAAGAATCCCTCAGTGCCCCATTAGGGCAGTTTTATTCCTCATACGCTTGTAGAATGATGCAAAAAGCTACAGAATCTCAGGCCCAAATTAAAGGTTTGGATTTCAGTTAGACCACATAAAAATCCTCTATGGTGTTAGGATAAAAACATATATTATTTTGCTGTCCTTGGGCTTAGAAGTTTTGCAGAGTGCATCATGCAAGCCTCGCTTTGTTAACCTTCGTTTTTAAATCCTTTTTAACAAGTACTCAGACTTTCTTCTCCTTGCATATAGAGATGGAAGTCTATTCAAAATCTATATAGCAGGCTCTAAGATTTTCTCTGCGTCCCCCGAGGCTAACAGTCAAATTAGATGAACAATGAGACTTCCACAAGAAGGGAAGGATTGTGCCATGCTTTCATGTTGAGGATCCTGCAGCCGCGCTCCTTCCTAGCGGAGCCGAAACTTTGCAATGTTCTAGTCCAAAGAAGGTGATTCAGTTTCCTGCTTTTTCCTCACGTAGAGAGGACCAATTTCCTGTTGTTTTCCATGGATACAAACCCCTCTCCTTTTATGGGAGATTCTCCCATTTCTTACACAAAGTGTCTACTTTCCTGTTTGTTACTTGCAATAACTGCACTAATTTGGAGCGGAGGCCAGCAGCGCACAGCTGTCAACTCATCAGGCTCAGTTATATCTCAAGGAATTTAATATAGGAGTTTCATATCTAGCAAGAGATTTTAAAAGGAGCTACGTTTCTTTTCAGCAACTTTTTTTTCTCTGGGAGGACCTGCTGTAGTTTTCTCAAGGTCTGCATCTCACAGAGGAAGTGAATCTTTCTCAGAGAACACATCTTCTATGTGGTTAGTGCAACACTCATGTGAGGCTGCCTGGAAGAGATCAGTGGCTGCCTGCTTTTGTTGTTCCTTCAGTAGCCGCATCTCCTTAACTTTACATTTGAACAAAGATATCAGAGGAAGACTTGTGCCTGTTTTTTTCTTGTCCTCATCAACAGCCATGCAGCCAAGTATTGCCATTTTAGAAACCTGATTTTTTTATAAACCCTTTGAACAAATAACAGGTTTAAGAAGCGTTCTTATAATGAAAGATAGCATGTACAATAGAAACTCATGTAAAATATACTCTTGGAGAGTTTACAAATTGAAGCTGGTAATGAAAATCAGGTATGGTCTGATTTTGAAAGAGGCATTTGTTCAGATTACAGGAATCAGAGCCAGGAACCCCTGTGTCTCATACCAGCCACAGCGTTGGTTCCTCTTGTGACTTTGGGCAAGTCAGTTATTGTACCTTTATACATCGTTACACAGTGCCCACATTGTGGCATTTGACCTTCTAAAGTTCCTTCTCTGTAAAATCAGGATAATACCTGTCAAAGAGAAGCTTTCAGGATTCATTTTTTATTGTTTTATAAAGTGCTTCAAAGAAGAAAGATGCATGTGTTAAACACTGCTACCATTTTGATTAGATAAATGTAGTGGACTTGGCATAGCACTTACAGATGAGTCAGGGAAAAAACAGTAACCAAATATTTAGAGCTAGATATGGTTACACTGATAGAGTTTAATATTACACAGCTCTTCTGTGTCTTCACAGAGGGCTCACAAAAAAGGCTATTTTGAAGGGAGGTACCACAAAACCTTTCCAGTTGCATCAGCCCCTGGCAGCCTCTGGGGATGCTGCTCCCAGGCACATCCTAAGCAAGGTGGGAAGGAAGGCACAGCCTCACTGGGACTATTCATGTGAGAGTTGGAGCAGAATTGACTTCTCAGTAACGAGCTTTATGCTCATGGTAGCGGATAATGAAGATTTTTCTTATGAGTGTCTAAAGCTGTTTCATTGGGAGGTCACAGAGAGGAAATCTGCCGATAAATGGAAATGTGATAAAAATCTATAAGGATGGAAAGATGTGCCTAATTATCTGTCTGCATGACCCCCATCACTGAGATGCTTGAAAGCCTAACAAACTACTAATGACTTGCTAGCACTCCTGCAAGACAGCATGGCTATGCATGGGGAGCTGACGCACTGATACACTGCATATCCAGACCTTCACTGCAGATAAGGGACCCACATATTTTTTAAAAGGCCCCCCATAATGTTTTTCTCAAGGTCACATAGAAGATCTCTGGGAAGCAGCAGCACACTGCAGAGAAAAGACCCAAACCACTCAAATTCTGGTGGGTACAACAGGCGGGGCAGCACCTTGCACCCTTTTCAGCTGCTCTAGGCTTTGGATGAACAATTTCTGCAGTCCATTACTATGGAGACAATAGCTATCTTTTGGATTTGGGATATTGTAAACTCTGATCATGCTGATTAAACCTGTAATACCTTATTTCTCTTTTCTTAACAACTGAGAGTAACTAGACAGTTCAATAGCCTATTTCTTGGCCAAAGAGAAGTAAAAGAGAGAAGACTTACAACAGGCTTGTTTCCTTCCTTCAGCGTAATCCAGTCCTCTCCATTGGAGCTGACATCTACGCGGTACGTTTTCAGGTAATATTCTTTCTTTGTTTCTTTTGAGATGGCTCCTTGGGTCCCAATTCCAGAAACAAAGCGGAGAAGGCCTAGATCTACCTGTGGTAAGGAATGAATTGGGATGTGAGGATAATCAGTTCAGAGCATAACAGTAATGCAGAAGTGACACACACACACACACACACACACGCTTTACAAAGATAATAAGGATTTTATATAAAGGAAATAGCAACGTATTATTGACAACAGCATAGCCATAATCTCCTCTTTTGTAAACAGTGTCATCACAGGAGATGAGAACACACGCCTAATTAGCCAAAAGGGCTATTCACATGCCAGAGAATTATTTTTCCTCTGCGGGGGAGGAACCAGAGACCCCATCAGTGGGAGTGGGAACCACCAGATTGCAGAGAAGTTACTAGAAGTTACTATCCTCAGGGACCAGTCTGGTGAACAATGTTACTTAATACTTACATTAACTGCCTTGCATAGATTCTAATAAGATTCGCTGAGGACACAAAGCTGCAAGGCATTGTCAATATAGAGAAGAGTCATGCAGTGAGAACTGAATGACCCTGAGGACTGCAGTGTTAGAAACGGGATGAAATTTAATAGTACAATATCAAAGTTGTGCACTTAGGGAATGATAACAAGAATTCTGCAAAAACCCAGGAGCTCATCACTTGCAAACGGAAGAGGAGAATAGAATCCCGTGGTGTATTAGTTAGTCACAGGATAATTATGTGTCACTGTGATTTTGTTGGGAGAAAGGCAAATGAGTTGCTTGTAGCGTATGACGTATTTGAAGAAAACAGACAGAAACATTAGCACAAGTGCAATAATTCTGTTCCAACTGTCAAATGTAGTGAACTTTAATCATTAGAAAATAATGGCATTTTGAACTTGCTGGAGAAATGAACGCTATGGTGTGCACACGAATGCATGTTAGAGGCTTTCTCTCTTCTGCACTCATTCTCTGTATTTCTCCTTCTCTCATGAAGTTACATTGCAACCTGTGGACAACCTTCCCCTCCCCCAGTTATTTATTTGTCATCCAGATCTGTTTCCTCATCTAGTTCATCATATGGCATCACAGAAGATGTATCAGCATAGTTGGGAGGATGATGTAGGGTGCAGGAGTGCAGCTACCCAAGTCAGCTCTGGTGGCAAAAGAAACCTTTGTCCTGGTGCACAAATCCAGCTGCCAAATGGCTGAAACTATGCACAGAACTTTCTCACAGCCAGGTTGGTGATCACAGCTTTGAAACACCTGCCATTTCCTTCCAGCCTTTCTTTAGCCATAACAACAAACAAATCAAAATCAAATTCATCACCCTTTTTCTCTACAGCTAGAACCTTCTCTTTGTTTCCTAGAACAAACCATTTAATTTCAATATAAAATGACACTATTCACAAAATACTAATCAGAGTAATTTATTCCCCTAAACTTCGGTTGTCCAGACTTCAGTAGGATAATAATAGGTTGAATTAACCCTTCTCAAGTGAACGTCCCATGAATGTCTCAGGCTTTTTCATTATTTCCAAAGTACACAGGATGTAGAATATATGTCCCCTGTGTCCCACAGGCATCCTTTTTCCTGGATGTATGTCATATATCCAAAGGCGCTGGAGTGGTTAAATCAACACGCTCTGCATTCTCTCTCAAAAGGCTGAAGGAAGTGCTGTTGAGGACAGACTGGCTTCTTTCTCAATGCCCATGTCATAGTCAAGGCATTTTGAAGTCTTCCAACACAAGAATAGCAGCCTTGTGTGTCGCAGATTGAACTAGCTTTCAGGGCAAAGTCCCTGCCCCAGTTTTTAAGGCTGGTAAAGTCTATATGCAACATTTTAGCCCTTGTCTTTAGGGGTGAAATACTGCAACATTTTGTTTTGTCGTGATAAAAAAAAAATCAGTCTTAAAAAAAATAAAAAATCCCAGCACTGCCTTACAAAAACAATCAAGTGATTTAAAGTAACTGGAGAGTCTCAGATGTTAGATTGTTGCAATCTGAAAGTTAATGGGGGAATCTGGGCATCATTGCGCTGAGCAATCTCAGCTTAACTTCAAATGCTCTCCAAACTGTACTCTGCTGATTGTAAAGTGTGCTGCACTGAGTTATGTCCAATACCACATTCACTTCCAGGCTGAAGTGCACTTGAAAATCTGGAAGTCTGAGGGAGTGCAGAGCTAAGTTATTTAAATGATCTGCTTCTCTTACAATTTGAAACAGCTCTTCAGTTTTGAAATGATTAGGGTCCCAAGCCTGTACCGTTCCAACTGATTTGAAATGATTCTAGTAGGGGCTTTTTAATATACAGTAAGTACTTCATTGTGAATAAAGTCAAGCAATGGCCTATTACAAGAGTTCTAGGTATTTGAAGCCAAGTTAAAATTTAACATCGGGGGTTTAGGGGAAGGTTTGATTAGCTGATGCCTGAGCTAACAATTACAGCTACTGGTCACTGACTGTTCAGGCGACTCAGGCTTGTCCCATCAAAGAACTTCAGGCCTCCAAATTTTGCTTGGTTCCAGATACCGGTTGGTATTCAATACACCCCCTTAACTCCTGAGGCACTGAATATCCTAAAGCATCTATCCCACTGCTCAGAACTAGGTCCTAAACACACACAGGATATAGACATCTACCTTCGTGCCTAAAGCCTGGCAGAATTCAAAAGGCAGGCAGAAATTCTCCTGCTAGAAGTTAGCAGCTCACTGGGAGAGACAGACTCTGAGAAGACCCCTAATTTATTGCCTATAGGTAGGGAAGAGGCAATGTCATTAGTGCTTCTGGCTCCAGTAACTGTGTAATACAGTACAGCGGGAGGGAGGCATCTCTTCTTGTTAGGGAGAACATCTCTTCACATAGATGTGCTCTCTCTGGATCAACAAATCTTTACCTGCTTCTTGAAAACTGGAACTATGTTAACAGCAGTCCTCTCCTGGAGCACTAGAGGCTGATGGCTGGAGTGTTCAGCTGCATGCCACAGCTTTAAACCCCTTGCAAAAGCAAGCTGTAACCCCCAGTGTGCCGCATGCTGGTGGGTGTTTGCTCACAGGCTGATAGAGGCAAAAAGAATAACCTTTCTCCATCAGTGTTTTGTGAGAAAGGAGTAGTGCAAACAAGAAACGTGGGGCTAAGCAGCAGAGAAGTGGAAGGGTTGGAGTTTTTAGTACTAACTCTGTGTCGGTGCAGAGGTCCAGGAGAGAGGTAGAGCTTAAGGCGTTTTTCTGCCTTTGACAGTTCTCCGCAGTGGCCTCTGGAGAGGAACCGCTCCTCTCCAGGTGCATACAAACAGAATTGCAACACTGAGCACCCCTCTGTGGTGCCTAAGTATGTTTGTAAATCAAGCTCTAAATCTACCAATCTTCTCTAAGTAAGGTGATAGAAATAAATTATGTAGAAGACTACCTTGGAAACTGCATGACACATCTTAAGGGGCTGTTAAGCTCACCTTCATTAATCACTTTGTGATGTATTTTGTTTTCTTTCTAATGTCTTTTGAAAGTTTACCTTCTGTAAAATGCAAAATTGTGCATAAAATACACATTCTAAATGGCACAGGGATTGCTCAGAGTTGACGTTTAACCATATCAACTGCTATTAACAAGTGGAGCCTGAAAGTACCAAAATGGTAAGACACAGCTCTTCCATACTGTGCTCTCCAGAGGAACCACTGCAAAGGACAGCAGCCTTAGTACAGCTGTGTCACCAAACAGATAGGGGTTCTCATGCTTTTTGGAGGCTTATGCTTATAGAGTCCAACTGTCTGTGTGTAATTTTCAGTCAGCTTAGTATGTCCTCTCCACAGAGGTCTCCAAGTGTTAACGTGACTAGAGGTAATCCATTTTTCTCAGATCTAGCTTCCTCCAGCTGAGATAGTAATACAAATCTTTAACAACTAACTTTTTGTTTTGGGTTTCTTGTGCTTTTTTGTTTCAAGAACTTGTGTTTCACGTTAAAATGAACTGTGGAGAGAGGTGGTGATGAAATACAGTACTTTTGAAGAAGAACATCAAATGCATTTCCCTGCAATTATTTGACATTTAACTTTCTGCACATATGATAAACAAACATCTGGTATTTATTTTAGAGGATGCAAGTGATTTTGTAAGTTATTGCACGCTGTATGGCTGTGATCCGAGACAGGCAGCTGTCTCCTAACCCAAAATCTTGACATTTCATTTCCATGACCAGAGTTTCAGCTTTGACTAACTGCGGTCTTTTGCTAGTTCTTTTTTTTTTTCAAATT
This sequence comes from Pluvialis apricaria, assembly GCA_017639485.1. Lineage (NCBI taxonomy): Eukaryota > Metazoa > Chordata > Aves > Charadriiformes > Charadriidae > Pluvialis > Pluvialis apricaria. The sequence goes on along the minus strand of CM030008.1, from coordinate 16,882,254 downwards.
TTGTTCACTTTCATTCAGATTAAAAAGCATATCTCTTCTAGAAAATGATGCCTTAGGGCCTTATCCAAAAACACAGCCTTTGATAATTGCCTGTGTTGCAATGTGACCGCCTTTATTGGTAAGTACAAGACTGGGAGCAGACTTGCCTATAGGAATTGGCCCCTAACTTACAAGAAATGAGGAACATCTCAAGTGTGTATTTTTTTTTTTTTTTCTGGGAGAGAAATGTTCATGTAAAAAAGGCCCAGTTGTTTCTCCTTCTAAAATCAATTTCTTTCCTGTGAAAGCATATTGCAAGACGTGAGCTGTTTCTACATATGAATTACTTCCTCTCTATTTATTCTGCAATATCTTTTAGAATCCAGGAAAAATATTTTTATTGCTGTCTTACTGTCTCTGAAAAATGTGGGTGGGTGACACATTTTTAAGACATAGATATGCAAGGGGTGGCATATGCATTTTATTAGAGACCAGTTGAGGAGAAGGGAAAAGAATAACTTTTAGCTCTGCACAATATATCATGTAGCAAATCTTAGCAAACTGCTGGATAAGGAACAACATACAACATGCACAACTTGAAATGAATATTGCTGCTTCCTGTCGTCATACATAACCATGTCATAGTATGGAACACCTTCTTTTCAGAATTAAAATCTGCCTTGCTGAATAAAATACAGGGAGGGAGCTGTAGGGAGGGAGCTGTAGCAAGGGAGCAGTCTTACCAGCTTTTAACATTCCTACTGTAGGTCTGTTCAACAGCCTGAGAAAATAAAGGACAAAGTGCTGGAGTTTGATTAACAACAGGAAGCTTTTTGTTGTGGGCATCTCTTGTGGCTTGAAAAGCTGTATAATCCATCACTTGACACAACATACCAAAGTAAATATTTTTAGAGAACTGTGTCATTTCCCTAGATAGCATACACTGCTCTGGGTCAGATTAACTGTTGTGACGCTTCACTGTTCTGTCAAGTATTTAATTAAGCAAGAGTTGATCTTTTTTATTAGGTGTTGCTGTTGATTTGACCAATCATGCTCTCCCATAATGTATATATATCTATCACTTAATTCCTTTATTTATTGAATTTAAAGTAAAGAAGAATATGTAAAGTAGAAATGGCATGGGCTCTAGTGGAAATTCTGAAAAAAGTTTCACTAATTTCATTTGAAAATTACTTCCAAAAGACTTTGTCCTTGAAATGAGTAGTTATTACAAGAGCACAACTCCTTGATTAATGACAGGGTGTAAATATTCATCCCGGGTTTAAGTGAAAACAGTTAAGGCTGTAAACTGTCTCAGATCTTTGTGCAAAATTCTCAGTGATATTTGTGGCAGCTCCATGAAGAAAGTGACACAATCTCCCCTGAGTCACTGAAGTCTTTCTCATTGACCTTGACAGCAACATCCTGAAAGTCCCAGAAGAGAAAGCAGCTAATCACATGCTCACCTTCTAGTCTGTGCCTAACAACTGTCCTTAGTACATATGCTTTACTGAACTGATGCTTATGTGACTTGGCAAAAATGGGGAAGCATGAAAGAGAAGATGAGCAAAAGTTCATGCCAAAGAAACAGGAATGCTTGGCAGCAGAAAGGAAATTAACTTTCTTTAGCAGTTGAAATATTCCTCACAGTCTTCACCTTCTGCCCAAATCTTCTTCTGCAGCAGAAAAAACGTAAGTGTAAAGATTCCCCCAACTGAAAACAAAGAATAGACTCAAAGGATGCTGTCACACTGAGATACTGACACTGGGATTGCAGTACTGAGTACAGTAATTTTTTTTAGAGGCAGATCAGCCAGTTTCTACAAAAGAAAATTTAAGATAATGATGAAAAAGTATGACTGATGAACATAAGAGAACTTCAGTCGTCATTATGGGGATGGTTTGAGAAGGAAAAGATGTTGAAAGTGTAAGAAAAATGAAATCCAGAAACAAAAAGAAAAAAGAAAAGACAAGAAAAAATGAAAGAAAAGGCCTCTGTGTCTCTGACAGAGAAAAGATAATGCTTGTGTGGGCTGTGTTGCATCTGGATTCATGGCACATTCTCCCACTCTTATGTTAATTTTTTTTTGCATAAATCAGAAGCAACTAATTAAAAAAGAAATATTTAATTCTGACATGTTCTTTGAACTGGTGTTCCATCTGGTTCTGTTTGAATAGTAAAATCTGCTGTAGTTGTAAAAATTGGCAAGCAGCACTCTGGTAAAGAGAAACAAAAGAGACTCAGTACAGCAGGTTAATACACTAGCATTTCAACTTGAGACATTTCCAGAATTCAGCAAACCAAATCGCTCCAGTATGGAAACTATAAAGATCAAATGTGAAAGAGAAATGCTGCGAGTGGGCCGGGAGAAGCATTGCCACTGGTACACATTAGCTCTGCATGATTTTTTTTTAGTGTGAGTCTTTGAAGGCGTTTGGTTAAAAAGCAAGGGCAATGCAATGCTCCCCTGAAATGGGCACGCTGTATTGTATGAAATGCATCCAGTGCACATGCAGTGATAGGGAATGATCCTTCTGCTATTCATTTGCAAGCTCCACCTTACGCATTCATGTGGTGCTCTGATGTAACACGATCGTTATTCAGAAGACTCAGAAAATACCTTCTTCTTAATTTATTTTTTTTTACTTGAAAACTACTTAAAGCCTGAACACCAAGATACAATAAACTCTGATAACAAAGGGAGGAAAATGTAATCGTATTGGGATTTCTATAGACTCTGGGATCTCAGTAATCAGCATCTTATGCCATTTGAACCCTCCCTGTAGCAATGAAGAGAAAGGCTGATTAACTCCCAGTGCTTTAGAAAAAGATTGTTTTACATCTTGCAGGAGCATATCTTGCTGTGAAATATTACTTCTTTAAAATGAAAACCTTTGCTTTGGCACTACATTAACTTGCAAATGGATAACCTAAGACACGTACAATGACTTGGTCAAAAAAGGAGGAATGTGAATAGCCCCTTTCTCCAGCTAAGATACTTAGGAACCCTTGCTGAGCAATAAATGAGTCAGGAACGTAATACTTTTAATTAACGTTTTCTGAATACTTATTTGTAATTTACATTTAATTTTAAACCTGAGCTTAATCCTCTGATCTGGAATGAAGACAACTATTTAGTGCAGTTTGAATGTAACCTTCCCCAGTTTGTGTTAGAAACTATAGAAAAAGGAAACTCTATAGCAATACTTGCAGAACCACTCTTTTCTGAGAGAAGGACATAATTGTAGGACTTTTTTTCCCCCAAGTGTACTGAGCAACTAATGCACAAATGGGAAACAAGTAATCCAAAGCTTCTCTATCAGACTGCTTCACATGTGAATGACTGGGCTTTGGGCGGAAAACACTGAATTTTGCCTATAAAGTTCTTCTGTAGCATTTTTTTGCCAGCTGCTGTCCTGTTGGAATCAGAGCACACAGGCAGCAGGGCTCGATTTATAATACATTTTGGTATTTTGAATGTAAGTACAATATTACACATGCATAAACACACATAAATAATCTCTGCTTCTTCCTGTTTCGCAGCATACCTATGCTAATTGGGAAGGAAGCTGGTAAGTGAGGGGATGATATAATATGCAGGATTAAACCTCTACTGTCTCAGACAGCACACCTTGATGGTTTAGATAAATCTGACTGTGCAATCACTGTGTTCAAAGAGAGTTCCACTGAAATAACTGGAATTTGTTACACTCAGATATTTTTGAAAGTTCAGGTTTTGGGTTTTCTGTAAAAAATAGCAAGAAAATGGGGAAAAACTGCCAGTGTCTAAGATTTAATACTTCTTAAACCTAATTTCACTTGCAATTGGAATAGGTGTATAACCTGTGTCACATAGAAATATATGTATTTTCTTGTGATCAGCTTTCTCATCTTGGAAAATCGGCACAGTCTCTTTAAATCAGTCAGTCATCCACAGGAGTCTGCATTCATTTATTCTCTGTTAAATGGAACTGTCAGTTTTGTTGCACCAAAATTCGATTTTCTATTTCATACACATTGTGTATGATGATTTTAATTTACTACTGGGTCACCAAGCAAGTCACTGCTTTTTTAAAATATGAGTTTCTGCTACCTTCTAGAAAAATGTCAAGCAGCTGCAGTTAGATGGTGTGGTGAGGGTACTGCAAATGTACGGTGAAAAACGAGAGGCAAAGACTATACATGCAAAGATCATTTTGCTTTTTCCTTGGTGTGTCCCTCAAAGCTCTGAGGAAATGCACACATACAGATGAAATACTTCTGGGGCTGTGATTTGGAAGATGCTCTCGTCCCGTGCTGGAGGAGGAAGCAGAACAGCACAAGGGATGGTGCAGGCTAGTGACCACCGAGGCAACTTGCCCCCTGGTGCTAAAGCAAACCAGTGAGTCTGGCTGCACCCCAGCTCTGCCCTTCTCTCAACAAAGCCCACTCAAACTCCACCCATGGGCATTACACTTCCAGGGTTTCCTGACCAAAGAATGGTGCCCGGTTTGTGTAGCCCCACCTGCGCTCTCTAAAAGTTGCTCTATCTCCAGCTACGTAAAGAGCAAAGCTATTGATTTTCAAGTGCTGTGGCTTTTTAAAATAAACACAGGATGTGTTTTCTTAGTTAAGCATATCATGAAAGTGGGGAACACTCCTATGGACAGTTAATTTTTATGGCCTGATAAGAGCATTTTAAAATTTCTGTGCTACGTCAGCCCTTCAGCCCATAGCTTGAATTTAACAGGATTTGCAATGGAGAAGCCTGCTCCTGTCTGTATTAAAGCTGAAAGCGGCCTTAGTCTATAGTACAATAATATATAACCCAAATATGACTAGTTAAAATATGCCCTGGCTTTATATGTGAAAGGACAAATTGATCTTTTCAGCAGCTTCAGAGGATCCACACCAGATATGAGTTTGGCCCAAAGTGTTAAACGCAGGAGGCTACAACGAAGAGAAGGACCAGACTACATAGGTGCAGCTGGTTGGTGGAAGTTACGTGTAAACAGTGCTTCTCTGATGAGAGCCGGTTGTTCCTGAAAACAGAGGAACCCAACCTCAGCTTAATGTTTGGTCAACTGTATTTTCTCTGCTAGTAGGTTTTATTTATCAGACAGCTATGAAGTTTATTCCGATGCCTTTTCAAGGAGTTTTTTAAAACCTTGAATGAAAACAATAAAGATAAAGTAAAAATAGATGTATTTTCCTGTTGAAACACACCTTTCCTTTTTTCTTTCTTTCTTTTTCTTTTTTTTTTTGTGGGAAGAAGACAAATTGCTTTCTGAAGGGCAGGTATTTACCACTTGGAAGAAATCTCATTTATTCTTCCACTTTACCTATTTTGCTACTGCTGTGAAAATGTCACCTATTGGGCAGAACAGAATTAAACTGGGACAGAAAAGCAGGATGACACAAGGATAGGGGAGGCAAATAATAGCTCAGCAACAGAAAATCTGGAGCACGGATGCTGGGATGGGGAAAGGCCCATAGGACTCATGAACTCTTCAGCTTCATAGTACTGTGCAGGTGTGGAAAGAGAGAATAAAAATGCACAATCGTCTCTGCAAAGTACACTCAGCAGTACACCTATCATCTCCAACCGAGGGTCGGCCCCGTGAGAACAGAGACCTTTAACTCAGTAACGGCTCTACTTATTATAACATGCCTCAGCTGTGCGTTCCTACCCTGTGTGTCCAGCCACTACCCTTAGTCACTTAACTTCTAGCCTTGAGCTCTGCCTCACCCACTGTTTGGCACCTGCCTAGTCTTGTGGACTAATTTATTTCTGCTGGACTCAGAAAAATCTCCTTTTGAGATACCTTCCTTCCCATCTGCAGAAAGTCCTGGCTGCGGTGGAGCAGATGTGTTGCAGTGCCTGGTAGCTGGGTGGGCAAGGCTGCTCAGCCCCCACGGGGCCTGCAAGCCATCTGGGAGAGAGCTCCTCTACCAAGGAGAATGGCACAAACAACTGATTTTTTGGCTTGATGGCAGTCTGAACACCAGCAAACAATAACAAATGTTTTGAGTCAAGCCAAACACGTGAACCTGGTGAATGGGGAAAAAAAAAAAAAAGAGAGAGAGAAGAATCATTTTGTACAGAGTTTTTTGTGGCTTTAATTTCTGTGAAAGAAAATAGAATGAAAAGATGTTGTGATGTAAAAAAACCTGTGGTATTTAGTTTATAAACATATTTAAATGTTTTAATTTCTTTCCCTCCTGGAACCAACTAGTGAAAGTGCGATAAATTTACAAAATTATTTTAGTAGATGCTGAATCAGTGCTTTTGCTGGACACATTTTTAATTCGCTATCTCAGCTCTAAAGGGCCATCTGTCTTGCAGCCGTTGAGGGGATGTAGGGCTGGACTGGGAAGTGGATGCATAGGTAATTACAGAGTTATATACAAACTACTCAGATCTCTGCATAATGGATCCCCTGAAATAACTGAAACTATTATAATGATTAGGCTGGTAGTGGAGGCTCGGAGGGGCTCTGCTTCTGCTGCTCCTCCATATGTTGCATGCAGGATTGCTCGAAGCCACGCAGGACTCCCCTCTGTATTAGGGCTGATGTTGAAACATGTCAGAGGGAGGTAGAGAGAATTTTCTTCTAAACTGCATTTTGCACCTGCACTTCTGGAGCAATAAGGCTGCCAATGGTTTTGCACAGTTCTCTGAGCATCCCTTCAGCCTCCCCAGAGTGATAAATCTATAGCTGGGAACTTTCTGGTACTAAAATAGCTCTTAAAGCACTTTGAATAATCAAAAAAACCTTCATACTTTGTAGGGCCCTTTTATTTCTCCCTCTCCCTCTTGTCTAATTTCAGTACTTGCCTTTGTGAAACTCTACCATTTATTCGCATGTCACAGTAAATAAAGGTACGAATGTATCCTGCTGGGTCAATTAACCCTGGTTCTGCGCTGTGTCACAGTCTGTACTGGCTGTGATTTCCAGAAAGGAATATTCTTTTGTCATTCTTTGCCCATGTGCAAAGTATGTTAAGACTGTAAGATAACTGTAACACTTTTCCACACAAAGCTAACTCTGCTTTTGTAATTTCTGGAGTGCAGTTATGAACTGTAAAATGTCATGAACCAAATACATGACTTGTATTCTAAAGTGGTAGAGAAGACAAAGGACTGACAGTTTTTGTGCTTTCATGTCAGTGTGCTCCCTAATGATGGGCAAGCCCTGCCACAAAGCCTCTGAACTTCAGCTCTCAGGCAGCCCTTCAAAGGCTAGGAGAACTGGGAGGTTGAGGTTTCCCAGGTTTCATGTTATTCTGTGCAGTAATACGATGCACTTCACTGCGATATCAAACTCCAAAAGAAACAGAAATAATAAGAATAAAAATAACAGGCATTGTTGACTTGCACTTCCTTGAGCTTTCATGTGAAATACTTAGATAAGCGTGCTCGGTAAAGTCAACCTAAACAGCTGCCTGATGTAAGAATAAACCTGTTAATGAAACAAATGTGCTGTGCAGCAGCATATATAAATGCTGACTATATTTTTAAGTGAATACCCGATAAGGAAATAAGCTATGACACAGATGAAAGGTCGAGACACCAAATGGTGAACTGCAATTATTTTCAGAAGTGCTACAGGAATAAATCTGTACTAATCTATATACCAGTTCACATCGGCGATGCATGCTTCTGGGTTTCACTTACAAAGGAGCAAATAATCAAGAATGTAGGTTACTGCAAATGTAAAGGAATGAAGACAAATGTGGAAGGAAAATTCCACCTCAGAGGTCCCTCTCATTCTGGAGAAGTAGTGTATACATAGAAGTGTTTTAAATCAATGGAAGTATATTTTCCTTGAATGGAAGAGTTAGTGTTAAATAAACAACTGATATTTCAATCAGTGGAGGCAAGGGGGATCTCCCAGGTTGCTTTTTGAGGAGGCCTATTCTTACTTCTCTCTGGCCTTTCTCCAGATCCCTAAATGCTGCAAGATGCAGAGGGAGAATTTTGCACCATATCAGCTGATATCCCTCAGGCTGAGCAGTCTAGAGAATTGCTCTGCAAGAGTTGTAGGTGCCCAAGGGATGGGTGGGGGATGAGGTGGAGATGGGCAGGCAGAGCCCTGAGGGAGCAACCAGATCTGGTCCCTGTGCCAACCTCTGACTCTGGCCATTTCCACGTGATGCCAGATCTGTGCCCTACTCAGAAACCCCACCGTACAAATTCGGGCTGCATTAGCCATTTATGTCATATTAGCCAGGACACAAAATCGGGAGTTCATCTTAGTATATGGCCTTATGTCAGCTGCAGAATGACAGATAATACCCAATCCAGAGTATAATGTCTATTTATGTTAACCTCCTGTTAACCTTTTTTGAACAAATTTAAACTGGCAGAGTGTGTTTATACCAGAGTAGTGCTTTTTGGTTTATGGCTGCAAAGTTTTGATCTGATACTAGGATTCTTAAAGCTGGATTTATGGTTTTGTCCAACCCCAGCCATAATATGAACTGAAGATCTTGTGTTATTAACAAACATACTTTGCTTTCCGGGCAAGCTCACTCAGTGTTAGAGGATGAGAGAAAAATTGTGCCACCCAGAAACTATCATCCAGCTTTGCGGGAGTGTAAAGATTTGTGTTATGTGCATTAGAAGAAACATTTTGATAGAAAACATACAGATTCTGCTGTAAAAGTACCCAGAAGGTGTTGCTCTTTGCAGGTTTGAAAACCCACACCATTATGAGGATTGATGATAGCACAGGTTCCCAGTGACCCTGGTAATAGGCAATCAGTCTCTCTTCAAAACCACACACACGTGGGTCTCGAGTGTCTGTAGCTGACGGCACCTATCTGGTGGGGCGCTCCTCCCGGAGCTCCCCCGCACCGGCGCTGCCCTGGGGGGCTGCTGGCCATGACCCATCAGGGCGTCCCTGAGGCACAAGGGCTTGCCATGGCCAGCGGCCCATGGCTCCTGCTCAAAGGCTTCCGAAATAAGATGCAAAAAGTCCCCTAAATATAAAGATTTTGCATGTTACTTTTTCAGATGAGTGTAAACGTAACTGCTGTTCTTCAATGCGAACATTAACTCTACTCTGTAAAAACACAATTACTGCTGCCATGGCAGAAATCAGTCGTCCCTTTTGAAGGAATGCCTTGAAAATGCAATCATAAAATCCCTGCACGTTATGGATTTCATTAACATTGTACTCCCCTAGGATTCCCAATTGCACAATAACAGGAGTTCTTTAAATTTTAAATACCACAGACAGGAACAGTTTCACTAAAACCAGATGTGAAACTCTCGCACTGGCCTTCTTACTGGTTCTGAGTACTGAAACTGGCTGGTAATTGATACCTATTAACATGTTTGTTGTTCAGATTACAGAAATGGAAACACTATACTATTTTTCCTGTGAAAGGATACGTTAATGAGGGACAATGACTTATGTTGCAATGGCAGTTCCCTGCTCTTGATTAAATTAAAGGGCTGTTTTTATTTTTTATTTTAAATTATGCTATTTCACACTGAAGGGTAGTCAAGTGTGTGAGACGTAAGTGTAATAAACAAGTAGAGTGAGCTTAAGGTTGAGGAGCTAATAACATCCCATATGACAATAAACTAACTTCATGCTTATTTTTGGCAGCCCTTGCCTCCTGCATATCTTTATTCCATTCATATTAGAAAATCCACAGACTTTATTAATGTGTTTTTAAAGAATAAATTCAATCTGGAGTGACTCTGTTTCTGATTATGGAGTCACTCCAAATCTCAAGTTAGTTGAGCAATTTTCAAAAGTGTGTTTGAGGGTAAAAATAAAATGGAGAAAGTACTGTGCTGCCTTATGCTGTGACTGTGCTTCGGATATTTTGAATCTAAGCTTTGACATTTATTTCCAAACAACTAAGGAAAGGAACGGACAGGCAGCTTTTGCTGAGCAGAGCTGGGTAAGCTGGCAGCATTCAGATGAACTCAGGAGTTAGTACCTTGTCAGCCACAAAGAAACAATCTAGTTTTTCCACCAAAGAATGGGTTTCACGTCCACAGATGGAATTCATGCAAATCCATTACTAACAACAAGCCAACACTATTTTCCTAATTATTTTCAGCGAAATGGTCCGAAAGACGTCAACACCTCAAAGAAGACAATCATATCGCATGCCCTCTAGCCGTCCTCTATAGATACAAATCTCCCTTTGCTGATACTTAACTGAGGTTTTCTATTTCTTTTGTCTTAGCAAAAACATTAACCTTGAAGGGAGGGGTAAAAGGAAGGGAAAGGAGAACTATAATATTTCCCCTATACAAAAAATGGTACACTAAGGAAATTAGGAGCTGAATTTTCAAGCTGCTTTGCCCATGTATGGTTGTACATATCTCATATACATGCTGTAGTTGCATATGCATATTAGCAGTTTGAAGGCAGACGTCACTACTTAGCCAGCTGCAGTGTGTGTGCAGGTATGGAAACCTGCAATCGTGAAAAGATTAATGAATACTGGTATACACAAAATCTTTTTCTCTCAGACAAGGGCATATAGGCAGAAATTTTCACTTTAAAAGTTCCAAGTTCACCATTGCTGTATCATTCAGACTGCTTTTTGCTGTTGGATATTTTCTAGAGTTCTTGCACTGTGCAACAAAAATCCATTTATGCTGTACTGCATAAAATACTTCAAATAAATGACTAGTTTAGAATAGCATACAGAACAAAATAGAACAAAGTGACCTCAGTCCTTCATACCCGTATCTTCCTCCTTTTATAATATACTACAAATTTTTTTTAACAAGTAATTTCAGAGTATTTTATTAGTTGCATGTCCTTGATTGTTTGTCTGTAAGCTCTTATGGAGAGGAACATCTGTTCCTGTGGCTATCTGTACAGAGGAAACATGGGATTTCAATATTTTATCCAGATACAAACTCACAACATGTGCTTACTGCCAATGGCATCAAGCCTTTGTAGAAGATAGAGGTTCACACGTGCAAGAACCCTGTGCAAGGAGCCTGATGGTCTGACGCGCTTAGCACCCGTCTCAAGATTGACAATTAAGTTTAACAGGAAAGCATTTAGAACACATTTGGAAGTTTGAATTAATGATGTTCGCATTGAATTAAACCATAATAAATCGGTATAAGAATTAATATCCTCCTGACACAAATGGAACTAAAGATGAATTAAACTGTTGTACCTTGTGAAAAGCCAGGGGACGGCATACTCAATCTCCAAACTAGCTCTGTTTCCTCTGCTAGGTAGGTTGAGTGGTAGACACAATTAACAGTTCTTCTGCAACATGTTAAGCATGCCTATTCAATGCAATGACTCTTCAAGCAAGACTTTGTAGGCTCAGTCTTGCAAACAAGACCCAGCTCTGCAGCGAAGGCTGCTGCGGCCCAGTTGCTCTGCCATGGAGTCTGCCGCGGGGGTTCTGGTCCCTCCGCCTGGGCCCTGGGCAGCGCAGGAGGTGCCCTAGGACTAGGCTGCTCAGGGAAATGGTTCATGTTGCCTTTTCCAAACAAGGGGCTGGGTGAAGTAGGTGAGACCTGTGGCATGAGCAGCACAGCATACAAATAACCACCAACTTCTTGGCTGATGTGGTAGCTGGAGGCAGTGTAAAGCCGCTAAAAATTATGCTCAGTGGTTGTTTCAGCCCCTGAGCACCCTGGTTTGTGGCAGAAGGCAAAGGAGGCTGAGAACTTCATGGGCAGGAGGCCTGAGGTATCCTGAGCTGTTTTAAGCACAAACTCCAGAGTAGCTTGGATTCTGTTATGTGTTTGTTATTAAAAAAGTTAATGTTTAAAAAAGTCCTTTGAAACTTTTTCTCAGAAAGATCTAGAAGTGGAAGGATTAAGCTATGTATATATATGTACACAGTCATCATAACTTAATAAAGTTAATAAGCACACAGAACACATGAATGAGATTTGACTAGCTCTCTTGTTTTGATTATCCAGTCATAAATGCGTAAGTGACAGCAGAAAAGAAGGAAATAAAGAAAAAGTGGCGGCCCTCCGACCAGATGAAACACATGGAATTTGATTCTGATGCATTCCACCCTTTTTCCATGTGCATTCCATGGATTGCAAGTGGCAATGATTAATAACAAGCCTTGCACTTAGATAAGGCTGGGGAGATTTTAACATTTATTCCGAAGTAAGGAAAAAGGATCAACAGATATTTTTTTTACCACTCTGAAGTCTGATTAGGTCCATCATACACAATTACCAAGTTGCCAAGAGCTCAGGATGTGTAGGGGCCCCTAAGCAGGACACCTGAGAGTCCCATTGTGTGCCAAGGATCAGAAATAAAAGATTTCCCCCTCTTTCTTCCCTTTACTAACTACTACTCAACATGTTTTTAAGCTTTCTTGCAGACAGCAAACCTCACAGGAAACACCAATGTGAACGTTCGTATGGGCGGCTAATAAGGCATTGTTTTTATATGTCAGTTAGTAATTTCCTATAGAAAACAACAGAAGCAGGAGGAATGTTTTAAATACATGAACAAGTTTTCAATATTAGTAATATTGATCTAATATGCTCAAGCCTTTCTCTTAGCTTTTGCCAACATAAATAGAAACTAGGTTACAACTAAGAAGTGTAATTCAACCTACAATTGAGATAAATCCCTGCTTTTTTCACCTAATGATATTAATAATTGTCTGCTAATATAGATTATTTGTATACAGTAATTCATACGAATAATTTTAACCTGTTCAGGAATCATGTGCCATTAAGCTATGGACCTGATAACAAATAGCAAACAACAAGCCCAAGTAGACTGACTGAACTCAAGGAGTCTCTTCGTGGCGACAAATGTCTGCATGATTTCTCCTGTACTAACAGAGCAAAGCCGAGGCAGCCAATCTTGTTAATGAATTTTGTGTTTAAGGATGTGGAAGAATAGCCACTAGACAGAGACCACTGGACTCGTTTCATGTGTAACATATTCTAGAAGGGACATAGGTCTTCTGAGGTGAAATTTGAGTGCATGAAAACACCATGCCGTATTAATGCTTAACTGTAATCAGCTAGAGACATAGCACATGCTCAGTTTACTGGGACATTCCACTTCAAGTGCATGTTAAACTAATATTGACTTTTCCACTAACCCAAAATCTCTGTTATTTGTGCCCAGAAGACTGAAAAAACAATAGACGTGGGAAGCAGAAGAATTAATCTTCCTGACCTTTTCTTTTTTTATACCTTTGGGAGTCAGGTTTTTTTTGTGTGTCTAATAGGGAATGTGAGCTATTCACTTGCAATGATTCTTAGATTATGTAGAAGTACTTTACTGTGTTATTTTTTTCTTTCTTTTGCATTCTCCACATTCAATAAGCTCCACAGAGTATTATTAATAATATCTTTAAAACGTTATCTTTTTACCTGTATCCATTCTCTGATAGAATCTTCCCCTGGGGTCCATCCATTCTCAGGGTAATTTAGCCGGGACCTTTCTGAAGACCAGATAGCGCTGTACTGGGAGGAGACAGTGATTTGATCAGAGAGAATTTCTCCTGACTCCATACCTAGTGGTTCCATGCACTGGAAATCTGAAGAAAAATAAATTACCATCATTATTATGGTCAGCTTTTTGATTTAGACTTTGAATAATGAGAACGTTTTCCTGCTTTGAATATGAATATCTAAAGAATTTATTTTTATGTGACTTTGAATTCTTTAGCAACTTTAAGTGAGGCAGTATTGGGCTTATGGTGTCATTCTTAATACTGTCATTCGAGTTGCCATGGCAATTCCTGCAATAATAATGCTATACAAATATTTTTAGCCTAGCATTGTAGCCATTTCAATACAGGACAATAGAATTCTCTTTTCTAGGGTAGCACAGGCACTTCTGTGGATTCATAATATAAAACAACGTATGTTCAACTCATAATTATGCACAAAGCCAGGAAAGACAAACCAGATGACTGTATAAAACAATTTTATTTTAAAACTATTTACTCCAGTATAAAAAGTACAAAATGTTTTAAAAATATTATTAAAACTCTAGCCATTCTCTTTTGATCCCGGACACCAGAAAGAAACAGATCAACAAAATTTGAATCCAGGCCAGAAGAGTATTGACCTAAGGGAATTACCACCTTTTCTATAACATAAAGTATTTTAAATGAGTTGATCATCTCCATCCAATCTCTTTTTGTTGACACAAAAATTACCAAGATAATTTAGAATCAATTGACAAACCAATCACTATAGTGAGTTCAAAGGCTGACAGGGCATGGAGACTAAATTCTTCTCTCACTCTTCAAAAGTAAGTGCTCTAACCCCCACTGAAGCGAGAAAGGCCAGTGACTTTTGACAGAACCTCACACCCAGCTGCTCATGCCCCCCTCTGTCAGAGGTTTACCAATCCCATTGCAAGGGCAGGAGAAAATAACACACGCCTATGCTTCTGTTCAGGGACTTCACAGTATATTAATATAATTCATTCCTTCATTAGCAGTTTAAGGTAAAATACCAGTATGTGAAGTGGAGGCCCTGACATTTGGGTACCCACTCTTTTTTATTACATCTTCTCTGGAGTTGATGTATCTCTAACAGAGGGTTAGGTGCTGAGCTGAAGGTTTCAAAATCTATAAGTTGGAAAAATGTTCTGATTTTTCAATTAAAATTAAAATATTCTGAAAAAAAAAATTAAAAACTTCTATGTGGGATCCAGAAACTTACATTCAGAAATGCTACCAGAGTACATTGTAGGAGTTGTAGTTAGGGTGCCCCATAACTGAGATATCAAACTTGTTGCCAAACTGCATTTCCCATGGCATATCACCCTTTCCCCCATTTCTGTGCTGCTTCAACATATTAGGGGCCTTGGGTGAAGTACTGAAACTGAACTACTTTAGGGTAAGTAAATTAACTTCTGCTTGGAATCAGGAGGACAGCCATAGGCCACTACAAAGAACTGCAAACATGGTAAGTGGGAGTCATATTAAAATATCTAAAAGGTAGGTGTCTAGTTTGATCTAGACATGTGGGCTTTCCCTGTAGACTACTGAGAGGGACAAGTACCTCCTGGGAACATCTCACATGGCTGAAATAAGTAGGCTGAGTTGTCCTCTGGAGGGTGACCCTCTCTGTAGTGACAACACAAAGAGATGAAATGAAGTGAGAGGAATCACTCCTCTGTTTAAGACTGCATCATGGAAAATGTTTCCTCTTATCATCCAAAAGGGTTTTCACACACACTAACTTCTCCTGTTCTGTTGTCCTGTGTTTAAGAGCTGAAGGCATCCCAGCTTAGCAGATATTATTAATTCTGACTCCAGTGTGATGATGCCTCTGCAGCCCAGGGAGGATGGCTGTGGAGGTGGGTGACATGGGGACCCAAGTTGCCTGTGCTAGCTAATGAAGGGGTGGGAGAAGCATCTACATAAGTAGAAGCCAAACTAGCTGGAGATGTCATCTGAGAAAGACAGAGGAGGATGCTTCCAATCTGCAGGGGCTGGGGTATGTCCTGTTCCCTCTTCCTGGCTATGCACGTACGAGAAAGCTATTAAAGAGGCAAGGGACAGAGGAGAGGTGGGGAGTAACGGAGGTAATTTCAGTTTACTCATTTTTGTTTTGTTCCTTCTTTGACTAAACAAGTACATCAAATCTGGGTGAATTTGCTCAAAACTCAGCAAGTCGCAGAAAGGAGAGAGTTTGCTTTAAAGTGTGTGTTTTATCATTGAGCAAAGCAAGGAAATCTGCAAGGACATGGTGTAACACAGCCCCTTATTTTCCTGCATCTCCCTCACTTCATTTCATTCTCTGTCCAAAGGGTAAGCATGAAAATGAGGCAACTGGGAAAAAAATACGAGACAGAGAACAAAGCTTAGATAGCTTATGAAATGGTTTAACAAGAGCACATATATTAAATGGGTTCTTTTTATTCAAGAAATCGATCATCAAAGCTTATTCCATGTAATAAAAGATGGCTTTAGATAGTGCATTCATTGTTCATGTTTCATTGTTTTAATACAAGTGTTCAATTGCTCTGCATTCCTGTGTTTCCTTGGTCAGCACAGTTTTTCACAATAATTATCCCAACTTCCTGGCAATACTGCAGAATAAAACTGTAAGAATTCTGCTTCTTGCAATGCTTTTCAAAGGGCAGCTGTTCTTTAAAGAAAAAAAAAAAAAAGAAAAAAGAAAAACAGAACCAACCCTTCCCCACCACCTTATTTATTTAAGGTTTCTTTAAAGTTTCATGCAACACCTGGTGTGCAAGAAGACATAACAGAGAATATTTTCCAAGAAGCTCTGCAGGATAGATAAATACTGACCTTCTGATACACTGCTCTGTGACACGCTGTAGTTTGCTGAGAATCCCTCTTTTGCTATTGCACTGTCAGTGTAAAATGCCATTGAGAGAATCCCTGTTGAAGACCGGACACGTCCTGGGTTGTTCTGCCCACAATAACGCCCTATGTGCGGGCCAACTGCAAAGAGACAGGATATAATAGTAAACTACCAGTTCTGCTACAACAATAGATGCCACTACAATAGCGTCCAAAATAGAACCCCTGAGCAGGAAATAGTGAACCTCTATGACAGTTCAAAATCACAATATCATCAATAACTTAGTGGTGAACAATGAATTGCTTATCCTACCCTAGTAATCTTACTCCTAAAACATTCCAGATAGCACTCCATAAACCTCTGAAAATATAAAGAACCAGGATTTCAAAAAATGTCCTTTAAAGTGTGCAGAGAGGGCAACGATGCACAAAATTACATGTACAAAACTCCAGAAGTATTTTCCAAAGTGTGATTGAAGCACCTATTTATGACAAGGACATCTGATTTACCAACCCAGTCTACGAGATACTCTGGGAATAGGAGTTCAAACAGCACCTTCCAGGATTTATGCTCAATACTGCAGATAATCTGTTAATTTTGTAGTGAACTTAGAAAAACATTATTGCAATCCTATTGAGGTTATGACCAATGACTCTTTAACCACTCCTATTTAGGCTTTCAGCACACCCTCACGGATCTTTTGCCCATATGCTCAATATTAAAGAATACTGTAAAAGAATTCAAGAGGAAAATCTTAATCCTTTCAAAAGAGCAAGGATTTCTTAAGTATATCTCCATGACACAGAACATGCACACAAACACACACACATGATCAGTCTCAGTGTTAATAATGTATAAACCAGTTCCTGATATTCTTCTGGATTTCCTGTGCAGTGAGATAATCTTTTTCCTTAATTAAGCTACTCAATTCACAACCAACATATGTGGCCTTCTAGCACTTGAGCATTCCCTACAGATAGGTCCCCAGGCTGTTGAATAGTGGTACATCTGTGCTTACAAACAATAAGAAAAGATAATGCTAAAACCCATCCATGGAGTCAATCATGAAAATAATCATAAGACATCATTCTAATGCTTACACCACTGGCTTTCCAGGCTTAAATTAACACCTTGTCATTTCTCTAGGAAGTCCATTTCACTTTCAGTTTAAAACATAAAATGTTTATATATCCTAATTATTCACAGTTCAATGAAAATCCTCAGCTAACATAATTTTGTAGTCATTTATTGGCATTTTCCAACAAGTAAAACAGTTCCAGCTTGGAATAACTTTATTATGTAAGCTACACATTTCTGTAAGGCCCTGGAGTTGCCAGAAAGAGGGAGCTCAGATGTTACAGCTCTTGCTGCCAGCATGTGCTTTTCTATTCATATTCTGGCCATAGTTAGTTTTCCGTTGCTTTGGCAATCCTATGGCATTTAAAATACCTGCCAGTTCAGCCCTTTTCCACCAGGGTTGTTCTACGCAGTATTGATAGAATGAAACACCCTATAGAGGATATGAGTTGAATTCTTCTTCTTTCTAGAAATCATTAAAGTTTTCCATTTTCATTATTTGGATTGAGAAAGTTGTTTTAGACTGTTACCATGAGTGGCTTTTTAAAAACACAAAATAATGCCCCCACTCCAGTTGCTGTGGGTTTTTTCTTTTCCTCGTATTTTCTATGTGCAAACAGCTCTGATCTGCTCTTTCCCATGATGGCCTTTCAACATTACAGCTGCTGATGTTGCTCTGAATTGCAAGAAAATAAGGAGGATAAGGCCACCATGTTATGGCACTCTGAGCCTCCCTCCTCCCATTTCCTGTAGGGAAGCCTCTTTGAAATGACAAACAGAAGAGAACTTTGTTTAAAGCAGACAGGCTTTAAGACTCCCCATGACTCACTGGCTTATAATTTTTAAGACATATTCAGTGATTCTGCATTTCAGTTTTCTACAGATTCTACTATCACAGTACTGTCCCCTTTGCTAGCTGTGTAGATGCATGAGCCAAAAACTTGCAGAAAATGACACAAAGAGGTATTGAATTTTTTTGCACAACATGTAAACCTTAGCCTACTGAGCTAATACGGTATTGATCTGAGCAGAACTGGATGAAATAGAGATTCTTATTCTTCTTACATAAATACCTAACACAAAGTTCTCCTTTTTTCCTTTCAAGTCTTGAAAACTTTTGGATGACAAATAATCAAATGTTTCAGGTGTCACCACATCAAATAAATGCTGTGTGGGGAACACCATCTGAGCAATCATTCAAGGGTTGATACTGCTATCTGCTTAGGTAGAATATGCCACTGCTTTTTGTTAACCATCTTCCTGACCCTTCTGTACGAACTGAGATGGGCTTTCATAATAGACCATATATAGTTCCAAATGGGAATTTTAGGGTGGCAGGTGCTGAAAAGTCATTAGGCCCAGAAAGCTCTTTGCAACCTCTACCTGTAGACCATCATGTCGCTTTGCCTGCATCCCCCAGGAAGGCTTACTCCAAAGAAGCGTCACTTGGAAATGTCCTCACTCAAGGACACTTCTACATTACCTGCAGAACAGAGGCATCTTGGTGAGCCAGCTACTTCACTTGACTGCCCGTGCTGTAGCTATTTCTAGGACCGTGGCTACTCTTTCCACTGGCATAGTATGATATAGTGGAAAACTGAGTAACTTTCAAGTTAAAAGGTGGAAGGGCAACTAAGAAACCTGTTTTGCAAGCTTTTCCCAAAATGCAGAGTCTAATTCTAGAACCGGAATAAAATCCTTGATTACTCTTAAACCGTACGTTTGAAGGTTTACAGATCTGAATGTGGAACATATAGAATATGGCTGGTGGTTTAAGACTAAACAGAAACTGTATCCTTACTAATTGTTCTTTTCTTTTCTACTGTTTGCCCTTCTAGACAAAGAGTATCCATATCAGGAAATTTTGAGACATTAAAATACACATTTCAACATCCAGCTGAAATCTTGGCTTTTGGAATTCATTTTAAAAAACCTCAACAAAACACAAGCAAGAAAAAACGGTATATCAGACATTTTAAAATATTAAAAGAAATGTTATGTTAGCTAGCCATTTTACTGAATTTTAAAGCTGGTCTTTAAAAGTATGTTGGTGTGCTGTGGACAGTATTTTCCCACCAGTATGATTGCTATTGACAAAACATTTGCACACAATTTAGGATGCTAAAGAGAAAAGAGCTGAAAAATGAATCCCATCCTCACAGTTCAGTAGTTACCTACACTGAGATTTTGCACACTCTTATATCTTAATAACTTCTCACACGAGCGTAGAAAGCAATCGCAACAGAGGAGAAACACACCTAGATTAATAGCAACCTTCATTTACACTGATGTTAACGACTGAAGTAAAGCATTCTGTTTTGCTCTGTAATTCAGTGGAAGCTCTTGTGGTATTGAACGAAGCAGCAATGCTTAGCCTGCGGTTCTCAAACCATATGTAAACTTCTTTAAATTACTTTTGAGCCCCTAGTAGACAGTCTATAGAGCTTCAAAGAGAGTTGCATGATGAATATGTGCAATTCATCACTTAGGCTAGTCCTGGTTTTGAGCGGTCTATTTTCTTCAAAGTCATCAGTGGACTGTTCTCAGCTGAGGCTGGCTGAGGTATATCTGTGCCTCGGGCAAAGATATTTTTGGTGTCCAGTTTATTCATGCAAAACCACATATTTCTATGCTGTGATCTACTCGCCCTCCTGCTCTAATTCCACCTGTTACCTCCTTCAAACCATGGTCCCTTTTCTGCACAATATTTGCAACATGCATTTGTAGTTCCCAAATATTCTCCAACAGGGTTTGTTTCACTTTTTGCTTTGTTTTAAAGAAGAGCCCAAAGGGTGCCCTTGGCATGCAGTTATGCAGAAACAAAATGCCAGGTTTGAGGCATTCCTGAATGCCTGTCATTCCCCTCCTGAAACAGCAAAACACTTAAACTAGTGTTTAACTTCAGACCTGTTAAGTGTCCTCGGTAAATTCCTTTTGAAGTCAACCTAACTGCTCACATGCTTCAAAGATAAGCACATGTTTTGCAGAATCCAGACGCAAGTACTCAGCACTTGCCAGATTCAGCCCACTAAAAGGACAACCAGGTAGGCTGAGGACTCCATGATCGTGACAGAGCATTTCAGAATTAACGTCTTTGTGAATGACTGTTATAGTTGCTGGCAAATTGTCTAACAGAAAATTGTTTTCCATCAGAAAAACAGCAATTATGTAGAAGCAAAATGTAAATGGAAGCATACTGATTTTGACATATCCTTTTAAACATCACTGTGAAAATTTGTTTAAGAGAACCTTTCTCTTGTTTTTCTGCTTTTTTGGGGGAAGAAGGAAAAAAAGTCACAACTGTAGAAAACAGCAAAGTCATTTGCTGCTGATCTCTAGTGACTGTAGCTCATCAAATTCTACAGTGAAAACATTTTCTACTTATGTTGGGTTTCATCTGCTCTAACTTAGGTATCTAAAGTTTACGTCTGAATTAGTGATCCATAGCTCCCACTACAGTCAATGAGATAAGAACCTCCAGAGGTCCATTAACTGTACCCTGACGTAGATGTCTGTGACAGATCAGAGTGGAGTGTTGTCCTCTGCTGAGAACGGAGGGACTGTCAGGGCCTGGCTCAAGCACTGACGCCCGGTTTCCAGAGCTGGGTGAAAGCAGCATGTTCAGGGGGCTGTCCATCTAATTCTGCCCTGGTTGCAGCCACAACTATTTTCCATCAAATTGTCCTCCATGTCCTATTAAAATACTGCCATCATCCCGGCAAACCACAGCCGTGTTGCAGTGGAACAGGGGTTTCAACTGAAGGATATACCTTTTTTTTCCAAACACTTAAAAAAGTCCTTCTACTTCATGTTTATATCAGTGCAGTGCAATGGGGACTTTAACCTCTAACAAAACTGGGCATGTGAGCAGCAATGCAGTACAACAAAGCAAAATAGCTTCCTTTTTTATGGCTAGGTCTATATTACCAAACAGTGCAGGCCAGGGACCATCCCCCAGACCTGCAGGCAGTGGCCAGGGACTGTTCCTGGGACCAGATTAACAGTGTGACACAACTCACTCCCATAGGGCTCTTCCCTCTGAAGCAGGACGGCCGTGTCCAACGTGCCTGTTGGGAATGACCCTGGGCTTTTGCTGTCCTCCAAACCATGTTCAGGAGTTGCTTGGGAAAGTGCAAGCTGACGTGAGCTAAAATGGTGCAAGGGAGTATGCCACCAATTAAGAAATACACCCAACCATGCCTTGGCCCCATTTCAGTTAATAGTGTAGATGTAGCTTCAGAATATTTTTTTCACGGGTTAAAGGGAAACAGAGAAATGGATGAAAGACTCACCCGAGGTGCACCCCCCCTTCACCAAAGGCAACCGTACTGTCTAATATTTTTCAGAAGTTTAGTATGGCCATGTGCAGGCAAATCAGATTTATTTTGCCTTCATTTTTCCTTTTATTTCTTTTGCAAGAGTATCTGGATACTCTCTTTTTGATACCTAGAAACTTTTAATTTCTATCTTCAGTTTGTGGCCGGGTCATACCAGTGGTTTCCTGTGTCAGCTTTGCTCTTCAATAGAAATAGTTCTTCTTCCTCCCAGAGATTCATCCTGTGCTGCATTTACATCTGCCTTTGTTGTGTTAAGCTGAACAAGAGAGGCTGACTGCTGGCTAAGGATCCTCCGACAGCGAAATGATGTGGCAAATATTTCCCTACAACTGCCACAACTTCCAATAGTTTGTATCTAAGGAAACATTTCTTTCTAGTCTACAAATGCAGTGGAATATTTACAAACATGTAAACACCCTCATTGGATGTCAGGATCATTTTGGGTTTAAACAGTTTGTGAGGGAATTGGAAGGCTGATAATGCCTGTTGTTAATTGCTCTTCAGCATGGCTCAGTCACTTTCTTGAACCAGGAAATTACAGCTTTGAAACCCTCTGACACAAACAATAATGCATTTCTTTTTGGTAATATTGCACATAAATTGATTGATTGGATCATCTTTTCACATGTCAGTTTAAATGCAAGTTCTACAGGAACTCAGCTTGGAAAGATTTGGCCTATATACAAATAAACCTATTATTAAATGTTCCAGACATCATTATTGTACTGTTACAATACGGTTTTCCTAACTGAGGCATTAAATACTAAGTAGTCTTTCAGCTACTGTTATGGCTTTTTCTTCACTATTTATTGGAGTGGACTGAAAAGAGCCACGATAAACCCATTAAGCATAAAACAAAAAGGAAAAACAAATATACGTTAAAAAGCACATACCTATTTACTGCAGCATCAATAAAAGCTTTAATTAAAATTATATTGGGGATTTATGTAGGAAAACAGGCAAGTTTAAATGTGTTATTAAGATATGTTCCTTAAGTTATGTGTTTTCATTTAAATGAAATATTATTGTAGGATTAGCAGTTTGGAGAAACTGCCACTGGTGTTCATAAAAGCAAAGAAAATATCTATTAGTATGGGTTATCACGCCAGTGGAAAACTGAAATAGTAGCAATTAGTGCTCAACACATACAATATAAATCCTCAGTTGTTGAATTTTGCTACAAGTTGCAAAATTAGGAAGAAAAAGGACAGCTTCAAGATGCTTCTCTTTATCAGCTTATGCCACACATAGAAACAGTGAAAAAGGCATCACAAACAATCAGTTTTCCATAGCTGTTTGCCCAATTCATATAGGTGTCCAGGCACCCTAAAGGTTAGGCTCTTAGCTTGAACAGTCCCTTTTAGGCTGGAGCTGCAGCTTATCGAGCTGGGGTCCTTGGAGAACTGGTACACGGCTGCCCTACCTCGAGGGAACTTGGGTCTTGCAGATCCGTTGCCATATATGAAAAAATAGAGAAATCATGCAGCTGTTTTGTTCATCAGTCTCAGCGTAAAGCAGGGATATGAGATTGGGCAGAGGGTGAAGTGAGGGCTCGCTGGCTCTATAGGCTTAGCTAATATCTAGCTATGCACTTAGTGAATTTGCACAAGGTCAAGTGTGGTCAACAGCTAAGTGGAAAATTACTGAGATTGTAGAGAAGTAAGTTCCAGAAGGGTACCCAACACACCCACCCTGACACACGTGCCCAGCTAATCAGAGATTATAAATTAACAAATTAAGCTAAAACCTTTGGATTTGCTTATACTGCTGAAAGAGAGAGCACTATAGCGGAGGAACCCTGCAGTGCCTGATCACCGAAGCTACTTGAATGAAAAACTCAATGACTGTTTACTGACCTGGGTAATCATTTAGTCACTATGATTTCAATTGTATGGACACCACGTTTTCTCTGGCAAAGAAATTCTCTGCTTTGACAGTTGGTCTGTAACCTGGTTTCTCCTCAAGCTGCAGGGTTAGTACCTGAAGTCCAGTTTGTGCAAGTGGTTGGAATTTCTGGACAATACTCATGTGTTAGCTGTGAAAGTTTGGGGACCCATTATAAGGCTTCATATTTAATTTATTTTAGCGTAGGAGATCCATCACTCATTCCCTCTAAACGTAGAGGTTTTCGCCAAGCCAACTGTTCAAAATTAAACATATTTCATAAAAAAAATCATTCATGCTGTGATATGCTTTACTGAATGAATTTACAGAGCATTTTCCCCATTTCTCTTTAATTCAACTCTTTTCACATAAATCAAGCAAGGACCTCTCTACTATGACATTTAAAAAAATGAGAATATGCCTTCTGCAGCCCACTTCGGAGTAATGGTTATGCATATCACAGTCCATTTTTCTCTTACCATCGGGGAATCCATCCCAGATTTCCAATCGGTCATAGCGACAGAACGCTCCCCCTGGAGTATTTGAATCAGGTTCTAGCTCAAAGCTTTCAAATTCCAGTATAATCTCTGACATCTTTGGTGCAAAGATAATATAAGTGCATTCAAGGCTATTGGGATATTTTTCAGGGAATCCAGGGGACTTTATCACTCCACTTGATGAAGTAAAGTTTCTGGAACATTCAGGTCCTGCAAGAGAAAGAGAAAAACCGCCTGGGTTAACACTACGCTACTAAGCAAAGTAGTTAGCTGGAAAACAAATCAGGTCATATTGTGTCTCCAGCAGCAAAGGTGGCTTTTCAATGAAACACCTCATTTTAATTGCTGTATTAATCATTCAGCCAGCTTGTTCCTATTATTGATAGTCAGGTTTTAAAGCGCAATTCGCATATACTGTCTGATCTCCAATTTTCAATTTGTATGGAACAATATGTAAACTTGTACCAGCTCGAGAAAAAATTATGACAAATACAAAGTCATGTGGGAACAATGAAAGTGTAAGCTGCAGAAATCTCGACAGAGCCCTAGAGAAATAATTATAGCCCCTTCAAGCTCAAATCTTTAAATCTTACAGCTGACAGGCTTTTATTGGTGAAATAGAATGTTTTACAAAAGCGGGTGAGTGAATTCAGTAGAGGGAGTAGTGGTTTCAGATTCCTGGAGCACTGACTCAGTAACTCTGCCAGATGTGACCTATGCCTCCTTGACAAACTAAATGTGAAAGGTAATTCGTACATGTACCAAGGGTGAGTGACTCATTCTGAGTGGTGTTGACACAGGTGCACCAGTAAAATGTTGCTGTTAGTGCAGGCATGATAAACTGTGTGATTACAGGCAGTGTTGCTAGAAGTCAACTAATGTCAATGTTGACACACCAGCTTTCCCCAGTGTCCCCACCATGGCATAATGGGATGCTCCAAACACTGCTTTTGGTGGAGCAGGAAAGCAGCAGTAAAGATGCAAGGGTATAAAAGGCCACGTCACTGGATTTGCCTTTGTGAACACAGGGAACTAAAACTGGAGTCCCTCTCTTGTTGGCAGATTGCATTTCTCCTTTATTTAGGTCCCTCAGGAATCGTCTCTGTGGATCCCACATCTGCAGGTGTGCTCAGAGCCAGCCACAGGCACTACCCACACATCCTCCCACAGGGTCAGCATAGGTACCCTGCTCTCCCTGACTTTTGACACTTTCAATTTAATAGAAAGTGATTTAAAGGATTTGGGGCACTGGTGAGTAGTAGCTGACCTGGGGAGTTTGGGTAGGATGACTCAGATGAAGGTCTTCGGACATGGAGTATAGGCAGGACACAGCTGACAGAGTTTGGTTGCAACAGGTTGTGCTGGAGGGTGAGTGTGTGTGAGGTTTCAGTTTGGATGAGGATGCCCAGCATCCTTAGAGACTGTAGTCAGGAGCCTCAGAGGATTTCCAGTGCTTAACACAGATCATTGAAGGAAAACAGTCTGGCTTGTTGCATATATGAATACTCTTATTTCACCACAGAAAATGTTTTCCTTGTGAATGTGCCAAACATATTACCCCCCACAGATCTGGCCACCTCCCAGCTAAATTCAGCGTGCGAGAGAGAGGTCTGAATGAATTTAGTCAGTTCAGGTATTTTTGTCCTTCAATAGGCACTGATAGAAAATGCTTGAGCTATCACATCAATATTCAGAGCACTTTGTGGCATATTTTGGAAGATGTAGATATTAGTGCTCACGTAACCTGACCCATTCCAATTTGGGAAATTACATTTTGCCTATAATTAAATTGCCCCCTTACACATTAGTCGGATATTTCTCTTCTCTCCCTGTCATTCCCTTGTCTCCTTGTCATGTATAGGAGGGTTATATTCTGGTTGTTGCTCCTCACTCCCACCAGTAGCTGCTGTTCCAGGATAAAATAGCTTTGCTATGCCATTCATAGCATAAAGTGCTCTGTACTCCTCTTGGAATCCAATAAAAGATGCAATATAAAATGTAAGCCAGAATCATTATTGCTTTATTAAATACAGTCAGATCCTGGCTCTGTGAGTGCACAATCGTCAGGCTCCTTACACTCACACATGGTATCTCAATACCAGCTTGCTTTATTTTAAACATGTTCAAGTCAATCTGGTGCAAGAAACAAAAACTGTTTTCAGAAGAGCTGCCTCACTGAAGTGCCCTCCACAGATTCTGACCCTTTATTGACACTGTGAAGGAACTCCAGGAATTAAATCAACACTGAGGCTATGAGGAACGCCATAGGGCAATGTTAACGGAAAATTGGCAGAAAAGGTTCTAGCAGAGACTGGGTAGAAGAGATACTTCTGAGGTGGAGAAACTACATGTGTGCATGTGTATGAAATAAAGGAAGAGAGTTGAGCTGAAGGAAAGAGAGAGGACGCAAAAGAGAAAGCAAAGAAAAAGAAAGAGATTACACTGGAGATAATTTCACTTGCTTTCTGCAGGTGTCACTGGGCCAGAAAATAATTTGCCTTCCTGGTTGACACTGTCTTTTCTTTCAGTTTACACCATAAATTTAGCCAACTAAAGTTAGGAATGTTGAATGTGAACCGTGTAGATCCTCTTCTAGTGAATAGGCTACTCATCCGTCCTAAGATAGGCTGGCCGTTGGAGCCAAAATAATGAACATTTCAGATAGGCTAAACGTTGGGCGATACGGGCTTCATGTTTTTTTCTGGAACTCAACTTCTTCAGTGTCTTTCTGGCTAAGGAGCTGGATGAGAAGTAAAAGCAGCTCCTACTCTCAAAGCCCATACTACATTTATCACAGTCGTTACGTGTGCTGGTCTCTCCTTACAATTTCCATGGCGTGTGGCATTTTTAGCACCCGGTTGAGAATGCGGCTTAGGACATTGGTAGCGTAATGCAATTTTTCTTTTCAAAAAGTAAGGATGCTCTCACAGGAATAATGGGCAAAAATATACTGTGTGCTGGAATACAGATCAGCCTTCAGGTCAGCACCACAGGACCTTGGGCTTAGGATCATTTTCATACTTCTCATACCTGAAAAATGATGAGCTTAGCTGTGAATATGCTAAAATGAAGCGCATGAGTCTGATGTGAGCAACTAAGTTTCACCTGCGTAACAGGGTAAACTAGTCAGCTTTATTTGGTACAGAAATTAAAATGTAAATTTGGAATAGCATATATGCATTAACTCAAAAGTTAAAAAGGGCTGGGTTCCCACAGCAACTATAACTTGTATCCTTTGTGTACACACAGCATTTCCAACACTGTACCTGGTGATAACTTTCCTGCCTTAATATACAGTTTATGTGGAATGAACTAGAGTTAAAGTTGCTCTGGGAGCCATAATTTTGAGTTTCCTGACTTCTGTGCGTGTAAAATCACATTCATAATGCCATCTTAACATGGTTAATGGGTATCACTGAGAGATGTAAATGACCACACAAGGAAATAAACACAGCATTCCTGTCAGAGCTCTGAGTTGCCACTACACTATTAGGAAATAAATAAAAGCTTTTTTCTTGAAAATGCTCAGTTGCTCAAATAGATTGTTTCACAGGTCCTTCTTTCACTTGTTCTTGTGTTTCAGCCTGGTTCTTTACGAAAGATGGTACTGTATATATAAGCACTGAGAAACTTCAGGACACAGTCTCAAGAGTTTAGCCTCCTAAAGACACCAAAATAAATAGAGATATTTTTTCAGGAAAGCTTGGTGTCATTTGGACGCTGAGTTCTTTCAAAAAAATGTGACCCTGAAGGTCACCAGAAGAATTTCTGGGAGCCAAGAGTGGATTTACAGACAGGGAAGATGGTGAACAAGAGGTCTGTGGCCCCAATTAGCACTGTGCAGAGCAGCAATAGCATGCAATAGAAAAGAGACTTCACTACTGTGCTTCTCCTCATTAACAGTACAGCTGCCACCAAGCGCGTGTGCTGAACGCAGCTGAAAATCTGGCTCTGGTTTAGGTGCATAAAAGGAACTTGAACTGGTTCTGAAAATGGGGCACTCTCTGGGAGTGGTGTGCATTGGAAATCTGGAGTTTTGAGCTGCTTCTGTAAATATGACCCTAAACATCAATGTTGAAGTCAGTACTTTTTTCTATAAAGTTAAGCTTATTGTCTTTTTATATATTATGAGTTTTGGTCCTGTATTCTGCAGGTATGGAATATAGGAATTATTTATCTCCATCCAGCTATAGGGAAGGTTTATGCCAAAAAAAATGATCTTACTCCCCTTCTAGCTCTTGACTCAGAAAGACAGTTATCGAAGAGGGAATGTCCATAGCTCTGGTTAATTCTGGACTGTTTGTTCCTCTGGGCTTTCTCTGTGCCCCACACAGCTATCTGTGCCCACCGGCACTGAACTCCTGGCATAAGCATCCAACAGGTCATCACTGTGAATAGTGTGAGCTTCTCCTCTCCTTTACCTCCCAAACATGATTTGTGAAAGCAACAGCAACATCATCTGCTGCCCATGTGTACTCTGTCCTTTCTGAGCCCAGAGCCATATCTTGGGAATGCAGAACAAAACACTAACCAAAATAAGTCAGGGACTCAGAAGGTTACAGTGTTGTTAAGGCAGTAACATTGTAAATCATAGAGTAATTATTATTACAAAAAGGAAAAAAAAAAAGGAAGAAAGCTAATGGTTTTAAGAAGGTCGAAACAAACAGCTGATGAAGACTATCACGTTACACCCAGAGGAGTCAATCCTCAGATGCAGCTGACCCATTTGATTCATAATGATTTACACCCATTGAATACACGTACCACCTTAGAATGACAAGGGTAATACCATTTTCTCTTTCAAGCATTTTCATGTATTCCTCTCATCCCAAAGAACTAAGGTGAACTTTTTGATGAAAGCAAAAATCACAGGTTATGAGTTATATAACAATGAATTGTTTCTCACCTCTTTTGAAAACTTCGTAACGGATAGAAAATCCTGCTCCATGTGTCTCATAGTCGGAAACAAATTTAATAAAAAGATATGGTCCCGAAGACACTAAAGGAGGGGGAGCAATTTTTCCACAGTACTTTCCCCATAAGCGTCCTTCAGCATTATCTCCATCAATCACTTCAACATAATCATACCTGGTAGATAAATGGAAGGAAGAAACTTTTAACTTCCAGGAAAGAAGGAGACCTAATTAATTTAGAAACCATAACACAACATAGATAATCAAGAAAAATGCTAGCTTGCTTGGAAAACGCATTATGCTGAAAGATGTAAGCAAAATGAAATAATTAAAATGGACTACATTATGTCTGTAGACATCATCTGGCAACATGGAACTATTAGGAAGAATGGTGTCCATTATGCTTGCAGACAATGTCAGCTAAAGTAACCAATTAACAAAAAAAAAGGAAATCTCATGAGCACAATTCTGTATTATTAAATTGTGTTCCTTTGTCTGGTAGTGTTGTTATCAATACATAATGCATAGCATTCTTTTCAAACTGTGAAGTTCTGTTATGAATTCAAAAATGTCTTTTTGGCTGGAGCTCTTTATGAACAATACTTTGATTTCCATATGCTGTCCTCCAAACATATGTCCACAGAATAATAAATAAATCCCTAAACATTAGATTTTGTTCAAAACTCCACCATGTTGCAGATCGGTGGTAGGAAAATCTGTTATTTTCCTTGTTAGCTGGACAAATAGTTTTGAGCAAATCACAAAATCCACACGTCAGTCACAGCACTTGGTGTTTCTCAGACAAAACTTGTTTCATTACAGATCATCTCGGCTTAGGTATTTGCATCAAGAAGCACATGTTATAATATACATACTTGTCGAGCATGTGATTACTGAACAGGCTGGCCTAAATCCTCCCCTGGTTATTAGTCTAAGGACTTTAGAAAGTAAAGCATATAATAAGGCAATAATGCCTGGTAGTAAAGGTTTGCCGGTGAGCAGCAGTCATGTTAGGGTTCCTCAGCCCTGTCGCCAGAGCTGCCAAGAGGTCGTTGGGCTTGTTCTGGTGGGTTTGGTTTCAGAGGGCGGAGGAGAGCGCAGCGCTTCGGTGCACCAACCAGCCGGGAGAATACAAATGAGAATAAAAGCCACAGGGAGGCAGACGCTGCAGGTGCGGAGACAGGTCCTGCTTTTAAGTTTTATTAGCAGATGATTTCACTCGACCCTGGATGGGAAGGAGGAGCGGCCACAATTTGTAGAATTGGTTTAATCTTTTCCTAGAAGGTGGTGGAATTTGGAGCCCGGTCCGGGCCTCTTTCGGAGGGTGGCAAAAGGCTTTTCTCTGCCTCTGCGTCTTTGTGTCTCAGCCGTGCTGCCGTTTTATTTAACAAGTTGCTGTTAGCCAGACAATCTCATTTACTTTTCATTATCCTACTAAGACTGACATTAAAATGTTGCCATTAATTTGTTTAGACCTTTATTCTACTGTTACGTTCACTGAAATGTTCCGAGCATGTTAATATACAAGGAAGAGCTAAAAGTGACAGGACAATAAAGTGTGCCTGACATTTTTAAAGAGATCAAAGGAAAAAAATGTCTTCATGATGACCAATGTCATTTTTAACAACCCTGCTCCAAACCATCCAGGTCACATTACTTATGTTTACATGAAGCCCCGTGAGACAACTGCAAAGATGATATCACTAGTTAAAGTGGACGGCTTAAGTCTCCTTAAATTAAAAATGACATTACCTCATCAGTTAAAATTGTGTGCCAGCTTTGGTGTATATCAAGTAGAAAATAAAGCTGACACTGATGGAACTGTAAGCATTAACATATGTGAAATATTGTGTTAACTGCATTTCCTCTTATGTATTTGATTTCTCCAGTAGCAATTGCTCAGCTAGTTAGCTTCACTGTCCCATTTCAGTTTGGTGGAAACACAAAGTGGAAATATTAATTTCTGAGATAATTTTACAGATACTTTACGTAGCCTGCATTTTTTTTTAAATGAGACTTCTGTTCTTTCTGTAATTTCTTTATGATATATGTATAACAGGGTTTGAAAGTTGGGAGGAGAGTTGTAAAAAGACCTCAGAAGTGGATTTCTTTTTTGTTGTGGGTTTTTTTTTTTTTTCCCTTTAGACATATCCTTAAGAATACCAGCTCTAGGTTCCCTGCAAAACCTACTGGAAGTACTCAGGAATACAGGCTGCTAGTTTTTATACTTTAGGGAAAAAATGAACGTTGAGAATTTTTAACATGACAACTTTCTCTGAATAATTGACCGCCTGTTAAAGAGAAAAAGTAACCACATAAAACCACAGCATCTGAGTTACTGTCTTTGCTCTTCTCTCCATGATGACACTACTTTACCAGTTTCTCAGGCATCATTCATTGCTCAAGCCTCAACAGCAGATAATTTTTCAAATTAATATAAAGAAGAACCCTATTTCTGAATTATTAAATAATATGAAGAATTTTAACTAAAAATGCTAAGCAATTTTTTACATGCTTTTTTACTCCATGT
Source organism: Pluvialis apricaria (assembly GCA_017639485.1). Lineage (NCBI taxonomy): Eukaryota > Metazoa > Chordata > Aves > Charadriiformes > Charadriidae > Pluvialis > Pluvialis apricaria. The sequence continues at coordinate 16,850,778 of CM030008.1, read as the reverse complement.
ATAAAGAAGAAAAAAAAACACAAAGGGTTTGAATTCAGTATTTCTATTCTGCTACATCTTAAAAATAAACAATCTCCTATAGTTTTACTAAGCCTTTCATATACAGCCAAAAAAGCCCCTAACCTGTAAGTACCAATTTTGCTATTACATGAAGTACATTCGGCAAAAAATGTTGAAATTCTATCACTCTCCTATGTTTCCTCCTTTATAGCAATAGCCTGCCCACACCTTTCCTTTGTCCCTTATAGTGACAGAATTGTAATTTATGGTGCTCTTTCTGGCTGCTGTGCAATTGTAAATGACACAATTTGGTTACTAAAAGGCTGTCTTCTAATGGATTTTGCAAGTTATAGGTCATGCAGCTCTGTGGAAGACTGGAGGATTTTTCAATTTCTTTTTTTGCTTTGAAAAATTACTGACAGACAGAAAAGAAGTTTAGCTGTGAGACAATAGGCACAAAGTACGATTTGAAAAGGGGAAACTTTTGAGATCAGCCCTGCAACCTTCATATTCTAAGGATCATGTCTTTCACTTGGCAGCTAACAAATAGATCTGGATTGTCCCACACCGGTGGCAACATCTGATATCTGGGCTGCTGTAAGTGAGTATCTACATTATTTTTTTTTTAGGGAAATGAAATTACTCTGGTTTTTACTAGTTTATACTTGGAAACCAATGTCCTGCTGTCATTTTTGCACTTTTCAAAATCCTACCAGAGACCACAGTGTATCGCAAACAACTGTTCTTGTAAATAGGAGAAAGTACAGTCACAACTTGAAAATGGAGTTGCTGCCAAGGAAGCTCAGAAAGCAGCTTGCATCTCCCTCTGGACTTGGTAGCAGTTCTTCTCCATAAGTTTGTCAGGAGAAGATGCTGTGCCAGAGATGCAGTTGGCACGTTGGCATCCCTGTGAGGAGACTGAATGTGTCACCTCCGCAGCGCCCAGACAGTATTGGCGTGCAGCCCAGAATACTGAGTTTGCAAATTTGGATTTCCCACTTGGCAATTCTTCGCTCAGTTACTGCTGCCAATGGTGTGGCAAATATTTCTTGTAATGTTATAGTCCTTTAGGGTTTATGGCACAAAGATGTAAATATAAACATGGCGCTAACCATTGAGTGTAGTTTCAGGTGAAATACAAGAGCATGAGTTCACGGGTGAAAATAGGAGATGCCTGCCTGGAACAGGGGATAATCAGCGAATGTGTTCATGGAGCCACTATGCCACGATGCAAAAGTATTCCCTTTTTGCTTGTCTGGGTCTTTCTGGACATCTCATTTATGTTTGCTTTCTGTTTGTACCCTCTGTGGTGTGCGAGGGGCGTGTGTGGCTCTCGAGTGGGAACCTGCTGAAACGCACTGCACAGCTCACACACTCTCCCCTCTCCTCCCAGCCGGGGCCTGAACATGCCATTACTAGACGGTCCTAATTTTATGGTTCAGCAAAACAATGTCTGGGACAGATTCCCATTGTAAAGATGAGGGAATCTAGAATTCCTCTACAAGTTCTTCATGGAATTGCAAAAAACTTGCTCTTTTTTTTGGAAACTGTAAGCTATGGGTCCAAGGAAAAGACCAAGCAATGCCTATAAAATGAGCACTGGGCAATGAAAAACATAAACAGCTGCAGAACGCAGATTTTGGTGAATTTTCTTTTTCCAGTTTCTAGTAGGTGATAACAGTGCTTATGTCTGGTTTCAGTTCTGAACATGCTGGCGACCCCTGAAGTGCACCATAGCACCTTGTACTGCAGAAAGCGAAGTGCAAGTGCTGGAAAGCCCTGCCTGCTGCTGCTGAAGCCAGCTGCTCTGCCAAGCTACGCTCCGCTTCTACACATATTCCTATTATTAGGGCAGTGAGATCTTACGCCTTTTGCCTAAAAAAATTCCTTCCCAAGACATATGCAGAACTGAGCTGAAATCTAAATATCTGCTATTTCACCTTATGAAACAATCAGTGAAGCGTATACAACTATAATTTACATCTGAATATGCCGTATTTTTCTGCAGCCTACTATGATATGCATCTATAGGGTGGTTATGAGTATTTTGGTTATTCACCTGTTAGAATGGAAAGATTTTCCACCTCTCTGTTTCTTTTACCGCTCTGATTCCACTTCCACCAAGCTGCTAAACCTCTCCCTGACACAAATTATCCATCCTGGTCAGACTACCTTTGGTTCCGAGAACTTGCTTCTTAGTAAGTATCTTTAATTTGCCTTTATTTTATAAAGATTTTATTGTTATTATTATTATTCCTCACAAGGCTCTATTTTTGCTGAACAGAAGGCATTGCAAGAAGAAATCTAAATAAAGAGTTTTGAGTTGTTCTGCGCCATGGATTTGTGCCCCATTAGTGACTGGGGGTTAGCAGTGTGGGATTTACTGCAGTGCTTGTGGCACAAGGCAATCTGTATCCCAGAGCTAAACGCTTAAGAACTGCAGGCACTCGAGGGGCACCAACCTTAATCCCAGTTTATTAGCAACAAGAAAAAGAAGTACATGGTGTTAAAAATAAAAAATTAAGCACAGCCCCAAACAGGCTGTTTTTCTGCCCATAACTTCAGTGTCTGTCGGGTTGCTCTCCATCCAAGCCTCTGCACAGTCTGACTGCTCTCTGAAGCCTCCTGTGGCCCATCCAGGCAAGATGACCCATCTCATGGGTGTTGGAGGGGCAGCCCCCTCCCATGGAGACATGTCAGCCTTCCCTGGCAGCTGGGACTGTCAATGCAGGTATCCACATGGAGGGGATATAACTCCTCAGCCATGGGCCTCAAAACACATCCTGATGGAGGTTAAAGCAGCGCGTGGACCTTGGAGGATCTGGTGTGAGTGCTGCGGTTGCAGCTAGCCACCAGGCCAAAGCAGGGCATGGGTGTTCCCCGAGCACCAGGATGCATGGGAGCTGCAGGGAACTGAAGGTGTTTTTTTGCTTTTTTAGCCCCTTCCCAGTGCGCTTGGTGCCATGGGGTCCTGCTTGGTGCATTCCTGCCCGGCTGCTCGCTCCCATCACACACTGTGGTCTTCCCAACGGAGAAGTGTTCCTCCATCCTGCCAAGTCAACTGTTGGTGTGGACGTGTCTTTGACAGGATGAGTGAAGTGACCTATTTTTTTAATTCTTTCTTTCCTTCCTTCCTTCTTTCTTCCATGCTCCCTCTCTCTCTCTCTAATCTATTAGAAAGCCCAACAGATCATTTCTCCGAGTGTGGACACATGTACAGTTGAATTAGCACCAACCACGCAGTGGAAACACCGTGAGAAAGGGGGAGGCAGGAGCGAGCGCCCGTGGAAGGAGGCTTTTAAACTGGTTTTGCTTGTACTGGATTCATGGCGCAGATGAAGCCCCCTAAGGGAGACAGCATATCATCTGGATCCCACAGTTCTCTAAAGTGCTAGACATTTAAATACGCAATTTACAATCGATTAACGATTTGTAATTTACTGAAATCCCTGTCAGTTTGGGGGGCCTTTGTTTCCATTGGTCTTTTGTGAGCTGGTGTTTTTGTGGTCTTCACCCAGGGCCAAAATTCACTGAAGTTACTCATACAAAGGTCCTGTCAACCTAAGAGATTTCTGGGAATAAGGCCATTGGGATTTGGCCACTGTTCAGTAATTTACTAATGCCATTAACTGACAGTGGGTCTCCATTAAGAATGAACTAGTGAGGGTCTATTTTAGTACAAGACAATGTTGTAGTGAAAAAAAGAAAAGATGTAACAAAGACATTGATGAAGATCTACAGTTACCCACTGTAACAGTTCGATTGCAACTAATGTTAGCAACAGTTTTGTTATTACATTGGTTTCTGGAATCATATAATGCTTTGGGATTTGCCCTCTCATTTTAAAGTAAAGCTTCTAATTCTCCGCTGAACAGAGGAATCTGAAATACAACATACCTTAACCAATAAAAGTTCAAAACCCAGAAGTAATAAAAAGAATCACTACTATTTTAAAATCTGATTATCCTTCATCTTATCACATGCTTCTGGTTATTTGGCTCGTGCCTTTTGAATACCTGGGACTGGCAGAACTGAAGATTTGAACTAAATAAGCAAGATTATATCTGGACTTTTATCTATACAGCTCCACTGAGAACAGTAGACAGATCTTTAACTGCTGCAAATGAGATTAGCCCCTTTATGTCAATGGATCTAAGCCAGTTTACACTGATATATGGCTAAAGAGGGTGCAAGTGGTGACAGAATATTTTACCTTATATTTACTTAGTTCTATTTTATTTACACCAAATAAAAGCTGGAAAATTCTTCAACAGAAATGTGAACACCAGGTTTCACTCTGGGAATGAATGTAACAATGTCATACAGAAAATGAAGAAGAATCAGAGGTTGTGGGGCAGGTTTTGCCATTTTAGTACTGCAATGTCCTAGGGGAAGTAAAAGCAAAACTCATCTGCTAAGGTCTTCAGCATATCTATCTGCAAAAAGCATTTTACCAATGAAAAGATCAGATCTTGAAGTCAGGGCAAACTCCGCTGATTTCACTGCTTGCCACATACTGTAATGAATTATAATATAATGATCCCAGTATATAAAAATGAAAACCTCCTCTGGGAAGAAACATTCAATTTTAAATGTCTTCAGTGAAGAACTTCAGTTCATAACTTTCTGGCATAGAAAAATGCTATCTTTTCATGGAAAAAGGTTTCTGTCTGTCAAATAAGACAAATTTACAAATCCATGACTTCCACTTTAAGTGGGGGAAAAAGAAACACTTAGCAGTTTAAAGACTTCAGAGACGAAGGAGCTTTCTAGTGTCAAACTGGTGAAGTTTAGTATTTATAGGAAATTCACATGCCTCTAATTACTCTGAACTCAGTTCCCAAGTAAAATATGCCATCTGGAAGATATTAGAGTCATTTACAACTTGTTCACCTCCCTATTTCACTGCAAAATCTTACCTCTTGCCAACTTTCCAGTGTTCTTCACAAAATAAAATGCAGTCTAATTTTTACTCGTTGTTTCATAGTTACTTTATCTACATTGAGCCAGCTAAGGGCTTAAGAAGCTGGAAAAATATATTTTTTTAAAAGTAATTTTCTTATTACTCACTATACCTCAAGCTTTATATTCTTTCATGTGGACACTTCAGGTGTGTGGGTTATGCCTTGGCTCAGTTTGGTATTTAGCCACTAATTTGACATGGTTAGATTTGGAAACATATTCTAGGTGATAAGAGAAAGAAAAAAGATGGCACAAGCAGTCATCTTGCATAAGAGTAGGCTCTTGTAAGCCAGAAAAAAATATTTCAAAAAACTCAATTATACAGTTTTGTTTTTGTTTTTATGACCTCCCAAGAGACGCCCATCAATCAGAAAACTTCTCGTTAGTTGAGCAACTTCATCCAAGTATGCCAATCTGTTTAGAAGTGAAGCTTTGCAACATTCCTCTGAGGTAAAGTTGTCATTCTCATTTTACATATGTGGAGACAGAAGAGAGAGACTGAGTGCCAACAGTCTCCCAGAAATTTTGCAAACAGCAAGGAACAAAGCCTCGATAGCCAGTTTTAAATATAAGAGCCCAGTCTAGCTCCTCCTGAAATAATGGAAAGATTCCTAATGGCTTCTGTGGGTTTTGAATAAAGCTTCTTAACAGAGGCTCAAAACTTGGAAGTTTTCGTAAGCCATAGAATGACTGGAAGAAGGGGCTGCAAAGTCTCACACAGTCTCGCAAATACATTTGTGTGATTTCTGTGGGAGAACTAGACTAAATTACTTGCATACAGGGACTCATGCATATACACACACTCACACTGCTGCAAGGAGTCAAACACTATCTGTACGCCTCTGTATCCATTAAACATTGTTTTCATGTGCTTAACGAGTTTAATGATTTGTGCTGTTAGCATGTACTGCTGAATTCACTAAAAAGCCTGCTTAATTGGTAAGTTACAGAAGCTTCAGGTTTGCTTCCTTGAATGCCTAAAGAACAGAGAAAGAGTCGTATCAAACGAAGATCAGAATCGTTTGTGATTTCTTTTTCTTTCCATGAAAGTAGAAAGGGAATGCTTTAAAACGATGGCAACCTTATAGTACTCCATTTGGGAGTTTTGAACTGCTGATTAATTTGTAATTATCCTGTTGGGATCTATGTGGTGTATTAATCATAACCTTAGGAACTTGACTTTTAAAAGTATTAGGTAGATGTTAGCTTTTCACAGAAACTGTGAAAGATCAGAACATAAAATAAGTTCCACGCTTTTGAAACTCAAATATTTGTCCCTTGTGGGTTGTCTACAACCTCTCTGAGCAACACCCATAATTAACGAAACTAAAAGAGGCTAAAGGAGAAAGGAAATTGCAGACATACGTATCAGCTTTAGAACACAAGTTATGGCAATTTTCTTCCATGGCAACCGTGTCCTGAAGCTCTGTAAATGCAGTAAAATGATGGGTATTTTCATTTATTTCCAGTTAGGAACTATATTAAGAGAGTATTAAGAATGCAGCATTAGGTACTTGGAACTCAATACTTCTCAGTGTTGTTCCCTTTGTCGTGATTTCTGCACCACATTCCCTTCGGGCAGACAGTTGGCCAAGTGAAAAATCCACTGTGGGATTAGTGTCTTCACATACCCAGTCTGCATTGATATAAATGACTGCTATGGGTCTTCCTTGCCTGAAAGTGTGACACATGTAAATGAGTGCATTGATTTTTGCTGAGACTGTAAAACCTGTATATAGCCACATGACTAGGCATACGTACAAACAAGCGAAGTTATTGGAAAAAATACAGCTTCATTGTTGAAACTTTTGACTTGTCAGTGTTTAATCATTTGCACGTATTACAGCCTTTCCTGTGCTTTTTTTTTTTTTGGGGGGGGGGTGGGGGTGGCAGGAGGCAGACTCTTAAGCTATCACCAAGGAAAAAAAGAGTTTGAATTACACAAAGGAGATCAAAACTTTCAAGGCTTTTCTGGATTGAAAACAGAGTCCTAAAGTGTGTGAAATGTGTGGCATTATTAGCTAAATATTCTCATCATGCTGAGTTGGCAGTCTGTTGTAACACTTAAAGATGAAAACCATAGCTCCTTACTTCTTTCATATAATACAAACTTGGAAAGACAAAGTGCCTGGCCGTAGCATCTAGAAGGGCTCTCTGGCACAGGAGGCACCCAAAGCTGAATAAGAAGCATTTGTAGTTCAGAGACCAACCCACTCACAATGTCGGCATGTTTCCTGGCGGGCCGTTATCTCAGCACAAAATCATTTGGTTGTGTACATTGCCACTTTAACAAACAACCCTTAAGCAGCATGAGTAATACGCATAGCCGGCAACTTTAAAGAAGCCCTGGCTTTGTGAAATCTAAATGATATTTCACAAGAGCAGTGCGAGGAACATTTACTCATGGATGGTGCTTTCAAATTTCAGCCTTCTGATCTTAATAAGTCTGGTTGAAGAGCTGCCTGAAAAAGTCCCACGGTTCTTCTTCCTCTGTTTTGCAATCAGGACATGTGTATGCACATATATGTGTGAATTTCTGTGTGTATTTTTTTATATTCTTTGAACAAAAAAGGACCTGAGTCATTTTAGCTGTATCTTTCCAAAGTTCATTCTCAAGCAGAGCAGCAGCCTAGGAAACTTTCAGCCTGGAAGAGGTGCATTTCAGAACACCTAAAGCAAACGAGAACAGGGAAGCAGAGTGGAAACCTCTATGCAAATTTAACTATAGTAATTGCTACCAATGCTTTTCTATTGATTTTTTTGTCCAATTTCAGTACAGATGCTATGTATAAAACTCCTATTGATAACTTAGTGTGTTTCCTTATAGGTGTAGTTGCATTTTGCACCCATCAGTGCGTCAGTCCAGTGTGTTAGCACAGACCTCCCTATGAGTTTCTGCTCTTGAGATCTACATCAGGAAATTCAATAGCATCCTCAGCATCACTTTCTTATAAAGTACATGAATACTTAGCGTTTATTGCAAACAGATCGCTATTTCTGTTAAACTCAGTTTCATACAGTTACAGTATTGTTTTTGTAATAGAGCTCAGTTAAGCTGTACCAATTTGAAACATCAGTATATAAAAGTTTGTCCTATTGAGCAATTTTATTACCATTTTATTGTGTGTATCCTTGAACTAAAAAGTATATATAACTTCAATGAATGTATTTATATTATGATAAAATATATCCTAGATGTTTAAAGCTGCTAAGCCTGAAGTTAGTTCATTTGTATCCTATATCACAGAGAATGTCACAGTTTTTATGAGTTTTGTGACCTTATGATTTATATGGGTCTTGAGAAATAACTATGTGTTTAGAATGGAGGAAAACAGTGGCCAATAAACATTCCCAGTAGCCTACAAACAGGAACAGCTTGTTAGCTGAGGTCAGCCACATGACCCAGCGCCTAGTGAAACTGCATTGTTATAGTTGGAGCATGGGGCAAACCAGCCATACAAAAAAAACCCACCCCAGTGATCCACCTCTCATAAAAATGTCTTTCTTAGAAAGAGAGGCATGTGATAATGACTTACAGGAAGGAAAATGTGCACAGCAGAGCAGCATCATCCCTGGTACAAATTTACCAAGTTTAGTGGAGTTGCATCAGAGGTGGATCGGCCTACGCTGTTTTAAAATGGAAAACTAAGTTGAAAACCTGCCAGAACTCACAAGTGTCTGCTAAAGGATTTTACATAGTTTTCTTCTGGTACTAAATACTTACTTGTGAAAGCAAGCAGGGTAATGAACATACACACAACACAAACACATACGCGGCTCATGGGCTTCAGTAATTGGGACCATACTGCATACATACGTGCCAGCTCAAATCCCCAGCGGGAGCTGCACAAATGTCAAGGAAGTATTCATTAGATGGGACCGAGTTTGTCTTCTCTCCACTTCCTTTTCCTCCTTCATCAGTGCAACTTCTTGAGATATACTCTCTTAAATCTGCTGAGCATTTGGGCCTATACTCAGTGAAGGCTAAATCTTGTTTGGAGCTGCGTGGCTGTGAGATGACCCCTGCCTTTGGAAGCAGGGCAGGGCAAAACCTAAGCCAGGACTAACACACTCACACAGAAATTGCTGCTTTTGAGGCCAGCAGTAATGTTCTCCTAGAACCACTCTCTCCCAACCTCGTCCTGGCTGCTTCGACAGCTGTGATCCAGAAAAACCCAGTCTTCAGGAAAGGGCTGTTACCAGGTCTGATAAAGCACGGGATAATGATGTTGATTTGTCTTCTGCATTTCATGGGTCACGCTTCTGTCCTTGCTTTCTACTCAGGGAAATGGACAGTGTGACATGGAGCTATAATAATGTATTACCTGTTATATCAAGGGGACCTGTAGTAACTCAATGAATTGCAAACATAAATGGTGTTGCAACTTCTTTCCTTTTGTTACCCATAAGAGAGTGGTGCTATAAGTCTTCATTAATCAATTACAATAAATAAGCCTTGAAAGGCAATAAATCATTACATGGCTGATGAAAACACCTACTCTGCAATTAGGTGGATAAAATCCTGATTTGATGGCTTTTGTTTCATTTACACTTCTAGTCAGGTATCTATTAATGCTTTTACTTTTGTTTGTCTACTTAGTAGTGATAAGCATACAAGAACAATCCGTATAAGACTCTGTGGTATTAAGCATTGATTCTTTCCTCTCCTTCACTCACGGCAAGCAGCACACTAACCCAGACAGACAAGCCGTGAAATATATTTGGGCCGGATTCTCTTGTACGTGCAGAGAATCTGAGCAAGATAAGACCATGCTTTCCTTTGCAGTTTAATAATGCAAAAGACAGGCTTTCGCACACTAGGGAGAACAAGGTTTGTTTGCCTTATGCATTCTTAAAGGTATAAATTGCCCAAAACAGTAGTAGGAAGTCTGGGAAGGAAATGAGATAATGCCCCATCCCTTTCCTCACTTTGAGCCCCCTGAGCTGGCTCACAGAGATGTCTGGCTTGCACAGAAGGCATCAGGGACTCCTTTTGGCAGCGTAGCCTCCATCCTCCTGTTGCAAACCCTCCCCGTGCTGAGCCTGCGGAGGCGCAGTGCCCGGGGTGCACAGCTGGGCGCAAGGTGCACCTCTGGAGCCGCCCCCCCTTCGCCAGCGCTACAGCCCGACACGGTCACCTGGCAGCATGCTAATGGAAGGGAAACCTGCAGTTTTGCTCTCCCAGTGCTAAGATACCCAAATAACCAACACCACACCCAGCTTTGAGCCAGATCATACATTCATCGTGTTCATCCCCTGCTCTGAATAAAACAGTTGGTACCTGGCAGGGGGAAGATCTGCAGTTGGGGCAATCACAAACTTTTTGTCAAAAGCACTTGTTTTTCTTGAACTGAAACACTACTTTCATAATTTTTAAATACAAACCCTTCCTGTCCGAACAGCTCACGTGTTTCATGCCATTGAGCCTAGGTGTCAGCACATAGTCCCCTTTAAAATTTTACAATGTAACATAACCTCGTTTTCTTAGGTTGTAAACATTTCCAAGATACAGGATCCTGGTTTTTATTACAGGGGTGAAATGGTAATAATCCCCCCTCTTTCCTGAAACATGCAGAAAAAAACCCTTTAACAAATTAAAGGTACACATTCCTCATTAGCTCTAACCTGGATTTGGTCTCACGGGCGCTGTAAAGCCTGTCCTTTCTCTCCCTCTGAACAAAGGGATGTGAGGAGACTCACAGTCTATTGCTGAGGCAAAATCCTGCCTGACTCACAGTACCAACACATGTTGAGATGAACAGATTCCTGAAACAGCTCCAGTGATTTGAATTTTCATGTACTTGGCATATAACAGCTCGTATTTCAGCTTTTCCTCAATTACTGCACATTTCCCCTCAAACAGATACCATGAAGTGTCCTCTGCCCTTGCATGATTGCCACATGTCTAGCGTACGAACCAAACCAGCCAAACAACTTTGAGAAATATATCAAACCTTTGTCCCTTCCCCTGTGAAAATTCCACATGGGAATTCACAAAAATCAGAACTAGCAGAGGGACAAGAGAACTGATGAAGGATTGTATCTTTTTTCCAATAGGGATAAGGATCATGGAAAAGCCTCTCAAGCCAGCAAAAAAGGATGTATCAGCTGGAAAGAACCTGAGTAAGGTTTCTATGCAGCATTATGCTCTGGGAATATAACAGTATTGCTTGTTAATGGTGTTGCTCAGAGCAGTGATAAACTCTACCAAAAATTGCTATTCTTGCATTTGGAGATGTGATTACAACACAGGGACACGTCTGAACTATTTTTATTTAACTGGCTGAGGTACTAATAATGTCATAGACTCTGTTCAGTGCAGAATGTTCCCACCGGGGACAATAAAATCTACGCCACCACAGCTTTGTCACTAACTGGGTAAGGGTTTGGAACCATTATGGATGCTGCAGTCACGTCTTTGACTGCAGCGCGGATGCAGATGTCCAACATGCGGCAGGTTGGAAGCTGGGACTCATTCCGCTTTCATGAGAGCCACTGGCTGGGAGGGCAGGAGTGTTGGAAGGGAATCGGGCAGGACTGCCATGCTCCCCAGTGGTTGCCTGTTTTGTCACCGGTAAACTTTCTGTGTCATCACAGCTGTGTAGTGCTCACACAGTGGCTACCAGGGTCATAAAGCCAGGAGGCTAAAGAAAGGGTTGAGATTTCGTGCTTCATATGCAAGGAAATGTGAGCCTAGATGGCTCTCAGTACCATGGGGCTTAGGTCGTTTAGGGAGACGGGAGATGACGGGAGAAAGTGGGCAGAGACTGGATTGGAATGCTGAAAGCACAGGCTCTGTTCCTATGCCATTGCTATTCAGTGAGGCCAAGTGTCAGCCAACTTCCCTGTGTCTCGGCTTTCCAGTCTGGAAAATCAGATACTGATATTTCCCTGAAAGAGTTTGAAGGCATTGGATGAACTGAGATGACTACACTACTAGTGACACTGTCATTAATTTTATGATTTAATGCCTTTTGTAAATAGACATATTTAATTGACAGCTCTGCATTATTTCTCCTAACCCTTTTAGCTTTGATTTAAAATTTTTACCTTTGCAGATGGACAATGTACAAGAGGGACAAAGAGACTTAAAGTACGTTGTATTTTTTGTGAGCTTCCATTTCAAAATGTTCATAATGAAACAGCATTTTGCTACGCTTGCCACTACATCAAACCTCGTTCTCCTAAGCACATTGGAACAAGCAATAACATTTCTTTATAACTCATGGATATAGTCTTATCTAGATGTGCAGGAATTTACACAATTAATACTCAAAAGTATTAATAAGCCTTCTGCACAAATCCCTAGGTATGGAAAGAGGCTACTGTGTATCCCTAAGCTCCTTAAGATGGGTACTTACAAGGAGTCTGAAGAACAAAGAATTTGGGGGAGAGTCTGTTTTTAAGCAGAAAATAATTGTCTGACATCTAGGGGACCCTGAATTGCTCTGAATTACCCTGCGCTGAGCATCCTGCTGCTCTGGAGACCTGGTTATCTAAGGGAGACGCTCTGGTGTGTCATGGCAGGGTGCCCCAGCAGGTTATCCACACTTCTTCCCTCTTGACTAAACACATTGGGCAAATGGAACTCAAAGGATTTATTCTTTGAAGAGGGCTATTTCCCGTACCTGAGCTCAGGTGTGAGAGGTTGGCCACCTTTCCCCCAGACTTTCTAAATGATGATGGTGATTATACTTTAGTCAGTTAACCAGAACAGGAAACAAGGAGATGTGCTACCTCCTTCATAATCCTGGCAGTATTTTCTATTCGAACCTCAGCTGATCATGCTTTTTCACTCTTTGATAATCAGCATAAAATCCAGTAATTGTACTGTGGGGTGGACTCTTTTCACATAAAGTTATCACAAAAAACATCTCATTGCATAAAAGCCTTAGCCAAATCGTATACAGGATAGATTACATACACACCGTGAAGTTGTCAAAACATTGTGATTTGATTAATGAGGCTGTTAATTTTCAGACTTGTCTCCCATACAGATCTCAAGCCTCTTCAGTCACATCAAGACTTGTGAGGTTAACAATATTCCCTGCCAGCCTTAGCATGAGTCTGTTACGTTATAAATGACTCTCCCTCTGTTTGCCATGTAGGAACTGGCTTAGATACCTGGGGCAACGCGAGAAGAAGTGAGCACATTAGCAAACACTTCACTATGGCAAGTCATTCAGAACGTGAAATGCCTGTCATCCAGTATGACCAGTCCCCTTTACACCTAGAACTTAAGCTTGCACCTCTCCAACATGCGTTTTGTCTCCTGATGCTTTTAATCCTTAAGGATGCAAGTCCCGCTCACTTCAATTTTGCAGTCCCCTGCCCATCTACCTTAAGCCAACACACTTTGTGAGAAGAAAATCAGGGAGTTGTTATAAGGTAAGTGAAAATGGTTTCATATGAATTGAATCCTAAAAATAGCCCATTGTGTTTTCCTCAATCTGCAAAATCTGTGTTACTCTGCAAAAGAATCCCAAAGGCATTAACATAAGTAAGGAAGACAGAATGTTACAGGGATCTTCTTTTCCCTCATTTCAGCCCACCCTTCATACACACAGACACACAGACATGCAAAACCGTGATTAGGAGGCATGGTGAAAACTGCTTTTAAGTGTGATCATTAATCATGCGTATATTGATGACCTGTTATTTGTATTTTTTTCATTTTAAGCACATCAGTCTTGGCTGATTGGTGCTTTATTAAATCAGTACTGTCCACTACTCATATGATTTAGCAACATGAATTACTCAGTAAGCTAGAGAAGTTTCATATTCAGCCAGTCTCATATTCAGGCCATATGGTTCACCTTATAAAATCTGAGATAAAAATGACAGCATCAAAAATTGATATGTATATGACATATTTTAAGAATTAGACTGTACAGCCCTGCTTTTGCTGATGTCAGTGAGGCTACTCGTGCACAAGGCTTTAGCAGCATAGAGGCTGCACACAGAGCTTGAGAAGGGTTTTACTGTTCTGCAGTATGACATCAGGTTGGGACAGTATCTATCTTTCTGCAATAAAGCCAACATAAATAACAAGAAAAAAAATCTCTTCTTACGTGGTTTTAATGATTTCAATTGTTGGAAACTCCAAAAAACCTTTTAGCATATGTACCTGAATTACAAATGTGCAATTCTTAAAGTTGAATCGCTTAACAGAATTACAGATAAACCTTCTTATATTCCCTAAGTGCTTATCAGCCTCACCTAATGCAGGTTTCTGGGTTTTCATCAAATTAGCTTTATTTCAGTCAATGCTGGTTAAGAACCTGTTACAAATCCTCCAGCTTCTACATGATTCAAATACCTTTGAATATTACATTGTTTTACAAAAACTTGTTTTCAAATGTTGTCCAAAGAGATGCTGGAAAGCAGAAATACAATTTCTACATGCAATTTGCACCAGCCTGTCAAAACCAGCATAAAACAGGGAGAGGAAAACAGGCTACGTGATATGTTTTGCTATTGTTAAAAACAAGAGGGCATCTCACCTAATAACTTAAATAAGATCCTGTTGCCTGACATTTTTAAAGCCTTTTGATCTCTTTCTTCTGGTTCCCTGGGTTGTGGCTCTGTAGGGTGCAGTAGATGCGAAGCTATGGATTAAATTTCATGTTGCCTATGCCCCCCTTTACTTTGGCAAAACCCCTGTTAGTGGGCAAAATGAATGTTTGCTTTTATGAAGCACCACTCCACTGAAGATGGTGGAGAACAACCTTTACTAAAGCTTTTTAGACATGGGCCAATCTATAAAACTGCCAAGTTCAAATTTTTTATTATTATCAAGGCAATACTTTTTTGGCCCTTTGTTAAGATGATTTGCCAATTTTGTTGGCACAAATTAGGGAATGAGATTTAACCTCCTGTAATCTGATTTTGAAAATTAATTTAACACACACTGCACCCCCAAAATAATGTAGAGGTAATGCGTTTGTTTCGCAATTTGCTGCACTTGGATATAATGCTAGGAAATGACAAATTTTATCTTTCCAGAGCAAAGACAGAAAGAAAGATACCTTATTATCACTGGTTCAGTGCAAGCGGATAAGCCTGAACAATCTGAAGATAAAAACCTTAGCAGAATATTTAGAACTTGAGCCACACATATCTAGCTTGTGCATTTTCTCACTGAATTCAATGTTAACACATTCATTAACTTTGGTAATGGAGGAGATCAGTTAAAAACTTAGAAATATTAGACTTTAACATGAAATTTGTGAAAATAAATATGAAAGAGGCATAAGAAATCATAGAGACTAGAGCAGACTTTTTTGCTGTTGTAACCCAATTAGTTTTGAAAGAATTATATGAACCATTACTATGGCCCCTTAAATTTCCAGTGGGTCAGATTTAGTGTAGGAGATTGTAAACTGCTTTGTGGTGAACAGCTCAAAGTATTTGCATTCAATTTACATTTAGAATATGTAACACAAGCTGAGAAGAGGCTGGAAAAGTCCTTTCAGAGAGCTCCACTTTATCTGTACGTAGGCATTAACTCACAGCGTGTCTGTGAGATTCGTAGGCTCATTTGGTTTGGCAGAGATTTCTGGCGCCCCTCCCCCCATTCAAAGAGAAATGCTTATTAATTATTCTCCAAACCAGCTCTGATAGAAAAGTGTCACTTCTAGCCTTGACTGTCTCCCTTGACAGCCTGCTACTTTGCTTAAGTGATCTCACAGTTACAACATTTTTCATAATATTTAACTGAAATTTTCCTTGCCGCAGATTAATCCCACTCCTTCTCTTATCAAGTACAATAGCTTCACGGCTCGCAGACAGTATTTCTAACATGAAACAGGGATCCAAGCGAGGGCTCTTTCTTAGAGTACGTGATGTCAAACTGACCTTTGACTCTCACACTTTAAATACATCTCTTGGCATCCTGTGCAAAAGAAAACAGACACCACTTGTTTCCTAAAGATTTTACAACTGGCTTGGGCTAATTAATCAGTCTCCAGCACACACGGCTCTGTGCTTACCTGTCTGGAGGAAGTGTAGATCACAGGAGCAAAGCGAGGTTTCTCAGATCTATCCTTCACCAGGTACTTCATTAATTACTGAACAGACAAAGGGAAATCTGTTCATGGTTGCTTTTTCCTTTCTGCTACTGTGCAGCAGTCCCATTACGCATTTGGCTAGTTCATTATATGCAAAAGTCGATTTTGGTTCCACGGCCTATTTCGATTCCTGGTGTAGTTTAGCCAAAGCCAGTGAAATTCCAGTAGGAACAATTTGGCCCACTGTGTTTAAGTATTTAACCATCTGCACAAAAACCACAAAAGAGACGCCCAAACCAAAACCACTCATTTACATAATAAGGATGTGAACCTACTACAGCCATGTGAAACTATCATTTTTCACATGTGCTTGTGAATCTTTTCCCAGGCTTTTGCAGAGGGAGGGGCAATCTGAGGGTTGGGATATATGAAGTGAAGAGAAATGTGTGGGTGGGGAAAAACGAGGGTTTTAATTTTTTTTCCCTTTTATGCTTTAAGAAGTATGCAGCAATTACTTCTGTATTTTAAAGAAATGGTAAAAATACCCAGAGGTTATAGATTGATGCTTTTCCTTAATGTTTATACAAATATAAATACACAGCTAAAATAAATACAGAAGTAAATGGAATACACCCACCTCTACAATTACAAAATCACTTTCCCATGGGGAAATTTCATCGTATCCCCATCTGTTAGAACTTGGATTGTGCCATGAACCATTATGGCTTATATCCCTTAATTATTTTGTATCATATGAAATGTAATTGTGGATATTCCACATCTTCATTGCAAATCCTTCATTTTCTTTCGTAAAGCTACCTATATTCTTGGCCTAGTTCTGTGTTGTGGGAATGAATTCCCAGGGTTAATTAGGTATAACAGAGTAAGCTATGGTCCTGATCCCACGGTCTCCGCATAAGTTAAATTCTCACAGAGATAATAGAACTTTTTCCAGGCTGAGAAGAAAAGAAAAGGGAAAAATGTGCCCATGACAGTTTGCCACATGTCTGAGACCAGGAGCTCCAAGGGAGCCACCAGCAGCCGTCCTGTGCACAGGATGATGGCAGACACCTCACCCAACAGGGAACCCAAAAGACCTGCACTCTGCAATCGCACTCTCCTCTCTGGCATTTTGTGAAACTCTGCAGACTTTGGTAGCAGAGGGCATGGCAGTGTGCAAGTTCTGCTGGTAGAGCCAAATATTCTCAGGAGGAAAAAATCTGTTACTGATTGAAGAATCTCGGCTCTTAAAGAGCAATTTGAAATCTGCAATTTGAAAATATGTTCGAGTCCTTCTCACAGAGCTTTTCTGGTCCTGCTTGCAGGACCTGCATGGTGTCCTGCCTTGCTGCTCCAGCTCCGCCAAAGTTGAAAGCTGACATGGCTCTATTAATTTAAGTGGGTGCAATTTAACCCGCTGAGGCCTAGCCCAAGGCAAGTCCTCCTTAGTACACCCATAAACATGTAGCAGTAGGTATATTTAATAGCTGCTTTTATACCTTGCAGCTGAGATGCGGTTTCAAGCGTTCTTCCTCCAGTGGAGAATGTGGAATGCGTAAATTGTGGTGGTTTGACAAAACTTGTGTAAGACCAGAAATGGCAAACCTCCCTATGCACCCTACAAGCAACCGCACCTCGTGCTCCCAAAGTTTGTACATCTGACTCCTAGAAGCAAAGGGAATCTATACTCCTGCGTAGTATTCCTAAAAGAAATAGTGCTTGTGATATTACCAGCTGATGAAAATAACAATTTTGTGTTTTCGACTTCAAAACATGGATTTCGTTATTTTTCTAACAGCACCATTTCATGACTTTGAAGTAATGCCTGTTTTACAGCTGTGCCCATTTTTACATGCTGTATAGCTGCTTTGTCCTCTTGGTCAGAAAAGAGACTTATTATGGCAGACATGAAAATATCATGAAGGTATTTTCATGATGGTTCAGCAGAAAGCCTCAGATCCTCAAATCCAGAGGGTCGATATAACAAAGAAGATAGACAGCCTCTGTTTGAATTACAAGGCCCTCCTGTCAGAAAAGAGGTGATGGATTTCTTACACATCATGTCTTACTGGATATTAGATATCCTCTAATAGACTCACAATAAACTACAGCAGATGTTTGAAAAGGACATAATTTGCAATTGATTATACACATATATGACAAATCAGACATTGTATAAATAATAGTTGACCTGTAATCATATTGCTTTTCTGAATCAGAGATTCAACTATTCAATCAATTGTTGAAATTTTATCACTGGTCTTCTACAGTAAGTAACTTTGAGGTACTAATACTTCCCAGCTACAGTGATGTTTAGGATACAAATCAAAAAGCTGATCTGTGGCTTCCCTGTGTGCAAGCACGTTTTGCACCCACCAAATGAACTGACCAGATGAGAGTAGCAGCATTTGCATTACTTGAATTTCATCAGCAATTCATTACTTAGCATGGGATCTATTCAGGTATGTGGATACAATGTAGTGAGAAAAAGAGAAGGTATTCTGTTTTGCTGTCAGGTAAGGAGGGAAGTCAGTACTGGGTTTGGCCTCCATGCCTGAATCAGATGAAGCAGAGGAGGAGGCTCAGAGACGGAAATACAACACCAAGAGCAGACTGTCAGGCTGGAAGGGTTTGAAATGAGCTTCCCTGCACTGCTTGGAAGCTGGAAAAGGAAAGGAGGGTTTCTTCTGAAGATTTTGAAAAGAAGAATAGATGCATCATGATCACTTCAGTATTATTCACCCACTTTGACATAATCTTTGTCTCTTTGGTTTGTTCTGTCTGCTTTCACATGAACTGAGCAGTGTTGAAAATATACAGACATTTCCACACAAAAGAACACAAATATATCATTTGAATGTGAAAGAGGTGCTAAACAGTGCTCTCATTTAAAAGATGCCTAAAGCCAAGAGACACAGGGTCTAAGATATATGAGAACAAGACACAAAACCATCTCTACCATGTTTAAAAGCACATTTGTTTAACTACTCCATGCTGAGATTATGTCCAGTACTTTTCCCTAGGCCTGGAGTTACTGAGACAGACAGAACATAGCTGACCTTTGGAGTGGGATTTTTGTAAAATAAATAAACTGGATGGCAGAGTATGAAAGTTACAAACCTCTTTAGAATGCCATATACGAAAATCTTATAAACAGTCCATATATCTCACCTGCTGGGTAGGACTTGTGGATGCTGCTGCAGAATTCTCTGCTAACATCTTCCCCCCCAAAACACTGAACCATCTGGTAAAGACAATTTATTCTATAGCTTATTTGTTGGCATGTGCCTATAATTATGAAATATGTTATTACTAGCTTCACTCTGGAAGCAACACCATCCCACGGCCTGGCATCAGGGACACTGACACTCTGACCAAAATGCTGGGGAAGGCTGAAGCACCCATGGTGACACCAGCACAATATTTGCCTTCCTGGCTTTGGAGGCGACTTTACTGACATTTTACCAAGTGTTGTGATTGCAAAACTGAGCTCTTACTTTTTCTTCCAGAATCTAACTTCCTGATGAGGAAGTTAGCATTTGATCTAATTACCACTGAAGCAAATGGTTTTTTTCCATTAGCAGCGCAGAGCTGGACCAAGCTCAACTGTGCAGCAGTAGTTTTAAAACATGGTTACTTGTTTGTAACTATCTCTGCTGTAACTAATTTTCTGAAATAACAAAGCCTTTTACTGCTTTAAGAGTTAATTTCTTATTGAGTTAATTCTTGAAATAGATTTACTTTTCCATTACAGATCTGCAAAAAAATGTTTTAAGACCTTATTCCTTTTTACACATAAAACTTCTAAACCACAAAAAATATGTCTTTTTATTTTAACAAATTAGGTTTAAATATTCAGTCCTTGGCTGACTTTTATCCTAGGAGTGAATTTTTAAATCTTTGAAAGTAGGGGCTTATAACAGAATCTCTGACACATTTTAAACTACTGTGCAGCAGTCCTGGCTGGCACTGCTCTAGCTAGCGCCCCTTTTAATCTCCTGCTTGAATACACTGCTGAAGGAATACTTTAGATTTTTAGTGGACAGAATAGTTGTGGATCCTAAATGACTTGCCATGAGAAATGGAATTAAGAACAGTACATATGGTTTAATAGCTTTATCATTATGAACAGGCACAAAGGCTGACATTTGAAAGTCATTATCCTCTTGCACAAGCTGGTACAATTACACTTTTAATCAAGAATTTCTACTTCTTTTGTTACTTCCTGCCTTTCCAAGTTCCTGTGATATACAGTTCCCATTTTGGCCTCATCCTGTTTTGCCCTGCTTCTTGCATGTTGAGGAGTCTAGCTCTACCGTAGGCTAGCATTTTTCAAATGCAGCAGCATACAATAAACAGGAAAGATTCCCTTAGAGACACTGTTGTTTTTAGCTGATCAAAAGGCCATTCTGGCATCCGCTTCTTGCTCAATAAAAATATTATTTAAGGAAAAAGAGAAACAACTCTAGATTAGCATTGCATCCTTAGCTTAGCTAAAGCCTCAGCGACAGAAAATGCTGGCGTCATTACTACTTAACCTATTGCTGCTGAAGTCCACCCTATTTTAGCTACATAAAGTAGAGACAAGAAATCAGTTTGCAAGGGAAAATGCAGTGTCCTCTATTTTTCCTAAATTTTAAACTACAGAATGACTTAATACAATTCAGCAAAACATCAGATACTTGAGAACACTGCCCTGACAATCTGCCAGGAATCTATGAACTGCATCCCATTTGCATGTTTCAAGCCTGTGGGAGTTTTGCAGCAACCGGAACTTCAGGATTTGGGCTTCATAACTTGATCTAAGACACAGTCATTACTTTGACCCCGATTAAGAAAAAGTTTTGAGCTCAGACCTAAATGGATGCATGTGAACAGTCTTCTAATAGAAGCATTTCCTAGCGTCTCATTGTCCACGTGGTGTGGTCTGCAGTGATTACAAATCCTAGCGTGCGATGCTCCATCTTAATAGAAACAGTCTTGTTCATGTGCTGAAGCAGGAATATTTGGGCCTTAATTCAGTCACGTTACTAAGCATGTGCCTAATTGTAAGCACCTGTTGGCTATATTAAATAAAGTGGGGTTCAAGCATGTGTTAAACAGGGCTGAGCATGTGCTGAGAGAAGAATGAGGAAGGTCAAGTAAATGAATTGCATTTGCTGAACTAGGCAGTCTATGTTGTGTACACTTATACTCTGGTATTTTCCTTTCCATTGACTTCCTCTTCAGGGATGTTGCTCATATCTTTACATCCTACCAAGTATCTTGTTTGCTACGGGAGACCTCTAACTGCTGACCAGTGTGCTCCTGCGGTGCATGTACTTTGCCAGAGGGACTTTAAATGCCACGGACCAGTGAGCGCAGGTCTGTCAGCCTGCCCCAGCGAGATTCAAAAAGGCTGTGAGCAAAGCCACAGAAGCTGCAGGTAACACTGCCCAAACAAACGCAGTTTTACACTGTAAGTACATCAATATGTGATATATTTTAAGACAACAGTTTCAGTTCTTGAAGAAAATGCTTACTTCTATATGAACAGAACATAAAGGTCTTGTGCTCATTTTCTGTTTTCAGTTTCACTTGTAACCCAGTTACACAGACTGTTGAGCATTAAGCCTTAAGTCTGTGGCATGGCAAACCATTTCCAAAGAGCTGCAAGATTTTTTTTACCTCATTGACATGGCCCATATTGTACCAACCCCGGCAATCAGCTCTGTCCACCATGACAGAAAGGAGCTTCTGCAGCTATCTAAGTCTGCCAGCTTTCCTGTCCACTTCAGACAGCCGTTTCTGAGGACTTTGGGTGGAATTTATTTCACCTTACAGTAGTTGTCTAAAACCCAGGGAGATACTCTGAGACAGTTATCCCTTGGTAGTCTGGGGAAAGAGACAGAGGCACCTCAAAAAGAATGATTTATCTTGGTGATCAGTCTTAAGGTGGGATGTAGTTTTGCTGGAGGTATCTCACTCCCCATAAGCCACAGAAGAAGCCCAGATATCCAGTTTAGTGGAGACATGCAGCTTTTGGAAGGATGGATTAGGTGAAATTAGGTGCTCTTTCTGCACTTTCCCACTATTTTTCTTGCAATAATTTCTAAATGACAGTTGCTTATCACTCCTGCTCATGCCTTGCACTTCCAGCTACATGGCAACTCTGCAGCAAATACATGTTTATACAAATGTTTTTTTCCTACACACATGCCAACGCTGCTTTCTGCTACATGTTTCCTCCCCATGGTAATTAATACCGTGCAGCACTTCTTTTGCCAGAGGAAGCCTCTTTGGTGGATCACTTTTTCTCAAGTGTTTAAAAGGGCATTATTAAGCTCAGTTTTGAATTGCCAGATAAAGAGAGAAAATTGAAAAGGAAAGACAGGCAGGAAAGTTTTAGACATTAGCAGCAATCTTCTGAAATTTAAGTTGGGAATGCAGTTATAAGGGTGGATGAGAAAGGTGTAAAGTTGAGGAAAAAGATGAAATTTAGCTTGTAAATTTGGCTTCTGGCTCTAACTTTCATGTGTGCTTCATACAGTTGCTAGACACCTGTGCTGGGGACTTGAAACTTGGCCGGTCGTTGCATCCACGTGGTGTAAAATGGCATTGTAGGACTTTGATCTAACGCTGTGACCTAATCTTGCAGGAAGGACAACTCTGGCACTGACACTCCAGGCCTGGGTGAGCTAGCGATTTTTGTGGATGAACATGCAGCAAGTTCGGGGAGTTCAAAAGTGAGGGTAGCTGCTCTTGCAGCCGGAGCCAACAAAGGCAGGCACTTGGCAAATATGACCAATTCCTGCCTCTCTTATCTTTGACATGCTGCTACAGCTTTACAAACACCTTTCAAAGGAAACATGTTGCAGTCAGGCCAGAGTAGCAGTGTGTGCTTCCACTGGCGTGGGCTCACCAGGGTGCTGAAGTGGCTGTGCACGTAAGCACGGAGGATGTTGGGCACTCCCAGAGGAGCACGTACTTTGTGTGCATCAAAGGAAGCTGAAACCCAGGAGCTGGCCCACAAAGCATGTGTTCCCACTGTTTGCAGCCTGCAAAAAGGCAACGAAGCACTCCCCAACGACTGAGGTACAGATGTGGGAGCTCTGGTTCATGAGAGAGGACTCCAGAACCAGTCTTTCAGATAGCAGCTACAGAGATGTTTAAAGTCTGATTTACTGCAAATTGGCTGTTTGTTGTTTGGCTGTTGCGTGTGATCAAAATGGGTCATCTCTGCCAAGGGAGGCAAATGCAATTCTGTCAAACAGCATCTAAATGCTTCCTTTGCTAAGTGGAAACAATTGCTTCTCCTCACTTCGCAGACTTCTCTTCAAGTTCCTTAGGTGGCACTGACACAGTTCACAGACCAAGCATGCCAGTGCTGCTAATATTAAAGAAATAACTGGAAGGAAATGTAGGAATGTTTCTTTTTTTTTCCCACAGTAAAATTTCAACTTCCACTACAAAGAAATATGCAATAACGTTACCATCTGTGTCACTTTATTCAGGCCAGATCCATTTTACAGCTAGAACAGTGTTCCCATGCTGAAACACTGCATCATTATTAGCAATTACCAACATAGCTCCATTATTAGCAATGGGATGTCTAAAGCCAGTTCGCGTCGTCTGTGCTGCTTTTATTTATTTTGGAGAAACAATGAACAGAAAATGTTTCTGCTGGACCCTGACATGGTGTGTACAAAGGCAGATGTCTGTTGCAATCTAGGGGGCGGACAGGGAGGAGGTGACGGAGGGAACAGCTCAGCCACTGAAAGTTACTTTCATCAGTGTTTCCTTTGGCAAAGACTGCTCAGAAAATGCTAGGGGAAAGGTGGGAGGGAGGCGAAGAGGAGGGGGAAAGAGGGAGACAAAAAAAAGCTGAAGATGAAAAGTGTTTTTCTTACTGCAGAGGGTTCAGAAGCTTTTTTGACAGATAATTGCTAATTATTTGAGAGAGATGGGCATTTTTCTGCAGATAACCTTCTCTCATGCTTTAAACCCTGTTGTGTTAGGCTGAAATACCCTTTAACACCTACTTTAAAAAACCTTAAAAACCAGCAGACAGCAAATGTCTATTTAACACCTGGGAAAAGTAGATACACTGCAAGAAAATATTAATCTCTCTTCAAAACCAGATAATTCAAGAGCATATTTTTACAGTGCCTTTTAACTTAGACACCAATTCAGTTTTCCGGTTACTGGGTCAGGATACTTAATGACTGCGTGAAACACAGGGTGATGCACAAGTGAAGTCCCCGACTCAATGACTAGGGTATGAGATCTGCTCTAACGTCTGAGTGCACAGTTGTGACTGCTTCTCTTCAGAATTCGCCAAGAATGCACATTAAAAGAGGCTGCAGGGTAAAAAACTACAGCTGCCTGACAGACAGGCAGCAGCCTCATTTTACACAACTCTTGTCTGTACTCCGCTGAAATAAAAACAACAGGCTGATTCATAACTTCCAAATTATCCATGCAAGAAAAGTGGATTTTCCCCTGCTATAATGAGAGTATAGGAGCCTCCACCCTCAGCGCCGTGCTGGGGAAAGGGTCTGCAATCTGCCCCCTCGCTGCAGCCGATCCGGACCATACGCACTAAAATAGGCTTTAACAACTCACTCGTTAAGAGCTTTTTCATTGCATGCGCTTGATACGGTCCTTAACAGAAAGCCTATTTTTGATCCTTTTCTCCAGATCTCAGTCTTGTGCCTGGATACTCCGGGAGGATTTGCCATGCTGGCTGCAGCCACGACTGCATGCTCTCGCCATGGACTCGGGATGCACAGTGGTGGCTCCCCAAGACAGGGTGGAAGCTGTCAGACACCTGCAGCCTTGGTGAGCTTTGGGCAAAACTTACCTCCTCCTGGACCAAAGCTGGCTATTTTGGTCCTAAGTTGTGCCTGCCCTGAGCTCTGATACTGAGATGGCTCACCCTCACGCTCTTTCTTTAAAAAAGTCTTTTCTGGGCTTTGCTGAGACAGCAGACCATGACCCAGCGGGGCTCTGCAGCCACCATGGAGGGACATGCTTCTGGCCCTACCCCTAAGTCCTCCTGCTAGGGTGGGTCAACTCTGCATGATGTTTCCACGTATTTTAAAATGGAAAAACAGAAGGGGACCTTCTTTTCAACAAAAATATGAAATCTAGAATTCTTAAATGAACAAGAAGAGCTGGTGAGAACTAGTATTTGCTTGAGCAGAAAGGCTGGGATAGGCCATGAAATAAAGGTTCTGAAACATCCTAACTCGGTCTTCTTTGGTTCTATGGAAACATTTGGGTTTACATCGATTGCTTCATTTTAGGTTTTGTATTATGCAAAATGCAATTCCTTTGGTTGGATGAGACGATTTCCTGAGGTCCCTTTCAACCCAAATGATCCTATGAGAGAATGCAGCAAATTTAATACAGCTCAGTAAAATTTTATTTTCATATTAGAATAAAAGAGAAAAAATCAAATTAAAACGAGGTTTCAACATTTTATCATCAAAAATTGAACAAAATTCATGTCAAAAATTGAATTGAATGCTGCCACTCTGCTTTCTGAGGGAAGAGAACTGGACGGTTTGAATTGAAGCCATTCCATGGCAATTGGCCTCAGAGCCAGACAATGGGCTTTGCCTGGTTTATATACTACATGTTTACAATGAAACTACCTAATGTGATTTAAACTAGTTTTTCCCATGAAAAATATTTTTTCTACAAAATTCTACAACCAGTAGCAAACTGTGTCGCACTTTTCAGTGCAGTTTCCACACGAGCAAAACCCACCAGCCATCTAAGTAAAACTTTCGCTGATGCTGGGACTGAACTGATCTGGAAAATTCTTGTAGTGCTTTTCTGGCAAAAGCTATATAATATCATACTTTACTAAAAATGCATTTTCCCTCCAGGTTCCTTAGTGGCAATACAGCAAAAAAGGTGTTCCTTGGGATACAATAAATAAGCACGTACATGCGTACATGTGCAGATGTGTGAGACTTCTCCAGCACAGAAACATACAGTTGAGGTTACAGCAGTGACAGTTCCATTATAATCCCATTTTCACGTGCTCGGAGCTTTCTGAGCTGTATTATTTTGTCACAGAGGTTTACATTTGGCCCCTAGCTTATGGGTGATTTTTTTTGAGGTTTCACAAAACCTATTAATCCATTTTTGAGCTACCAGAGGGTAAAGAAATGCTTTTCCTGCCTCTTAGATTCTTGTAGCCCTGTTATGGCATTGATTTTTACACAGAACTCTCTGCAGAGTTTAATAGCAATCAGCAGCCTGATGTGCCTTAATGACTTCCTCTGTGCGTTCAAAAAATGGCTAAACTTGACAAGTTGAAACCTTCCAAGGGGCCAGTGCTCACTGAGTAATAGCTCCCAGGTCAGGTTGGGATTATTATTTTAAAGTAATAACAGAATAAAGACATTAAGATTTCCTTGAGTTTATAAAAATGTTTTGAAAATTAGTTTTGTCCTCAGAACAGCCCCTGAGTTTGAGCTATATGGCCACTTCTCAGCTTGTGCACATCAGATTAGACCTACTGCAGTTATTGTAACTGCAGCAGGGAAGGATCCAAACCACAAAGGAAATACAATACAGTCAGTCACAACTTCATTGACTACACTAGAAACATGCAGACATAAAAATGGTATAGTTAGGTGGAGGATAGGACCCTTAACATCAATGATGCTAGCTATTTTGCACAATATTTTTGTGTAATATTTGAACGAGAACAATCCCCTGAAAACATAAGCCTGCACAACACATAAAAGAACATGGTGTAAGAAAGTTTTTTCAGTGTCAGTCCACCTCGTTTATCTCCAGTCCGCCTTCCAGGGGATAGCAGTGGGACAATGTAAGGATCCTGCAGCAGCCAGTGTGATCTTTGTCGCAAATATGCCAGCAATTTGCAGATCAGGGTCTTCCTGAGGCAAAAGTCATGTCCTCGCGTTTAACAGCTTTCCATCAATTTTCTTCTCATTGGAGTAAGTTGGCTTTGAAGCCAAGCAAACATTTAGCCTCCATGACAATAGGACTCCTAATGCTATTTTATCTATATTCAGGGAAAAGGGTGATAAACTCAGAGACCTTTTTTTGCTGGGATTAATTTTGCTTTCTGTAAGTTTTGATCATGCAGTGAGGGGTGAAGAAACAGAGCCAAGCAGTGAAATCAATACAAATTAATACTTCCATTTCCTTTTGATTCTACTTTTCTTCTATAAGTCTGTCACTTGAGTGGGAGTTTCAGGGCTGCGACTAAGAACAGAAACAGCATCAGGAAGCTGGGACTTTAGCAAGAATCTAACATTGCCAGCTCTTATGATTTTTATCACGAGTATCACGAAATTTGGTCGCAGGTTTTAAAGAATCAGCTTCTGATATCACAGTGTTGCCAAACTTCTCATTTAAGGCGGTGGAATTTTCTGGCTATTATTATCACAGAGGAAATCCCCCAAAATATACTAGATGGAAAACGAAAAAGAAATCAACAGTAATTTTTGAGATACCAGGATTTTTATAAAGTTTCACAATTTTTTTGAGGCCTGACTTACAATGTCCGAAACTTGGAGTGGACAATAGTGAGAAAGAAAACTACTGTGTTTTACTCAGGAGAGTGTGAGCTTTCATATCACCTATAGAGAGGAGATAGGGAAGAAGAACACATCAGGTGGAACAAGCAAACCACAAAACAGCCTGAAATGTTCTGAAAGGAGGTTAAGAAGCAAGGTAGATGACCTAGCACAGTACTTTGTGCATTATGTGTATTCTAACAACAGAAATTTGGGTTGGTGGTTTTTTTTTATTTCATCACTGCATTTGGTATAAATGCATTTGAAAACTCATGGGCCTCTTTGCGCCCCTACACGCACTGTGTGCACTGGAAGGAAAGTAATGTCCAAACTGAGAAAAATTCTACAAGATACACTGGCAGCAGCAAAGTGCGCTTCAAATAGGAGTTTTCTGGATCCTAAAATATATTTTTTTCACTCCAAGCAAGACTGGGGAGAAATTTTGCCATTGGCTTGAAGGAAGCCAGAATTTGACCCTATGTGCAAGGATGGGGAATGCTCCCCCGTAGCAGACAGAGCAGGCCCAAAAACCTTTGTGTCATCTGCTTCCACCCAATAACAGCTTTATAGAAGTAAGTTAAGAATGAATAACTTAACAGCTGCCCAAGGCGGCTCTAAAGTGCTGCTTTCCCTCACTGCACATGAGAAGACAGCCATTAGCATTGCTGCTGCTAGGTTCACTACTCCTCGGGGGACGCTGCCTTTGCAGAATGGCCTGGTTTTGTACTGGCAATATGCACACATTTGAAATTGCTTGCATTTGGATGCTGTTTGGTGCTCAGTTTTGAGTTAGTGCTGTGTCTGTTATAGATTCTTCTCATCATGGATAATGTGTCTCTTGTGAGCATGAGCCCTATTCTTTATTTTTGTTTGGATAACACTTCTCTCTGAAAGTCAAAAGATTGCCACATGCATTTTTACACAGCAGTATATTGTTAAAAAAAAATTAACAGCTAGAAGATGAACAAATACAAAACAATGGCAAATAACTATTATACTGCACTACATTTCCACCCGGCGGTCTCCAAGGACTTCACAAACACTAATAAGTGCATCCTCAGATATTTGCAAACCAGAGAAATATTATCCTCTCTAAGGAAACTGAGGCACAAAGATGATGATTGACTGGCCCAAGATCAAGCAGTATGAGAGCGTTAGCACTGTAAACTGCCACAGTGCTCTGGCACCCAATCCTGTGTACTTCTTGAAAGCTGCTAGTGGAAAGAAAGGTTTCTACACATGACAGAAGGACTCTGGTCTTTATGCCACCTATTTTTAAGAAGCTCCTAGACATTCTGCATAAGTATTAAAGTATGATCTTGCTGAATAGCAAAACTTTAACTGACCACTCTGAGTTAATTCAGTTTCTCCTACAATACTGGCCTTTCTTCTGAGAATTTCTAGGGAACTGTAGAAATGTAGAGTCAGCTCCTCACTCAGCTGATATAAATCACTGGTGCTCCACTAACTTCAGTAGAATGATCTTTGGACAGATTAAGAATATGGCCCATGAAAAACAGCCCACTTTTTTTACATATTAAAATCAAAATTATCTGATATTTTTCAGATGAGAAAGAGCTGAAGCTGGGATGTGGCAAGAAAGTATATATTTTCATTTCTATGTTGAGCATATGGGGACATGCAAAAGTTACCCGGTGATCAGATGTTTAATTTCAGAGCACTCGGCATTTGATTTCAGAGCATCAGCTGAGCTGTGGTTACACCTATGAGCATGTTTTTACTTCGTAATGTTGGGGGTGGGGAGAGGAATAACTAAGAAAAGGGATAAACTACCTTGCACATCATATGGAATATCACGGGGTGAGAGTGTGCATATGGACAATTTCCATGGAGTAAGCGAGGTGCTTGAAGGTCACACCACAGTAATTTATCTAGCTGCCTAGTGAGGCAAGGTCAAAAAAAAAACCTTCCTGGAAAGCATAAGTTATAGCAGGCAGAGGAACTGCTTAGCTTAGACACTTTGCCTAAGCTTTTGTTCAGAGAGTAAAAGCTGGGAGAAAATGGATGTGTGAGTAGGTCCTCTGATATGTACATATATATATGTCTATATTGCAATTGCAACTTGCAATTAGTAAGGCCATCTAATTATTGTTTGCTAACAACTTTAGCTAATACAGTATCCAAAAACCTCTATCAGCATTTGTGAATAGTTAGGTAACACAGAAGTAGGTCTATACATTGTTTTTACAGCCACTTTAGCTAAATCAGGTTAGAAAACATTATAGATAAAGCAGTACAGTCCCTGCTACAAACTACTGACACTAGCAGGTTTATTTATGCAAAAATACTGACATAAGACATCTTTATACTAGAATACATGTATCCCCCAGTGTGTGCTGAATTGTTTTAACTATACACAAACAAAACCTTAATTGAAATCATTAAATCAGTACAAAAACCAGTGTATGAAGACTAGGCTTTAGAAGACAAAGATTCAAGTCTCAAGGAGTACACAGGTATGGTTAATTAAAAAGTGTAATAATTGTGCAAAGTCAAAATGTAATAGCCAGTAGAAGGAGACTAATTGCCTGGGAAATGTGAGACTGGCTATTGGAACTAAGTAAGTTTGGGGGACAGCTATTTGTGTGGGAAAGGCTGAAGAGCGCTGGTTTCTTGAATAATGACATGCTATGATGGGAAGAATGAGAAGCAATTTGGACACTATTAGCTACACTGTCCAAGAGTAATAAGGAACTTGAAAATGATGTCAGAGAAACGAGATAAAGAAGACTATTATACTGTTTGAAGGCCATCATCTACTATAGCTGTGGAGGATAAATGATAATGGAAACCAGTAAGGGACATAATACGATATGCTTATGGTATTTTGTGTCTGAGCTATTAGCAGGTGCAACACTATTGGCATTCGTGGAGCTGTCTTCACTTGTTTTGCAGCTCAATGTGGTCCTGTATCTTTTTTATATACCTACATTATATAGCGTATGTGCTATTGAAACACAACAGAAAACTTTTGAAATGCATCAGAACGTTAGACTATATAGGGTGGTTAAAACGTCTACCTGCTTTAACTGCTTGCCATCTGAAATACAGGGAGATGAACCTAAATTGTCTGCTGTAAATGCATGTAAAGAAGTTTTGGATTTAAGCCCAGATATGAATGTACAAATAGATAAAGTTTATAGAATTGTGACACAAAGTCTCAGGGGTTTTGTGGGAATGTCAAAAAACACTCAGCAATCAGAACATATGCCTGCCATGTTAATACATCTTATACCTCAGTCTCCAAAACAGATTATGGAGATGGCTGTGAAACAGAAAAACGGAGCTTTTATTTAAGAGCTACCTTTGCATTTTTTTCCAGACTTAACTAAAGCTACTCAAATGGAGCGACAGCCTAGGATTTCCTCTAAGAAGGGTTTTTAGCATGAGGGATGTAACCCTCTCATTTTGCATCTGGCAAAGTGGAGTGATCGCTATGGAAATAGGCAGCGTAGCCTACGTTTCTGCATAGTGATCAAGCTAAAGCTTTTCTAAATTGCTGATCTGCTTCCCTTGTTACAGATGAATACATCAGAGGAAAGTCGGTAGAAGTTGTCTGGCTTAATGACAGATTGGCACAAGATCCTACAACAAGGCAAACTTTCATTCTTACTCATGCACTTAGCAACTTGTCCAAAACCTTGATTATTATGAGCTAAGATTCTGGAGAAGAAATGATAGCTTATTTATTGTGATTGATGAATTGAGGGGACAGAAAAGAATGAAGTTGAATTTTCTACTGTATTGTAAATTACTCTGCAAGCATCTGAAATCCATTGTTATAAAAAGTAACTATTAATTTGTGTAGTGCCATGAATGTATGTCCTAGCTATTAGCCCTGCACAAGTGAGTCTTGTTTTAATTGACTTCAGCAGGACTGTTTATGCGAGTAAGATGAGCAAAACTTTGGCTGTGAGGGAGCATTTCACAAAGCTTGAGGCAGAATAATCACACGGGTGTGAACAGATCTCTCTATTTCTCTCTAGGTTAACAACTTCCAATTTAAGGAGGAGCATTGTAAAAAAAGAAAAAAAGAAAAAGGACTGTCTGTATCTTCTTTTCCAATATGAAAAGCAGCGGGGCACAGCCCCAGCACAGCGCTGAGCTGTGAGGGCAGTGCGTGCCGCCCCATGCAGTGGGGTGCTCCAACCTCCCTCCCACCCCACAGCTCTGATGCGCTGTGTTTTCACAGGGAGGCACGGAACAGCCCACAGTGCAAATGTGCAACGGAGCCCAAGCTGCTGAGGGCGTAAGGAAGGGATTAATCCAGCCTCTCATTCAGTGTGAGGCTCGGCCCATCTGTATTTAGGGGAGGCATGGGGCATGTGGCCACTGCAGCTCCTCATCAGCACGGAAAGCAGCAGACAACCGCCCAGTTTCCCCTGTACAACAGCTGGTTATTTTGCTTCTGGGATGTGCATAGTTTCTTCTGGAAGAAATCACCACGTCAAATGGGTGTCTTCCACATATGGAGATATTTTCTCAATGGTCCTTTTGAGCCATCTAAATTCTTAATTTACAGCATTACGTAAAATACTTGTAATGCTATTAACATGCAAGATGAGTCTAAATATGCACAATCCTTTCCTGTTTAAATGAATTATTATAAAGCTCACACAGTTCACAACCAGCTTTGTGGATCACAGAGTGTCACAGTACCTTATGTGTGAGAAACAATCAGAAATTTGATTTTTTGAGGTTATGTTTTTAAAAACCTTTGATATTGCCCATGAAAATCAATTTCCTCCATGGAAGTTTAGGACTTGGAAAGGGGGTTATTCTCACATTTTTGTGAATGCCTACAGAAAAGCAAATGACCTATGCTCCCCCAAAGTTGGCAGGTGACTTATTAAACTTCTCTCAAATCTCCTTCAGGAAGTTCATTAAAACTCTATTTGGAAATGGCCAGGTGCTTGCTTCCCACAGCGCAAGAGGGAAATCTGTCACCCTGTTTAAAAAAATTGTTTGGTTACTTGGGATAAAGAAATAATCATTATACCAAGCTGTGTGGTTTTGTGATGGAAAACTGTGGCTTGGTGAGAAAAGTGCCAAGGTCAATGCAATGAAAGACCCACAGTGAACTCAGACCTGATTTCAGAAGTCAGTGGTGGATGGAGGCCAGGAGAACAAAGTCTTTCCTGTGGTTCACTTGAAAACACTTTTTAAGACTCTGGATAAAAATAACTCTCTAGCTTGCGAGACTTTTTAGCTTGAAAAAATATTAGAAAAGATTTTTAAATGTTTTATGAGGATTCCTAGGGCTGACAAAATTACCTTGTTTGACACTGGATCCTGACCTAAATACTATGGCCAAGTCAACTAACAGGAAAATAGCAGGGCTAAGCCTTTTTCATTCTTTATTCTGCCAAACCACTGCCTCTTGCAATCAGGATTGATTACAAACACCCAATTAAGAGGCATTTGGAACATGATCTGAACACTAATCCTGTCTCTTTTTCTCTTTATACCTAATTATCAGCCTTAAGATGGGTATTAGCGCTTTAATTAGTAGATTTACTTTAGAAACTTCTACATAAACTAAGAAATCTATACTGTATGCATAAATGTGTGTATATATGCACAGTCTTAAATAGGTGCATGTAACACATATGCCTATATCCAAGTAGTCCTGTGTGATATATAAGTCTAGACATATACATGTGACTGCATGTATCTCCTGTTTTCAGACATAACTTCATTCTTTGGAAATACTACAAAAGACAATAATTGAATTTGGTTTTAGATCAGCTGTATAAAGATCTCTGTATCATAATTATCGAATTATGATCCAATGTTATAGCTTGCAATAAGCTATAATTAAGAAACTAATTTTCAGCATCACATAGGTCTTTGTTTTAATTACATTAGCACAGAAGAGGGGGGGTGGAGAGGAGAGCGGGGTGGGGTTGACTGAAAACATATTGAGTGTTTCATGGGGCTAATGCCAACGACTCTGGGTTTCGATTTAGAAAGGACTCGGCACTCTGTCCTGAATTTGTCTATCTCTGTCCACAGAAAGAGTGAAGGATTAGGCTCATGGGAATCCATATTTGACCCTCAAATTTTATTCGGTCTGAAGGGCATCTGGTTGTAGCACATCAAGACAGAATTCTCCCTACAGTTCACTTAACTGTCTGGATTAATAGAAACACCTGCATATGATTGCTATTATAATTTTAATACGCTACTGTACAGAGACCCAAGTCAAGACTCTACTGTGCCAGGGAATGTATCCATACACAGAGAGTGCAAAACCAGGCTCTGCATCCAACACCTCAGCCCCGAACACAGGCAGGCACAGATTCTCTAGCTATCACCAGGCAGTTTGGTCATAGTTTCCCTAATACCTCTTCCTAAGAAAACTCAAACCCAAACCACTAGTCTAAAAGGAAGAATTGTTAAACAGTTTGACAATAAACACTTTCACAAGAGTTAACTGCTTG
The DNA here is from genome assembly GCA_017639485.1 of Pluvialis apricaria. Taxonomy (NCBI): domain Eukaryota; kingdom Metazoa; phylum Chordata; class Aves; order Charadriiformes; family Charadriidae; genus Pluvialis; species Pluvialis apricaria. The sequence continues at coordinate 16,816,800 of CM030008.1, read as the reverse complement.
GATAAACAACAAAAGAGTCATTTTATTACACTGGGTAATCAGAAAAACAATATAATTTCCAAATGCTTTCAACTCTTATTTAGCCTCTAAAGCACAATAAAATAACAGCATTATCTTTAGATACTTGTATCTGATACTTGTGTGCAAATACATGCTGAATCCTGTAGCAAAGAGCACATATTTGTATATACCTTCATGATCCAGAACTTTTAAGTCAAGAAAAAGTATTATTTTTGTGTGTACCTATGTGGCAATATGCTCCATGTCTACTGCAAGAAGTGTTTTTTGCTTCCCTGATCCTGCGTGGGCTCTGGGCTGACTCCTTTCCTTGGCACGGTTTACTGTAACCTTCCAGAGGGTATCAAATAGCAGTGGTCACCAGCAGGGCTCTATGGGGTCCATCAGCACCTCCTTGAGAAGGCCTTTCATGTGCTTTATATAAAGTAGAGAAATGCCCTCGAAGTGCACCCAGAAACATGAGATACCACATCCCCCAAATCCACTGCAACAACTCATCCTAAACCACGCCAAAAATACTTGTTTCTTGTTTTGAGAATAGAATGAAGGATGGTCCCCTTCACCCCTTCAGTACTCCCAAATAATCTCTCAGTAACCCCAAACAGCTCTCGAGGGATGGATTTTCGAGGGACACAACGGGATGGCGATGCCACCCCTTTGGCCCGGGTACAGCCTTCCCAGTAGGTCGGTGCTGGGCCCCACATAGAATCATAGAATCGTCCAGGTTGGAAGGGACCTTTAAGATCATCGAGTCCAACCATTGACCTAACACTGCCAAAACCACCGCTAAACCATGTCCCTGAACACCACATCTACCTGTCTTTTAAATACCTCCAAGGATGGTGACTCTACCACTTCTGGGGGCAGCCTGTCCCAATGTTTGATAACCCTTTCTGTGAAGAATTTTTTCCTAATATCCATTCTAAACCTTCCCTGGCACAACATGAGGCCACTTCCTCTTGTCCTATCACCTGTTACTTGAGAGAAGAGATGGACCCCCACCTCTCTACAACCTCCTTTCAGGTAGTTGTAGAGAGCGATAAGGTCTCCCCTGAGCCTCCTTTTTCCAGGCTAAACAACCCCAGTTCCCTCAGGCGCTCCTCATAAGACTTGTGCTCTCGACCCCTCACCAGCTTCATTGCCCTTCTCTGAACACGCTCCAGCACCTCAATGTCTTTCTTGTAGTGAGCCGCTCATGGCTGTGTCGAGCCTGGCTTTGAGAAAGAGACTGCCTCCTGCAGGGAAGTACGCAGTGGGGTGGCTCTAGGTGTGTGCATTGGGTGATTTCATTAATTCAAACCAGGACAAACACGGGAGTGTGGGTGTTCCTCCAGCCGCCCTCAGCAGTTGCGGTGGGGGCATTCCCACCTCTCTTGGGTACCTCGTCCTGAGGCAAATCGCTAAAAGCCTGATGCTGCCACCCAGGCCATTAAAACCGTATGAACCGTATGAAAGCTCAGAGGATCCTTCAAACTTTTCTGCTCAACCATGGGCAAATATGGTCCCTGCCTGTCACAGGCCTGAATGAATCTGCTCCTTTGCTAGCTCTGCTGTTTCACCTCGCGGTGTCAGCTGCAGGCACCTCACTGCCTGCCGCGCTCAACAGTGGCAGAGGGAGAGGGAATTTGGAAGCTCTGACTGACATTTGCCATCAAAATGACTGATACAGTCATAAACCAGTCCTACAGGGCCTGCGCTGCTCCCTTCCTCACAGCCTTAAGGAACAACAGCAGACAGGTCTGTGGAAGCGGAGGGCAGTATTCCCATCTCTTCCAACAATAACAGGGCTGCACTGGGCCCAGACCCTCCATTACACCTGAGATGTCCTCAGTGCAGTTTGTGGGAGCAGTTCAGGGCTGGTAAGGCTAGACCCAGGTTTCAGCCGCACCTCTGGGCCATCAGAAAGCAGCTATCGTGTGGAGCCATTGACAGGACCCTTCTGACAGGCAAGGCTTGATGGGCAGCCCAGCAATGTCCTCTACAGGTCGTTCTCCTCTAGACAGGCAGCTAGGACATGCGCGCTTTTGCTCCCATCGGCTCAACCCAAAGGGCTCAAACCGCCCCTGCACAAGTGAAACACAAGGCACAAAGTCTGCACAAAGCAGACCTCACTGCATGCAAGAATAAGAACCAGGATCTGGACAAAAGCAAATGAAAGCTTAAGCTTTGCAGAAACTAAGGAAAGGCTGAGCCATGGCTTGCCTTGCTCCTGTTTATTTTACCAGCCTCAGTTTGTTATACCTACAGATTTATAGCATAAATCCATTGACATTATTTAGAAATAAAATGGATGGATGAATTTCTAACGTCATTAAGGTCTATAGGAGTTCTGTGGGGCTACAGTTTCACTCTGTAGGTCTGGATAGCTATGCTTTCTTCCTTACTTGAGGATCTGGAGGAGCTGTTTTCTTCTATATAAACAAACATAGGTATTTTTTACTCTGTATTCTATAACTGACTGCAATTTCTATACAGCTCTAATCTCATCAGTGTAACTGATCCCTGGTAAATGCGATATAAAGAATAATTATCTCTGACATCTCTCCTTCTACAACTTGAATGTTTCCAAAATGGGCAATTTTTCCATTCCAAGTGATTTGACAGCATTGTGTATACACTCTATAATTGTCAAGCAAGGATGATATTTATTCTCTACATCTATAAACGATGGCCAATAAAACAATTGTGCTGTGTGGTATATCTATGAAAACCTTGTGAAACAATACAGTCAAGTCTGGCAACAAAGTCAATAATTTGTCAGTAAGGAAACCACTATTGGACTTTCTCTACCCAACCCTCCACCTTTCTTAAGCCCTTTTCTTCTGAAGCTTCACATTCATTTTCTTAATGTTTTTAACCTAGTGTCTGTGAAATTTTTATTGCTCCCTAGATAATGACATCTGATCTGAATGTAACCACACACCTCTTTGCTCAGCAACATTTGTCACAAACCATTATAAATTATCATGCTGATAGTGTGCATTGCTGGGAAACCGGAAAAGTTCCATAAATTCAAAGTACTGTATCAGTGACATTCTTGTTTATTATCTAGGTATAAAGTTTTACTAGATTCAAGATGGCTACATTTACACAGTAGGGTACTTCAGCAACACGAGACTCGTACAGCTTGCACAAAGTGCTGAAAAGCATTTACCACATGCAACAAACACTGGAGCATTTTAACTAATATGCAGCCATATGTTTTGTCTCTTCTATTCATTTTAACTGTGCTCCTGACTCCAAAAATGCATGGCTATTATCGGGGCTTGCTTGAGAAAAGGCAAAACGGCAGACAGAAACTACTTCTCTCAAAGTACAGCATAATTTCTGTTTCTTGGACTCCTGAAGAGGAGGCATAACACTCATTAAAGTTAAAAGTTAAAGAGAGACTGTGTATTTTTTCATTATGCATGTCCTTGATAACAATCTGTGGTTGACGTGATTGTATACTTCCCGTCGAGACCCAGTATTTCCATTATGCTGGTTCAGTAGTTTTGGCTAGATTTTTTATTAGATGAACCTAGCTTGTGTGAACGTATTTTTAATTATTTGCGTATCTTTATTCTTCAGAACTATGAAAGTTGAGTCCTTTGGAATTCCTCCAGAGAAACAGGAATTTTCACCATGTTTGCTTGAAATTTAAAACAACTCAAACGGTTCTGATCGTCAGAAAATCATACATGTATGAATTTTATTACGAGTCATTTGAGAAATACTTATTCATTAAAGCATAGCATAATAAATAGGTAAATCAAGGGCATATTTTTAAAATTAATTCCAAACCCTAACATACAAAGAGACTAACCGGGAACAGCCTCAGTACAGCTAATACTTAGATTTGCTGCGTTTGATTCTCCTCAGAGAATTAACCTTTCACCACTTTTACATTTCAATACTTCTAGCCCTCTATATAGAGTAATATTAAAAAAAGTTAGATAATGTCTCTTGATTTTCTTGTTGGCACTACAAAACAAGAAGGTAACCTTTCCAAAGTCACATTGTTTCCCTCCCTGGGCTCAGGGGCTCCTTGTTATTAAAGTTGTTTTCAACGCTAACTAAGGTCCAAGATGCAATGAACAGCATTATAAAGAGGATTTTGGGAGCTAGGCCAGCAAGCTAATCTTCTCCTCTAGTCTGCTCTAATTGTACGGGGCATTTTTTGTTCCCAGACATGAATTCCCCTATCTCTCATTTTCTATCTGCATTTCATATTTAAGTGCTTATTAATTTCCAGTGCTAAACCTTTCAATAAACTAGAGTGTAACCTAAATTGCATATTTCTAGAATGCAGACTGAGTTGCTAATAAACTAAGTATATTAGGAAATCAAAATGTACTTAGCTGCAAACCCAAAAAATCTTGTGATATGCTTTATTACATTAATCTCCTGTTGTACCCAGTATTTCGTACAAGGAATGTGAATTTTGTAAGTAGACACTGAAATTTCAAACCACAGAGATTGTTGACAAATTCCTGTTGCTGAAATCATTTTCTGTTATTGCAGTCCTAAGTTTTTTGGCACAAACACAATCCCTCTCAAGTTAAAAGGAGCATTTTTAAATATAAGTGAAGTAGCAGCTGAGTAATTTAGCATAGCCTAGAAGATTAGCATTTCAGCGTAGACCAAATAACAGTAAAGTCATCACCATCGCATACTGCAAAGACAGTGCAAACAACCCTGTTTAGAGACTTCCTTCCACCCACTACCATCTCATTACTGCACTGGGCCCCCTTTCAGAGGAAGAAATAATGCAGGGGGGAGAGTGGACAATGAATATTGAGAAGGGAGCGGCGGAGGGAGGGAGTCAATCCCTTCCCTGGACCCAGTTCAGCTCAGTCTAGCACTGTTTAGCACAACACTATGCCACAAAGATTACTTGTTCTTCAAATAATTGTATGCTGTACACCACTTTACTGCTGTCAAAGACCATGTTGGTTTTACAGCATTGGAAAAACATGTATTCTAGCAAGGAACAAAAAGGATTTGACACTGAAATATGCTTGATTTAATTTCCTAATCTCTATCTGAGAGACAAAGAGAGACAGACAAACATTTTAAAGCATTAGCACTGTCCCACAGAACCAAAGCAAAACCTGTATCAAGAAGACACAGGGAAGTGAGTCATTGCCCGAGTACAACAAATTAAAAATTAAAGAATGGGAAGTCAGCGTGTGAACATATGGTGTGAATGAGCTGCAGCTCCAGCACCACAGTAAAAACTCATTTTAAGGAAGAGTGTTTAGTTTTATGAGCATAGGGTTTTTCTGCATTATCACTCAACTATGGTACTGAAATGCTGATGTATGAGTGTTTATAAAAAAACAACCAAAAAGCAACTAAGCACCACACTGCATCATAAAGTAGTTCATTTTAAGAGAAATAAATAATTGTGATCTAAGTAATCAATTATTAAATAACAGTAACAAAGATGCACATGGTAAAAATTAAGTGCTTGAGTACGGTTGCTGTCTTTCTCTAAGTCCAACACACTAACCTCATGGTCTGTTACAACCACTCCTGACAATGCTGAGCATCATTTTACAGGACCAAATCCTGTAAAAACTCAAGTACTCCCATTAAATGCCTAACACCAATGGCCATTGAGTTTAATTTCTTTCTGACACGCAGAGAAAATCTTGACTGGTAGTGTTAATGAACAATAACTGTCTCTTGCAGTTGTCAGAAGGGGATGAAAAATCCATGATACTTAAGAAATTTTTAAATAATGAATCACTAAAATATTTTCTTCATGAAACAAGTAGGTTGGCTTTTGAGGGCATGTTGAAGAGAGGAATGATCTGACCATGTGTTGCCTTGTGCAACCTATGCAGTTTACAGATTTGGGGAAAAGCAGAGAACAGCTTCAGGGAGGCTCTGACTCCCCTTCTCACTCTTGGAAATGGTCAAAGGGAATGCCAGGACAGGGGAGCAAAGGGAGCCTCAGCTCTCCCCTTCCTCCTCTCGGGGCACTACAGTATAGCAGGAGAAGAGGAAAGAAGAGCTACAGGCTATAAATCAGCAGCAAAGGGAGAAAGGGGGAAATATGACAAGCAGTCCTGCAGTCCACTGCCCCTTAATGGGTGGGAATAAATGCCAGACTAACTCCGTTAAGAGGATTTGGCAATTTACAAATTGCCTGTTTCTGCCATAGGCTGTTCGTAGCTGCGGGGACACAAAATGAAAGGGAACTAATTTTTAAGACTCTAGGGACTTACTCAAAAAAGCCAGCAGGCCAACAAACGCGCAACGGTGCCTCACCCTCACCGCACCCCCCCGTAAGGCGCATCGTCACCCTCATCCACTTGCCTCTCCCACCAGGCAGGCACAACTCAATATACTTCACAAAGCTCCAAAAGTTGCAAAGACCTTAGGAAGAGTTTAGAAAACCTCTCCCCCCTCCCCTTCCCCCCCCCGCTCCCCCCACCCCCGGCCCGAAGGATGCCTCGCTGAGCGCCTCCCGCCTCTCGCCGCAGCAAAGCCCGGCGGCAGCCGGACGGGGGGACGGGCGGCGGGCGCGGAGCCCGGCGGAGCCCGGCGCGGCGGGGGCGCGGCGGCGGAGGGCCGGTAGGTGTCGCCGTGGCGCTCCGCAGCGCGGCGCCCCGCACTTACTTGCAGTCGCGGTCCTCCAGGTCGAAGTGGGGGTTGAAGTTGATCATGATGCGCTGGTAGGGCTCCGGAGCCTGGATGAGCCACTCGCATTTTTGGCTGGGGTGGTAGGACTGGGGGTAGCCGGGAGAGGTGAGGTACCCGGGATTTAAAATTTTGATCGTGTCGCCGCACTTATCTGCAGGGGAAGCACACAGATTGTTTTTTTTTGTTTGTTTGTTTTCAGTTCCCTCCCCGGGCAAACACCGGTTTCAGCCCGCAGCAGCGAACCAGATGACCGCCGTGGGAATGCTGGGGGTGTTGTGGCCTTCTTCGAGCAAACTTTTGCTGCATCCTTATTCCTTTAAAACAGAGGCATCTCTGCTACATTTTACCAAAGGAGAGGCCTGCCTCTCCGTGCCCATCCTTAAGTCTAACAGCTGGACAGGCAGCAGAAGATACCCCATTTCTAAACAATATCCTTTTAGAAAGCCCCCCACCCCGAGCAAACAGTGTCCCTTACAGCGTTAAAACCTTGCATCCTCACAAGAGTGTTAACGTTGGCTCAGAAGGGTTTCTGAGACTCAATTATCTCCAAAAAGTATAATCTTCCTAAGTATGAAGTGTTAAGGAAAGCTGGGAGGAGAGCTAAAAGGATGCCATTTGACCCCCTGTCCAGCTATGGGATAAGCCTGGTCTGTGTCACTGACCACTGGGATTGTCTTGGTGGATCCAAGCTCATTCGCAGCAGACCCTCCCTTTGTTTTATCTGTCCATAAATCTAGGCAGGTCGAAACTATCTGTGCTCTTCAAACCCAGGCTAGCAGAGAACAAAGTGGTTTTAGTGAGGCAGAAATCATCCACTATTTATTCCTTCAAGGAAGTTTGTTCATGCTTGCAGACTGCATCAAAGTAATGGAGCAGAACAACATCCTTTCCTCTCCCCTCTGTCCCTGCCTCCTCCCAACAACAACAAAGATTTCTGTCTAATCGCAAAATAGTTGCAAAAGTTTCCAGAATCACAAAGTGTGACTGTGAAATGTGGTATGCTACATCTTGCTCCTTTGGCCAGCATTGTCAAGGTTGCATTTTAAGGTTTATAGGAAAAATAAACAGGGAAAAGAAATCCAGCCTACACAGTTACTCACTTCACTGTCCAGTGCAGGTTTGTGTTATCACTTTTTTACTACTATGGATTATGTCTCTATAGATCTTCCAGGAGGAAAACTTTCTCCACACATTGATTGTTTAATTTTGAGCAATAAAATATGACAGTAAACTACAGACAGGAAGAATGTCCACACTAAGAAGCAAGACTATATATCACTTCATCCAATAACGGTATATACAGGCTGCAGTACTGTATCTAATACATTCCCTGCAAAAGCAAAATGGCATTCCTTGCTCTCAGCATGAATTTATAAATGCACGGGACTTTTTTGTAGGAAAAACAGGTCAAATGGAAATGAATGAGGAAGCACACATCAAAAATGCATAAAGCTACACTCTTTATAGAAATTATTTGCCATAAATCAGGAGGGACGGGGATGATACGTACTCAGCTGTATGGTCAAAACCCAGATATTGCTAAGCATGTTGCTGGGAAAGGCTATCTTATTATTTATTTCTGGTTTGCCTTTGCAAAACAGGCTGTTTTCCTCTGACCAGAACAAAAGGCGTTGCAGCTCAAAGCTCAAAAGCTGTCACTGGTGATCTTGCTAATCCGCTGTCTGGGGCTCTCAGGGAATCTTGCCTTTTCCTCCCTGTGTAAGCACACTCGGAAAGTGATCCTGTCTCATTAAGCCCACTCCAGCCCTGCAAACAACATGGCAGAGTCTGGCATCTGTTAAATGCCTGAAATAAAGCAGTGCTGCTTCTAGTCACTTGACAGAGTCACTTCAGAGGACGCTGAGGTGGACTCACTACCACCAGTGCTCCTTAATCTGCGACTTCTGGGAAAGTGACAGTGTAATAAGATAATGCGGTCTGCTAGACTCCCTGGCTCTGTGCAATCTCTCTCACACTTGATTAAGAAGAGCAGTTTCTAATGACTTTGGACCATTAGTTCTAAATAAGGTTAATGAATTAATTTAGTGGACACTAGTACTGCATGTAGGTGAAGATGGCATTAGCAGGTCTGGTAGGTTACAGAGGAGGTTAATGGCCTTGGTGACTCCAGCAGGGCCACCACATTAACCGCTCATGGTGGAGCCTTCTGCCCAACAACCTGCCCTATCCTCCTTCTTTTAATGGGGAGAAATGACCAACAAGAGCACTGGCTGCTCCCCTCCTGCCCTTCAGAGGGTGCAGGATTAGGGCCAGTCCTGGTTTATGTGGGAGCCACCTAGGCTGGGGGGGTCAGCAAAGTGCACCTCTCAGAGCATCCCCAAGCCAGGCTTGGCACATGCCTCTAGCTCCTCTGGTGCTGGAAGAGGCAGCTCGTCCTGATTAAATTAAGCAGCCTCCTCAAAACGTATTGGGAAAGAGATTAACTTCCATCATAAACCACGCGATTTTAATACTCTCTCTTCCATGACACTCCACTTGCAGACCCTTATTAAAACAATATACCAGCGTAAGTGGAGGGTGCTCTCTTCTTTTAATTACTTTGATTGAAAACCCAGTCAGGCAAAAGTAAATATTTGATAATTAGTTAATAATAATTGCTCAGGATTTGTCGGGAAAGGAAAACTCACACAAGCTGTTTCATGTGCGAGCGCTAAACGTCAAGCAGTCCCACAATTAGACCGTCTTTAAAAATGCATCATGCAGTGAAATATTCACGGTGCCCTGGCATTGTTCGGGGAAGGAGGAGCACGCTGCTTTTAATTAGCTGTGTTTTCAAGGGCTGCCTGATAGTACACTAGCTACATCAGTCATTTGTTATGGGATTTCTCTCTTGGAAGGGATTCTTGAGCCTTCACAGAGAAGCTCAGCTTCTCTCTTGGCACTGTGCAAGTTGCACGTAAACTGCAGACTTGGGAAAGGGGTAGTCTAGAGAGCTCTCCGTTTGAAGACTACCCGCAGGTACACACACAACTAGTAAAAGGCACAATAATCTGAAATCCTACGCTTTGGAAAAAGAAAGTGGGGGAGAGAAAGCCTTCTCTTGAAAGCGTTCATCATCTTTCAGATACTGAAGGCGAGACTTATTTAATTGCCTATGGGAGGAAACATTATTAAGATAATTGGCTGTCCTGATCTAGTAAGAACGAGCAGCCTGCTTTCTACAACGACCCAAAAGAGCGGAAAACAAAGTCGGAAGGCGATGCCGGGGCGGGCGATCCTCGGGCGAGGACCGCGCTGCCTCCCTCCTCGGGCAGAAAGTTCCCCCCAGCCGGGCTCAGGTCGGTGCCGGCTCCCCCGTCCCCCCGTCCGTCCCCCCCCCCCCCCCAGCTCCGGTAGCCCCGGAGCCCAGCCCCACAGCTGCCTGCCCAGGCTGAGACCCGACGTCCCCCGTGACACTTACCGCTTCGCAGAGCCCTGGCGAGGGTGAAGGTGAGGGCTGCACAGTGCAGGAGAAGTCCCCAATCCATTTTCCCTTCCGACAGCAGGGAAAGGAGGAATAAAAAAATAAAAATAAAAATGCCCTCCACACACACAACTCTTCCTAGGTCTTAAATCCTGCAGCCGGAGTGAGGAGCAGAAAGCACGGTGCGCAAGGGCAGTCCCGGGGGCAGAGGGAGGCTGGCTTCTCTCTGTGCCTCAAGTCGCCCGCATCCTGTCATTTAGCTCCGGCTCCCTCTCCCTTTCCCCACACTTGTTCCTTCTCCGGGCGCCGCTGCCCCTGCCATTCCCAGACTAGAAAGCCAAATGAAAACGAGGGGGAAAAAAAACAAAAACAGAAAAACAACAACAAAAAAAAAACCCCAAACACACAAACAAGACAGACAAAAATCCTGGCGGCTGCTGGCACCTCGGGAGCGCTCTGCCGGGGCGGGCTCCGGGAGACGGGGCGGGAGTGCTCTGCGGAGAGGAGAGAAGGAAGGGAAAGCGGCCGTGAGCGGGGAGCAGCCGGGGCGCCGGAGTTTGGCAAACTGCGTGTCCCCCACCCCCCGCTCCTGCCCCGCTCTCCCGCGGCCGCGGCTCCCGCGGGGCCGGGGCAGCTCCGGGGCGGCGGTGCCCGGCGGTGGGCGGCGATGCCCGGCGGTGCCCGGCGCTCCGCACTCACCTGCCCCGGCGGGAGGCGAGCGAGCGCGCTGCCGCCGCAGGGACTCCCGGCCGGCCGGGGAAGGGGGAAGCGCCCGGGCGGCTCCTGCTCGCAGCCTGAGGAAGAGGAGCGCAACTCAGCGGCAATAAGAGAGGCCGAGGAGCCGCCGTCTCCCAAGCCCCAGTCCCCTCCCCCTCCCCGCCCTCCTCCTCTTCCTCCTCCTCCTCCTCAGCCCCCCAAGACATCGGCAGCGCGGAAGAACCAACAAACAAACACGGCAAGCCCCGGCCCTGACACCCAGCCGGGGCGGGGGCTGGCTCGGGGGATGGGGGTGGGGGGACGCGGAGGGAGAGAAGGGGGGACGAGGGGCGGCCTCCCCCGCCGCGGCAGGTAGAGCCGATCCGGGCGGAGGCACCCACCTGCGCCCCGCCGCCCCCGCGGGCTCCTGCGCGGCCGCCCCCGCCGCCCTGTCCGGCCCTGCCCGGCCACCCCCGTCGCCCCGACCCCACGGGCAGACCCGCACACACACACACACACACACACACACACACACGCACCTTGCCCGCCTCCCGGCCCGCTCTCTCCGCGCTGCCCCGCGGGCACCCTGCCCCGGCCCCTCCCGGCCCTCCCTCTCTGCCGCCTCCCGCCTCCCTCCCTCCCTCAAACCCGCTCTTTTTGTTTTCGTGCAGCCGAGCACCCGGCCCCACGCGTGTCGCTCCGAGTCCCTGCGGTCCCCCGGTGGGACGCCACCGCCCCCTGTGATCCCCGGGGCTGCTGGCCATGCCGGTGTGGGCTGAGCTGTCGGGACCCCCCGTGAGGGGACCTCCAGGTGGCAGGCTCACTCGAACCCACCGCCCTCATCCCCTCCGCATTTCTGCATCTCTTGTGGGGGGGCCTTCCTGCACCCTCTCCCTCCCGACCCTCTTCCTGCGCTCCTTCTCGCCCACCCCGGCTGTCGTTCCCGCTTCTCTGAGCTTCTCTTGCTGCTTTGAACCCCCCAGTCTGTCCTTCTCTCATGAAGCCTCCTGAGGGGCTGAGCAGCTGCCGGTGTCTCCCGGGGCCGGCTCTGCTCCCCACGCGGCATGAAATCCACACTGGGGACTGTGTGCCTCCTTCTGAGCAACCCACCCCCCGGCTGGCACCAGGGGACGGGCACAAAGCGGGGACAGAGTGGGTTCTGAATCCTGCTGCTTTGGCTGCGCAGTCTGGTGCTCAGCAGCTATGGGGCCTGTCCCTTCCTTGCCCCATTGCCCTTCCTTACACCCGGGGAGTGATTACCTAGCTGAACCCGGCTGCTTCTTCTACGTGGAGCGCTTTGGGCTCTTTCTGTGTGGAGGCAATCCAGTCGCTGGGGTAGGGGTTAGAGGAAGAGCTCTAAGGCTGAAAGCTGAAACACCGTGTTAAATGGTCCCCAAAGACGGGTCTGCGCTAGGAAAATGACCTGCGGCCAATGGTGGATGTCAGCCACTCTCATCTCCCAGAGCAGAGTTTGAAAACAATTTGTTACTGGTACACAGCCGAGGCAAACTCTGTTAGCGCTTCATCAGGAAAAGGGCCTGTTAGAGGACCTGCTCCACAAGGAGTCTTTCTGAAGGATGCAGAGGGAAAAGAGTTGGGCTTTGCTGGGGGCAGGGTCATCCTCCCAGTGCCGCCACAGCAGTAAATCCCTGTCCACTCTGAAGATGTAACTATGTTTGAAATAGTTTTCAAACATAGTTGTAAGTCTGCAGCCACACAGATTAACTACAAATGTGTTACATCTGTGCTCAGAAATCATACACAGATTCAGCCTCCTCCATCCCTTTGACTCCAGTCCCGAGTTTAAGCCTTCCACCCTCACTCTCCCTCGCTGCCCTTTTGAAGCCCTGACTTTAAGGTCAGCTGAAGTCTGGAGATTAAGTCCGTAGGAAGTCTGTCTGCTGGTTTCATACTGCACACTCTCTCATCACTACTTTCTGAGTTTTTGCCAGACATTCCCCTTCTCTTCCATGATTGCAACGCTGTAGTATCATGCACTAAAGTGCGGTTTGGTCCTGTTACACTCTCTGTACGCTTCATTCTTTCCTTCCTCTGCCTCTGCCCCTGCCCCTGCCCCTGCGCTTGCCCTGCCCATGCCCGTGTCTGCAGGCAGGCTGGAACTAGTCAGACTGAGTTATTGGGTTCAGTCTCATTTCCCCGTCTTTAGGCAGTCCCTGGATCATCGTATGCAATACTTATGCATTTCCTTGATTGATTGGGATGTATATTTTATGGGTAGCACATTAAGCCCCCTTTATTTTTTTTTTTAAGAGAAGTTCCCAGAACAGGGGGGAAGGGGAGAGTTAACGGTGCTCTCTGATTATGAAAACTCTCATGCTGCTGGACAGTCCTTGAGACAAATTGGTTCTGTCCTGAAGCACATCGTAGTCTGTGACTGACTGAGAGACAATATGGGTTTTAAAACGAAGTACATCTATTTTTGAAAACAGAAATTACCTGCTGACGGTAGCTTACTGGGGGGTTGTGGAATTGTGTGCACACATGTTTGTTTCAAAAAGTCAGTCTCAGAAGCCAAGATTAATTCTGTAAGTAAAAAGTAGCAAGCAGATACCCAGAGAGTGTGTATATCAAAAATTACACCGAGCACATGACAACGATGCCTCCTTTCCCTAGGGATCAGCATTGTCCGGCAGGTAATTTCCATGAATCTGCAGAGAGGAAACACTCGTTCTCAGTTGTGTGCCATAAAGATGATCCAAACCAACCAACCAACTGTGCTGGTTTTTCCCTTCGTTTTCGTATCAGATTAACAAGTCACTTTCTGTAGATGCAGGCACAGCGTGTTAGTAGCTAGTATATTTTAAAGACATTCCATTCTCTAAAAGAAAAATTAAACACTTAAATGCAGACAGAACATGTACATTAGTGAAGATGGTACAATGTGATAAATTGTAAGACTAATGATGAAGGTTGCTTTTATCACCTCAGTCTACCTTGTAACCACTAATCCATATACCAAGGTTTATTTCAGCATGCTCATGGCTCAAATATCAGTGCTTCCTCCTCTTGCACAGAGAGATGTGCACCAGGCTGCAAAGACAGCTGCACAGGAACGGCCTCTGTTGTGGCTAGCGTGGCCCATGGTGGAGGATTTCTGCCTTTCTTCAGCACTCCACGGGCATTTTGGATTTCACACTGGGATTTCTTTTTTTTCCTATTGAATTCTCAAGGCCTAGGAAATACAGCGGAGTCTGGTACATTAGCATCCTTTCCTATCATAATGTAAATGGCATTAGTCTAGTTTTTCTACCCATCTTTTTCTCTCTGGTTCACAGATACAGGCGCAGGTTTCTTCCATGTATGAATTACTCTGAAATGATGAGTGAAGACGTTCTACCCCCGGTTTACATATATATATCTGGAAATGTTTAATCTTTAATCATCTTGAATATAAACTGACATCAAATAAAACATTCAGAAGTCACTTTTTATAATCCACTTCTCACATTTTAGTCACGGTATTTTAGGTCCTGATCCTGCAACTGCTTACACATTTGTTCGGCTCTCCATTTTCACATCAGTAATGGGATTTTATGGCAAGGATGAGTTAGTGTTACAAAGACTGAATCTGAATCCAGTGTATGTAAAAGTTAATGGAGTGGCTAGCTCTGGGGTTTGGGTTCAGGCCCATCTTTGCTCCGTAATTTGACTTGATGCTTATAATGCTTTTTTGAAGATTGTCTGCACTTCTGTTATAAACCTGTTTCTCAAGAACTTTATAATTCAGCCATAAAAAATATTTGCCTTGGGCTAAATCATATAATATAAAACTTAAAATTCCAAAGGAAAAAAAACAGTTTTCACATTTTAACAATAGCAGAACAGAGCAACTTTGATGTTTACTCCTTTATGCAGTCATATGGCACAGTAATGCATTTAATTAAAAACTAAGGTTGGCAGATGATTAATCCATGGCTGAAGACACCTTTATTTGGTATTTTGAAAAAGAAACACAACAAATTACACCCATCCATAATATTAAATGCCTGAAAATGGAGACTTCCTACAAATATTTAGTGGAGAATAGAAATACGTTTGCTTTATGACTAGTACCTACTAATATCTTCACATGTAGTCTGGTGCTCATTTATAACCTTCTGTCTAATGTTTTCCTTTTCTTTTACTTATCTCCTCCAATAATCTCTCCAAAATTAGGCTTCTGTGTCACCTCCTCTCCTGTTGCTTTGGCCATATGAATCACTACCTGGCTTCCTGTTGCTTACTGTACTGAACCAAAGCTATTTACCCTTATCTTTAGCATCAGACATACATTTTCCCTTGTCTATATCTCTCCTCTCTCAACCCTTTTATCTCCTACATCTTTTATCCTCCTACTCAGTCTCTCACACCCAATGCTTTTTTACCCTGTCCTCTCACGTTACACCTCTTTTCCACAGACAGCCACATGCATCTAAATGATCCTTCTTTCACGGCACATCTTAGCCTTCTCCAAAGAACCACTGCAAAACCATGTGTTTTTATAAACCATGCCATCTGATTTATACATTATTTAAATTTACATATGGCCATGTATTGCAAAATACACTCGGATCCTATACTTCATTGGTCAGAGATCAGATTCATTTGCATTTACATCATCTCCACGCTGACTACATTGTTAGGGTTAGTGTGACTTACAAATATCTTACCAAACTCCTTGGAATCACAACTGCCATCTCACAAATGCCTTATCAAAACATGTTCATCATCCTGTCTAAACACATTCCATTCCAACAAATTAGCACAGCCCAAGGCTTTATTAGCTGATTATCTGATTATCAAAAGTCAAATGTTTTCATCTGTGTCAAAGGAAAATCATCACACATATCATTCTACTCCCATTTCCAATTTGACAACAAGCTCATCAGGTCTATCCTAGGCTTAATTCCTCTTCTGCTTGCATTGCTACAGCTGCCAAAATCTAAGCGTGGTCACCATGTTCTTCCAGATTGCCCTACTCCTATTCTTTTTTTCTATAATGTTTGTATATTCTCAGTGTAATCTGCTTTTTATCTGAAATAGGAAGTGGGGGACATACACAGCATATGATTTATGGTAGTGTCCTTAACAATACTGCCTGATGAACTCAAGGAGTTCTGAAGTAGCTGTTTCTGTGATGAAGGAAGTAATACCTAGCAAATCCACCCATATAGACTAAGAATCTGATTATATTTCCACTGATGGCAATGACAAAATCCCACTGACTTCAAAGGAGAAAAGCAGGCCCTGTATGATGATAATGGACCATTAGATTATAAACTTGTTTTTATCAACTTCAGTTGTTTCCATTTGGTTGCACAATGGGTATATCAATGTCTGTGTTTACACTAAGATAACTGCCGCAAAAAGCCAAAATAACAGTTCCTTTCAAAGTAAGTCTTGGCCAGACTGAAGGTCTATAATCATTAAGAAGTAGGTGAAAATAGTGTTAGATGTATCTTTGTGTTTCTTGTCTTGCTCTATTTTTGGCTGGAAAATTAGTGTCCTGCTCATGTAATCTATTCATCTGTAGAGGCCCATATGATTATATGATATTATTGAAAATTATATGCACTACTTTATATGTGTTACATCTGATAGACTAATGCTAGGAAGGGTGCGATGTTATTAGGGAAATGGAAGCTGTCACAGCGACACTGCATGGTTGTCATGCACCCCCTTTAGCTACAATGCAGCAATCACTGTAAACAAACAGCCGTACTGCATTCATTACAGATCAGATTCTCTTTCTCAGTCATCTCTCATCTTCTTCAAGAGACGTTCTCTATCATAATTTTCTTTGTCACTTATTACAGCTGATGTTAAATGGCTTTTCAGCTAAATGCTTGTTTGGGTTATTTATTAACTAGAGAACATTTGCATTGGCATACTTTGATGTTATACATGAAATGGAGAACCCATTTGTAGACTATAGTGGATTAACTAGAAATTCAGGGAATCGTATTCAAAGGGATTAACTCTTAGGCAATGGATTACCTCCAGTCAGATAGCTTCATTGGAGGAGATGGAAGCAACCCCTAACACACAGATCTTTATTCAGGTGATTACATATAATGGTAGGACTATTATTCAAATAAATTAAATATAATTAGTTTATCTGTGTGCTGTTGTTGGTCTTGCACCTTAAGAATATGGACTGAGATCTGGAGGGAGCTCTTAGGCTCTACATGGGTAATTTTGTTTCATACCGGGGCTTGAAAGAGGAAAGCAAGAAATATAACTGGTCTGATCTGATGGGTTCATTTTCAGAATGTTGGTTTCTTTCAGTATTTTCTCTTTATTGCTATGTTTGTAGAAAAAATTGCTCTGAAATGTTGTGTCTTGTAAAATTGCTTTCAAAAAACAACCACAGAGTAATATTTTGTTTTGTTACTTTATCAAGAAGGTGCAGTTAAAACAGAAAGACATTTTGGCTATGCAATATGGATGGACAATTTTTTAAAAATCTGAATTTGTAGGGTGCAGTAGGGGGATGGCAGAGAAACTCAATGGGGATGATAGAAAATTGGACTGGCAGACTCTTTGGTATATAACTAGAAAAAGAAAAAGAAAGTAAAAGAGACCCTGAACAAGGGCAGACTGAATAGGAAATTGTGTTTTAAAGGGTGACAGCTTTCTTGGAAATTTCTCGTGTTTGTATTTTCCTTCCTCCTGTCTTTTCTGCTTCATTTTTATCTGTATTGGGACCATTTAGTTGTCAATAAAGTCAACTGAAGAACTCTTGTTTTGAAGAAAGTTGACTTAATTTTTACCTACTTCATGGAAAAACAAGAGTTTTCTAAAGAGGTTTCTAAACAGTAACCAAGGCAGCTTTCAACACATCTCACAATCTTCTTAATCTTCTTTCATGAAAAGGGTAACAGAACCATTGTGTTAGATTTCTTGTCATCTCCCAGGTATGGTTTTACATTTCTTAGAGACCTTTCCAGAATCTAGTTTTCATTGTGGGTTCATGATTTTATATAATTCAGACAGGTTGTCATGAGGAGAAACACAGTTGTCCAGGTTGTCATAGCAGCTAAAACTTTCCTTTTTGTGAAATTGTCACCAGGCCCTTGACTTCTTGTAACCAAATAACCAGAAACATTATTAGTTTAATGAAGAAGCTCTCCAACAGGCTGTTTCCAAATCTGTAAGTTATCTGTCCAACAAGTATGTCACTGCTGTGTGCAGTTTTTTATTCGCAAAGGCCATCTGGACAGCCTTGACAATGGATTCATATCATTTGCCAGAGAACATCTTGTTTGCTGTGAAAAAAAAATTAAATTCAATGTTTTTCTAAATCTATCCAGAGACGTTGCTTTTTTGTTCTCAAGTGCTCTGTTGGCTTTACTGTGTTGAAGCTTCTTTGTCACCATTGCAGAATTCATAAACATGACATTGTCTCCTTTTTCATCCTTGTAGTTATAATCTTATGCACACCTTTTTTCTTTAAGATTATTTCAGACTCTGGTTAGTAACAGTCATTGATTTATTCTGGTGAGATTTGTGTTTGAATGGAAACTCCCTGACATTTCTATGTTATGTTGTATTTGAGATTTCCTTCATGGCTTGTTCATCATGCCATAGCGTATCATAAAACCTTCAATTATTTTCTCCTCCTTTGGGGCAAATTCTTTCATCACAAAGACCTTAATGAGTAATAAACAGACAAAAACCAGGTACCACATATAGACTGGAAAAAGGTCAAAGCCCACTTTAATGGCTTGGCAACTGCATGTAGTGAATCCAAAAGGTGCTTGGTTTTTATTGACTGGAATGAAGACGATTTCAGCTAGGCAGAAAATACCATGCTGTGACCAATGGCCAAGAACCCACTTCCAATTAATCCTGCAAGATACTGAGCACTCTTATAAAAGACTGAGTAACCTCAGCTGCCATACAACACAAAATAGGAGCTGATGATTTTTCAGCTCCTTAGTAAAACACTGAGCATTTTGCTGGAAAGCTCTGTATCCTTCATGCAGAAAGTTCATATGTTAATATAAATTCAAATGTTCTTTCACCCAATTACCCACAATTAGAAAAGGGCTGCCAGACCTTTGTGATACAGTATCTGGATGAAACATTAGAAAATTAATGAAATTGATTTTGTGACATGCGCAGTATCACTCCCTGAATATAATTAAAATATCATTTCTGAGAATGATGGGAACTTCCTGGATTTATTGAAAATGCCTCTTTTGTACTTATTGCCTTGATTTTTGTCTTACAAGATAATTTTGTGGCATACATATATGATCCTGGTGCAATCAGTATGAATGTAATACATTTTGCCTTCATCAGTATATTCAGAGTCTCTCCAAGTCTCCATTCAAGTATAGACACTCTAATTTAGAGAGTTTAAGGTGAATTAAAATTTAAAAACAAAGTGTATGAATGGTTCTTAATTATGTAAATGTGGTACTTGGTGAAAAAAAAAAGTTCATGATGAGACAGTGTTGACAAACAATTTTTGCTTTTAAATGTTAGCTTTTTTATGGCTAAAGAAGACCAGAGATGAGCTGGTGCTCATCCTTCCAAAGGCCCTCACGTTTGCAGATGAAGTCTGAACATTTTATACACTGACTGCTTTCAAAAATAAAAACACAGCTTAAAAGTTTAGTATCTCTAGACATGGTGGCAAGACTGCACGTAGATGCTAAAACCCAGCAGGAGGACAGTAGCAGCTATTTGAAGGAGGCTGGGGATATTCGTGTGTAACGCTTCCCTTGGCGAAGTGGAGAGTAACTGAGGAAGTTAAGCTCACTATTATCATCTGCTGCTGCATTCTGGCAGCACGCTGCAGTGTTGCCAAGTGAAGCACACTCAGGTCCTTTAGCCAAGATATTAACCTCTTGACCTACTGCCCCAGAATGAGAATGCTACCAGCCATAACCAGCTCTCATTGAAGAGTAAGGTATTACAAACATTGGAAAGAAACGGTTCCTTGGCAACTAATAAGGAGATTTACCTGAGAAATACTCATTGAAATAAGTAAGTTTTTCTGGGAGACTCTGCTGCTTGCCTATGCCCTATGGAAAATTTGTTCTTAATGATAATTCAAGT
Organism: Pluvialis apricaria; assembly: GCA_017639485.1. Lineage (NCBI taxonomy): Eukaryota > Metazoa > Chordata > Aves > Charadriiformes > Charadriidae > Pluvialis > Pluvialis apricaria. The sequence continues at coordinate 16,796,960 of CM030008.1, read as the reverse complement.
TAATATATATTAAACCAGGTTAGGATAATTTTTTTCAATTGTCAACTTATTTTTGAGTCCAAAGAGCAGTTTATTTTTCTAAAAGATAGAACAAGGAAAGAGTGTTGCTCTGTAACTTACAGTCATTCCAATCCCTACATATATCAACTTGAAATAGTTTCATATTTTAGTGAATTAAACAGGCCATAGTTAGAGTGATAAACTAAGTAGGCTGCGGTGTGGACCTAAGCACTACCGATGATTGTCAGCATGATTTCAGTATGCTGTTGGTCAGTGCAAGCTAGGGCTTGCAGGCAACACCTGGGTGAGGTTTGGGAGTTAGCATGGGCCAGGGACCATTCCCCTCAGGAAGTCTGAACGAAGCTGTTCTGCGTAAACGAGACTGGGTTAGCTGCCATCAGGCCAGAGCACAGTGCCTGACCTGTTTCATCAACTAGTGTAAGACACAGTTTTAGTAGCTGCACAGACAATTACTACATCTTTGCAAAAACTGGTGCTGTCCAGCAAATGGAAAACTATCCAAGTAAGAGTTAACCAAAATTAAGGGTTATTTTTTTGGGGAACATATTTTTTGTGTGGAGAGGAAAGCAATCAAAGTGAGGGGTGACCATATGTACTTCAACCTGTTGCTTAGCTCCCCAGTGTGGAGAGCAGTCCCTATGCTGATACCTAAGGATCAGACCCCGCAGATACTGCAGGCAGGGTTTCTGGGAGGGTCTTGAGCATGAGACATGGAAAGGATTCATCATCCCTCTCCCATTCAGATTCCTATTATTCAGCTTCTAGATGATAGTCCAGATTCCTCTGTGTCCTCAGGCCAGGGTGCACAGGGCTTCCAACTGCTCTGGCTAACAGAAGGTCTAGGAAGTGTTTCAGCATTCAGCAGCGTGAGCAATGGGAAGTGGGTCCAGTATCTGTTACAATTTCAAATGCCCTGCTGGAGGGAGGAGGGTGCCTTTGGGGGGGACAGAAGGGCACCAACCCATATTGCTGTGCCAGTCTGCTCCCCCACCACATCCAGGAGTGGTTCTCACATTTTCTGTAAAGAGGGGCATGCATATGTTTCCACCACACAGTAGAAGCCCATCTATGTGATGGTGAGTTCTGGGAAAATACTGAAGGCAGTGGGAGATGACCCTTCTCATGCCATATTGCCTGCCTTCCTCTTTCAGGTCTTGAACCTGTCCAGTGTGGGCCCATCTTGCCCCTGGATCACCCACAGATATTCCCTATGCCTTGTGCAAGGCATAGCTAGACCCTTCTAAGCTCACCTGGGCCAGCTATGTATGAGTTAAACACTGGAGTATGGTTAGGTATCAGGAAACTGAGCAAGGTGAAGGCAAGGAATGTCTTTTAGACATTGCCTTTGCGATACTCTCAGGATAACTTTGTTGTTCTTTGAACTTGTGTGATGCTACCAGTATGGCCTGTGGATGGTGCAATATTCTGATATTTCTTTTGGGGCATCCTGCTGGCCCTCCGCTCCTGGGCTTTCTTTTTGCATGCCGAAGGGAGGATTGCTCTCTCTGTGAGGCCCAGGCTGGCTCCACGGTGCTCCTCAGGCATTTGTTGACATGGTGTTAACAACACTTGTCGTCAGGACTGGGTCCATAGGCCAGGCTGCTAAGAGTGGGATTTTAATAAGTGTGATGTGGAGAGTATACACATGCCCTGGAGTGTTGTGTGAATATTTTGGGTTGCTTGTGAGAGTACAAGGTCTTCTGGGTTAATGTTGGAGGATGGTGACAGATGGAGATAGTTAACAAGGTACGGCCTCATCCGTACTGCTCCTTGGTGGAACTAACCCCAGGATGAATCCAAGATTCATCTTGAAGAGATATAAGAAGAATAGTCCAAACCACTACAAAGAGGAATGCAAAGCAGTAATCAAGGACCGAATGCTCAAGTTTGCACACTCGCCCTTTTTAATAACAAAGGATATGGATATGCACCATCAGTGTTCACCAGAACTTCTGCCTTTGCTTGGTAGATACCATGGTTCTATTGCTTTAATAAATTACAGTCTTATTAGTATCAGGCTAGAAACACAATTTTTAAACAATTTAATTAAGAAAAGCCTTAATAACTTTGCTATGATTCACCTCTGTGTGCCGACACATGAAGGTGTCTGAATTTCAAAGCTGGCATGGTTTGAGTCACATCCTGGTGAACCATGGTCACTATCGCTGCTGTACACCATGTTCTGATTGCTATTTTGCAAAGACATTAATGAGTTTCCCAGATCAAAGCCGGCTCTTTCTCAGCATAGTTTAACATATATAAACAAAATCTGTTGCAGTAACTGTGAAATCATTTGCATTCATAATTATAGTGGTTTTTCTCATAAATTGCAATCATATCCAAGAAAACATATAAAAATAGAAATACATTACTTATGCTTTATTGTTCAAAATGGGCTTCTGTTTTATCAAGCTGCAATGATAAAAAAAATACATTTACTCAAAACAAGAAACCTGGAATATCATACTGTGGCAAGGTGGTGACAGATCAAAATCAAGAATAGTGCAGTTATCTCTTAAAAAGGAGCTAGAACCTTTGAAATCACTATCACTGTAGTGTTAAAAGCCCCCAAATAAAAACAACACCATGCCGTATAGACATGAGATGACATTATTCTAGCTGAGGGACTCAACTGAACCAAAACATTTGAATTTTTTATAAGGTTTTACATTTTTGATGAAAATATCTTAGTAAGGAACTGTTAGTAGATTTAAAAATATGTCTGTCAGATAGATATTCAGGTCTGTAGTGTTGTGAAAGCTCTTGGAAGTGACAGTGGATGTGCAGTTGATCAAAAGTCTCAGCCGATTTAAAATGCTCAGTAAAATCCAATTAAGCAAAGTAGACATCAAGGAATCGAAATGTCTACTTTTTCCATCCAAGCACCTGCATATCTTTACGAATTTAAATTGTTGTTGGTATATGTAGTCTATATAGGAAATAATGAAATATTTTCCCTTCCAAGAATTATAAATGACATCTAAATCCCATTTACTCAGAATATTTGAGACGGAGATATTGTATTTGGATAACAAGGTCTGAACTGGTCGTCTGGAGCAACGGAGGAAGGAATTCGATTCTTGGTCTATTAAAAACATATTCTGCCACTGTTACTCTCATAAAGTGGTAGCTTAGTCCTCAGGATCTTACACCATATTGGCAGTTTCACTACTGATGGGGAATAGCATTATCCGACATGGACACAGATAAAAAAATCTGTCCAAAAGAAAAGATTTTTTAGTATTCTGCATTAAATACATAGTAGTATAACTTCTAACTGCAGTATTCTACTTAAGCTTTCCCCTGTAATGGATGATTTGGCTGCAATAAGAAGTGACAGGCTTTTCCCATCTAAGAGCTAAACATAAAGTCCTTCTGGAATTTGCAAGGAGTTTTTTTAGTGTCCTAAGAATTCATCTCTGTAGGTCCTGATTTTAGCTAGAACTAGAAAAAGAAGTGCTGAAATGTAATAAATAAAGCTACTCTCTTGATCTTTCCAAACCACTTTTGCTGACCCAAGAGACAGGTCAGAAAAATATTGAATCCTGGGAGTGCTTATCTGAACCACACATTTTGAGGAGCAATGGGTCACGGATGGAATCTTTAAAATAAGAATCCAAAGTTCAAGGCTGTTTAGATTGAGTTCTTGGTGTCAGTTCAGTGTAATTTCATGGGGAGCCCAAAACTCCAGTGCAATATTAATGATGATGTTAAAAAGCTCATGAATACAGATGCAATTACTATGAGATTCCCAAACCAGTCCTTTTTGATAAGCATGGTGATAATCCAAACCTAGGGAAAAGTGAAGGGTCATTTACTGTGCCAAGCTTAACACATTTGGGCTCTGCTGGAGTAGTTGGGGAAGCCAATTTTGAAGCTGAGAGCTGTTTGTTTTAAAAGCATTGCTACTGCCTCCTATTTGTTTAATTCTAGAGCTCTAACATTATATTGTCAGAAATTGCTTTGAGAGTTCACTTGGCAGGAGATGTTTTCTCAAGAAGATAGGACCCAGGTCATTTAATACTAATTCAATGTAGGAGCCAGATTCAGTAGGGAGGGAACCATCCCTTTGGTGGGGAGGGAGACAAATTTTTTGCCAGAGAAGCTATCTAGTATGTGTTCAATGGCTTCCGCTGCCAGCCAGGCAAGCAGCTGGTTTCAACACGCACTATTGTTTCCAGTTGGTCCTCATCTGTAGCCCCATATAGAGCACATCACAATAATTAAGTCTAGAATTTACAAAGGCATGGATTGGAGGTGCCATTGTCCGACGCCAAGAAGAAATGTGATAGATGTCTAAGTGAAGCAGATACGAAATGTTGTCTTGGGCCCTCAAAGCCACCTGCGATTTCAAATAGCAATAGGAATCCAAACGCACTCCAGGTCGAAATCCTCCCAAATGGGAAGGGAAAAGAAGTAAGATCATGCCTCTTTTCCCTTACACAATAGCACCTCCTCCATCTTGTCCAAATTAAGCTTCTGTCGGCTTGCCCTTATCTAAGTATTAATCTCTGCCAGGCATAGGCAAAGCAAAGATGCCGCACCATCTGGGTTTGATGAAAATGAGGCATAGAGCTGCGTGTCATCTGCATCTTGATAGCACAACAGCCCAAATTGTGTTATTATCTCTCTCAGCATCACATAGAGGAGGGGCGCTAAAATATAGCCTGGCAGAGCCTGTGTGAAAGTGTTCTTTGGGCAGATGAGCAATTGATCAAAATCACTTTCTTTCATCTCCTGGGGCCCAAACCTGTTTTAGTTGAAGCCTAAAGCAGTTTTGCAGTTGAGTTCAGTGGGAACTGGAGTTGACATTTGGAGAGGAAAGAGCAAAATCACTCAAGTGAGTGATAGCATAAAAGCTATGCTGTTTATCACAACCAAGGACCACAGGTATCAAAGCCTGCTGACTGATCTAAGAAATTAAAACAGACATCTGAGATTTTGCCCATTGCTAGGGAGAAACCAACAGTTAGAGAGACTAGAATAGTCTCTGTGATATTCTAACTCAAATTAACCTGAAAAAAAAGGATGAAGGACAGATTAAGGTTCCAGACTGGTTCATCTAGCCTCGTCTTCCTTCTTGGAGACCCTTAGAGAGGAGATTGTTTAGCAATGTGATAATAACAGAATTGCAGGTGCTGAGACATGCATTTTTTAAGAAGACCAATGGCTATATAGCTTTGCAAAGATGCTATCTTTAGTTCTTATGAGGAATCAGAAATATTTGATCTAATGCATTTGTGCTCAACTTGGTTCCAAAATCCAGGCTGCAAAATGAAGTCTTTCCTCAAACTTCAAAACTGCTGCTGCTTAAACTGCCTGACATATTACCAGAGAGGAGGTCACTTTATCTCTTCCAGTCCCAGCTGTGTGACCACAGGTGGAGGCATTGCTTGTCTTGGAGAGCACTGAGGGTGAAGAGTTTGTTTGTCCATCTCTTTTCCCCCAGGTAATTAATTTCAATGAAGTAGGTTGGCTTGGCTTGCCCTGTAGGGTCACCTTTGTTCTTCTGAATGGAGATGCCGCTTTCACTACCCTTTGGGGTCTGCACAGCTTAAAAGCTTTATATATTTCACTTAGGGTGATGCTCAAAAGGTGTATAAAAGATGGGTGATGACATAGATACATGATGAAGTTGAAGGGAAGAAATAGTTGCTTGTGACACAATTCCCTCAGTTCTTACATTTTTATTAACTGCAGCATGCAAGACGGGCAAATGCCCTGATGGAGTGGACACACATGTACTACAGACCGTGCTTTACATCAGTCTGCACATATGTCCTTTGAATGGCATAAAAGATTCTCTTCTAAGCAATCTGGGCTACAGGCTCACATGAGTTGAAAAAAAATCTTTATGGTATTTTAATCCTAGCAATTTTCTGGAAATTTGTGAGGGGGGAAAAAAAAGACTCAGATTAAAAACTTAAGCTCTTATACTAGTTAAGAAAACCCCACATTCTAACATGATTAACATTAATAAGTAGCGATTTTAAAAGCAGCAAAAGTGGCTAAGCCATGGTGGAGCTGCATTTTAGGAATTTTCAGATAATAATATGAGTATTAAGCTGTGAGAAATTGGTCTGTACCAGAAGGGAGCAGCAGGTTTGATAACTAATGCAGAAGGTGAAGCGGAGAAGACAAAATCCGCTACAGAAGTGGTGATTTAATGTCATAATGATGTGGGGGTATATGTGAAAAGTATGAGACAAAGTACCTATGTCAGAAATGGCTATTTTAGAAAACAAGTAGTTTTGTGATGAACCCTGAGGGATGAAGTATTAAGAGAATGAAAGAGAAAAGGACACTTTAACTCATGCTAATATCTCTTTTTAATTTAAGCACAATTTTATGATAGGCACTGCTTCCTTGGAGTAGTAATGGTATTTAAAAAAGAGTATGCACATTAACTTTTACGGTGTCATCATGACCTGTAAGTATTCAAATGTGGCATATGAAGACAATGTCCTAGCTTTGTAATTTAGAAAGCCAAATCATTTAATAGTTTATGAACAGTAAAAAGCATTATGGTTTGTACAGGAGGCAGCAGGAAGTTCTTATTGTTATCTTCTCTGCATTGCCATTCTTGGATTTTATATAAATATTTTCAAACTCTTTTTATTATTACATTTACTAAGTACCCAGGGTCATAAGAAATAACACTGAGAAATGAAATTTCTCCTTCACAAAAACTTCCGTTTGTGTGCTGGTGCAAACTTTATAATGTGAATGTGTTTCTTATGATTTTAGGTTAAGCTGTGCAGGCTGTATTCAATATACTTATATTAAGATTTTGATGACACAAAAGTTCAGAGTTCATTTTGCCTAAAGCATTCTTTCTCTATTGAGATTTCAGTAAAGAACAGTGAAATGTGACCAGAATAACCAAGTAATGACCAATACTCTAAGTTATCAGAAAGATAAAAAGGATTAAAGCAGCACTTTGAAAACCAGCTCTGAATGTGGAACGTATTGGAGAAAACATTTTCAAAGAGAGAAAAGAGTTTATAAACTACCTATAGATTAGCAAAGTGCTGTTAGAAGAGGTGGTTGAAAGGTGAGTTGTGTCCTGTCAGCAAAGGAAATCAACGGAGAAAAACAAGAAGTCAAGAAGTCTTTCATAATTTGAAAAACTATGTATGATCCATGCATACTTACAGTTTGTATAAATTAAGCATGTAGTTCTATAACGTCGATGGAGTAATGCATCATACAAATTAGAAGCGTTTTCTAGCCAAAAAACATTTTAAGGAAGATAACGGATCTCCTATCCTTTTCCTCTCAGTGGAATAAAATAGATTATGTCTGACTGGAATCTACAAATAGCGAACAAACCTTTTAATCCAGGGATAAAATCAATCCCCCCAAATTGTCATGCTTACATAGATTCTTTTTACATTTCTTTCTACCAGTAGGTGTATAGAATGCCTTTTCTTGGAGCATTTAGCAGTGTGAAGGGTACATGGTTGTTTCCAAAGGGTTTAGATGTCTTCTTAATGGGACTAGGCTGCATGTGCCCTCCATGTGCTGGGGTCTAAAGATGACAGTTTAGAGTCAGCCAGGTATAGGGGCTATAAAAGGAGTATCTGCAATCAATTGTACATGCAATTGCGTGGTCAGCATGCGTATAGGCATAATTACTTCTATTCACTTCTATAATTTTCTCTGTTTGTAATTGCCCAAAGGAGACAAATGGGAGAAATTGTTTGGGGTGAACGAATCTGGCATTTCTGCCCTCACTCCCCTAAGGCACCCTGTTTTGTAGGTGGGCATGATGAAAGCACATCTAGCACATTGGCAATACTGACTTCCACACAAAAAATGTGGTTGGCAGGTTACTAGAAACAGTTCATATAAAAGCCTCTTGAATAGTAGTCTAGTCAGAAATTAAAGACCTGAACTTTGGGCATATGGAAAAGAACATCTTTCAATACCTTAACTATTCCCAAGGTCAAGATTTGAGCTGAGAAGCACGGCTTTCGCTTGGTGGCCACTATATCCTACTCAGGAAAGGGAGGTAAATGGCATGGATTTGAGATGCTCTGACCTCCAACATCACCAGGATGTAGCCATATGTGTGATAGTGTTCTGCAGGTGTTAGTGCTGGAGTCATCCTTTTGCTGAGCAGTATCAGGAGGAGATCACCAAAGTGATAAATATTCCCATTGCCAATGTACTCAAGGCCTAATGAACAGTTAGTTCCAGCCTCAAAATAGTTAAAGCTCCTGTCTTTTACAAACATGGAAATAGTGTATCAGTTATGAAAAAGTTGCCATAAGGTGTCTCTGACAGTAGCTACCGGGATCACTTCTCTTTTTTCTCTGGGTATTCATTAACTTTTAAAAATCAAATTGCTTTAACTGTGTTTACTCAGCTGCCAGGGTCACCTTCTACATACATAAAGTACATCATGGGACAAACATCCACAAAACAGTGAGGATAAGGTCTAAGCTCCTGTGAATTCTACTTAATTCTGGTAGTGCTTGTTTTCTTTTCAGTAGCAATTTTACTGGCAATCAAGCAGTTTTAATTTAAATTTGAAGAATTTATGCTGACAGAAAATTAAAAAATCAAATCAAGGATGCTTACATAAAAAAGGTCATAGTGGTATCCACATTATCAAATAAATAAAAAAAATCAGGTCACCTGCATATCTGTTATTTTTTGGCACTACAATTTTGAATTTTACATACAATGAATTGTTCACAGATGGACTCCATAGGAAAAATTATTTGACAAATTGTTTTGTACAATGGATACATTCAAGGAAGTTGTTACCTGTTCATAGACAATGCATAGGCGTAAAAGAAAAGACAAAATTAGTCAAATAAATTATGCATTGCAAATCACTATCTCAGCTCTTCTGATATCCTATCCCTTTACTGTAGCTTGTGCTTTCACCATATGGAGAAATAAAATGCATTTCTAATTTGTTTTCTAATAAGTACTAATTAGTCCAGGCCTTTGAGATCCATAAGGAAATAAAGTGTGTCCTTGTAGCCTTCCAAATAAAGCTCTAAAGCTGCAGCTGGTACAGTCCCACATTGCCGTTCCTTCCAGCCTCCAAGAAGAAATTGAAATCATCCCTCATTTAGATTTTAATATGAGGTTAAGTTAAAATCAAAATGGCTAAAAGTAACAGCAGTCATTTAGTCAATGGGCAATGTGTGGAAGCTGCGCCTTTGTGGTGACTTAAAAGAGGATGATCTGAAGGAAAACACACAAAAAATGTTAAGATAGAAAGAAGCAAATGATTGTAAACTGTTTTTGTCAGATGATACTCTTAGTAGAAATGATTTCCTGGGAAAAGCCTGTTTTGTTGTGGAAGTGTCCACTCCCTCTGCAGTGCTGCTCTGGAGCAGTGACGTGCGGGCCATGGGGAGCATCTCCCAGGAGTCATGGCTGGAACGACCTGTGCATTTATTGAGTCAGTCTCCCTTGACACACTGAAGAATTTCATCGTGTATCCTTCAACATTTGTCCACCTAAATTTTACTATAAAACTTGACTCTTTCTTTAAACTGTGGACACTTTTGTAAGGAATAATAATGTATTTGGATACTTCGACTGTTCCTCTTCTTCCAGTACAGGGCTGCTTGCTGGGATATGTACTCTGGTGCATTTTTAGGGGGCTCATCATATCACATCATGTCACACTGGTGGTCTCTGCAAATGTACTCCTGGTGTGTGAGAAGAAAACGGGAAATATTTTACCACCTCCATTATTTCCTCTGCCCCCATCAGCCTGCTTTTTGGGGTCTCTACCTATGTTTTTTGCCAACTCTTGACTTTATAATTTTCTACTGCCTGTTCTGATTCACATGATCTCCCCAGCCAGTCCCTGCAAAGTTTCTTTTGTCTCTCACTTCAACTGTTTCCTAAAAATCTCTTTTCTGATGCAGGGAAAAATCACAGCTCACTAGTCCATTACACACAAACTGTACAAAAAAAAAGCAATTTTGCCTTGTAGAAGATTTTAATATTTTAATTTTTTTTCCAGCTGTAATTTGGAAAAAGCAAAAAAACCCAAACCCAAATCAGATTTTTTGAAAGGAGGAAAGAAAAGATATTTGGTGATGGGCCCTGCTCCTGTGAGGTCATGCTGAGGCTCTCCACGCCCCAAAGTGGCCACGGAGAAGCTGGGCAGATGCAATGGCAGCAAACCAAAGAGATTGCCAACAGAGACTTGGCGGGCAGGTAGGTCTATGAGACCTGGTCAGGGCTCTGTCACAGTGTTGTCAAAACCAAACCACTTCTGCCAAACCTTTCATTTTCTGTGAGACAGCAAGTTCTTAGGCAAAAATATTTCCCCAACGCTTTTGTGACTGAAGAAATTGTGGCTGTATCTGGGAGAGCGTTCCCCATCATGTGGAGCAGTGTTGGCCTTCCTCCGTGGCAGCTCCGCTAGCTGCTCCTGTAGCGATTGTGCACAGGGCACGAGCTGTTCTCATCTCGCCTCCCCGTTGGCAAGCTGGGCTCTGCAGGCCACAGCGGGCTCTGCTTCACTCAGCTGAGCAGTAAGCACGTGCTAAAGAGAAGCACATGAGTCATCCTGCTGACATGAACTTGAGCTGATGAACAGCAAGTAGTGAAAAAGAAACAACAAATACTTTTGTTCATGCATGAAGCCCTTTGCTTGTGCAGGGATACTGTTATTTGTATGAATAATGCTGTATCCACCAATGTTTGTCTGAATGCCTGAGGAAAAATGGGAAAAGGGCAGGGTACTGATACCACAAAATCGTAGTCTCTGGAAAGTTTACAAATAAGGTCACTGACAAATATTTTTGTTACTTGGTCATCTCTTGTGAGGACCATCAGGAACATTTTCTGTCATGCCCAATGAGCTAATATTTCTTTGATTTTGCTGGCCAGACTGGACTAAACTAAATGTCTATGTTCACCTTCTTAACATTATAAGTGCACCCACCCACAGTTGGTGGTTTTTGGTGGTACAGCTAAACTAAACAAACTTTTCAGTGCACAGCCTCAAGAGTGTTGGGGAGACTGCCATCAGGACACCCAGTGTTTGTCAGTCTGAACATTCCAAGGAAGAAATCAACCCCAGGTCTTCTAATTCATGACCTTGAGTATTACCACCTTTTGATTTCTCAGGCAAGTAATTGCCACCATGTTTGAAAAGAAGAGTGTCTGTATTTGTTGAGAGCCTGATTCCATGCTCCAGAGGAAGCTTAGGTCGATAAATATCTACTTCCAGGTACCTGTTGGCATTACTGACAGAGTTTTGCAGGAATTAAAAGATGGATATGTAGAAAGAAATGTCTGTAGGCACAGATGGAACTCTGTAAAAAAAAGAATAAAAAAATAAGGTCCCTAAGGAATTCAGGGTGCTCTTGGGTTCAGTGGCAACCAGGGGAGAGAGTTCAGAACAGTGTTTAGTGTAATGGCTACTCAAGCCCCACTGTACGTACCTACTTCTTTTGCTGTGTCTAGCCTGTGGGGATGTGCTAAATTTCATTTTGCGGTCACCCTTGTTTTCCTCTTCTCCATCTGAGAACGATAATTTTTAGAAAGAACGCTGGATGTCATATCCATTTTTGGTGCATGGGATCTTAAAGGAGATAGACTGTGATGTGAATTCCTAAACACTGGTTGTGATCCAAGCTCATGTTCTTTGCTTGTTTGTTATTTTTACTGGTACCTCTTTGGCTGCTTCTAGCTTGTGTGTTACTTTTTCTGCTCATTTCCATAAATAAAATGTTCTTTCTCTGCCATGTTGCTGTTCCCCCTGATTATTTCCCGCTGTGGCCTTGGTGTAATAGTGTTTCTTCTTTTACTTAAAACAGCATGCAATTGCATTTTGAGTTAAGTTAATGGGGGATGGAAAGGATGTAGCCAAATCTCTACAGGACTCCCCGAGTCTCACCGCAGCATCTCTACACAACCTTTCTATGGGTCTGGCTCAGTTTTTCTGCCGATTTCTGTTGGCTTTGTTTATTACCTACCAAAGTAGAATATTTTGTAGTTCGCTTGCTATTTAATGAAATGCCCTACAGTAAGTTGGATTTCTAGCATTAGCTTCCAGGGAACCAGTAAGAGTCCAGTTATTGTTACTGCTATTGGGGCTGTATTGGTTCTTTGCCATCATTAAAAGAATAAAGTATTACATCTGCTACCCTTGCATTACAAAGCAGCTACATAAAGCTCAATGTGAGCTTTATTATCTGTTGGACTTCCCATAATGTCTAGCATACAATACAGTGCACCTATTTAGCAAAAAGGTTCCTTCTGCAATTGAACCTTCTCTTAGAAATAGAAAAGGATTTTCAGGCTGTGAATCTGCAGGTAGTAATTTTAATAGCCACTAATGTGAATTAATAATTCTAATAGCCTCATTTCTGATGCATTATCAGAATACTGGAGAGTGGGTTGCCATGGCTGCTATATTTTATCACTCACAGCTGTGTAAACTCTTTTAGGCCAGCCTTTTTTTTTTTCTTTACTAAAAAAGCTTTCGTGTGACTTCTCACTGGGGTTGTTCTTAGAGGCCTCATTCAGCATGGACTAACACAGCTCCTAGGAAAGTATTTTTTACCCCTCTGGGAGAGTGAGCCATATTATTAGCAGCTTAGAAAAAATTCACTATCCAGGGAAACATCCAAGGTAAAACCAGTTGTTATCACGCCAGTGTATTTTTCATTAGGAATGCATGGTCTGCCCAATACTCTTCAAGAAATTCAATTGCCCAGTGGAATAACCAGTGAGACAGAAGAATATATTCTGTTTGCCAGGATGCAGCAAGCTCCAAAAAGCACAGCACATTTCTTGATTTGTGAAACTGTTATATGAGGGTGGGATTTGCATGGATATAAATTTCAAATATTGAATTCTTTGTCTAATAGCAAACCAAATCTTCAAGTATGAGTAACCTCATTCCTACTTGGCAAAGCACTTGAGCACGTGGAACTTCAGTTCTTGCTTAAAGTAAGCCCTTAATTGCTGCTTGTATTAGTTGCTTATCTAAAGTAAAAAGGTAAAAGCTCAGGAGGCACAGTACTCACTGCACAGGGCTTTTTATCTTCGATATTTTATTTATTAAAATAAAATAATTCCTGTACCATTTGTGGGCAACTCAGTGGTGGCGTTGGTTTACGGAGCATCTTCATCATGTTGGTTAACATCACCAGTCCATCCATACTTATAAATCTTTTAAAAGCAGTGTTGCAAACATTCATGTTCAGGATACCCTACCAGATTTGTACGATAGTTATACTTCAATATACTTCAACAGTCTAACCTGTTAATGGGTGGACCTTAAAGTGGAAATTTGCATCTTGTAATGAGACAAACTTTCAATGCCTTATCTGAAGAACATCCAGATCTCTGCAGTCAGGAAAACACCTCCAAATCTCACAGCAACAGACTTCATAGAGATAACCATGGTATTTCCCAGAAGTGCAAGGACGGCCTTTCTCACAGAATTTCAGCACTGCTATTTCTGATTCTGGATTCACGAAATGAGACAGAGGGACATGGGACATTTTAAAAAATATAATTCAATGTCTTAAAAATCCCCCTTTGCTCCTGTTTTGGTGCTACAAATAGACAGAGGGAGAGAAAGGGATTCACCTACACTCCGGTGCTTTCTGTACATCTAGATGTACTTTACCTCAAGATTCCTACTGAACACTTGGCAGGCAAATCCCATTCTAGTATGCTAGGAAGGGCTGCAATACTTGCTTATCTGGGAATGAGGTGCATTCTCAGAAACCTCTCTGTATCATTACTGTTTTGGGAAGGTGGGAAGAAGACCTTTCCCTGCAGCTCAGGGCTCTGTGAGGCAGATTGTGCTGCCCTTCAGTAGATACTACAATTTGCTTCCCAGCCTCTCTGCTCTCATTTGCAGCGTATTCACTTTCACATGATGCCTCATTTGCTTTCACAGTTGTTAAAAGTCACCTCAGTTTTTGTACTTACAGTTAATGTACATTTTGTACCCTTAAAACCCTAAAAGGATGACCATGGCAAAGCCGGGATTAAAAATCTTTGATGGATGACATTCTTCCTCTTCACAGAAAACATTTTGTCTGTTTAATATTAGGACAGTTAGAGAAAATTACATCTCTCTAAATGTCCCAGAGTGTGTCCTTCGTTATGATGAATCACACCAGCTACATAAGGCAGGTAGCACAGCACTAAAACGGATCCTCACATGGCACATCTTACCAACAGTGTCTCCCCTTACGTGGACTCCACAAGACTATTTTATGTAATGTAGGTATAATATACACAAACCTACACACACACACACACACACATACGTACAATTAATTCGAAATATAAACTACTATGAACATATCCGAGTTTTAAATATAGAAAAATACTCGTTTTTTTTTTTTTTCTTGATTCATTCTGCTTCTTAAAAAAAATGTTGATAATGGAATTCTTTTAGGTTACAAAATACTATCTTTCTATAGCAAATATAGATACCCACACACTCTCCTTCAAGAAATAAGTATATAATCGGATTAGAAGATATTTCAGATTTGGACAACTCTAATTAAATTACTTCTAACTTTTACTGGCCTCTGTGGATCAAACTCTTCTTGACCTTCACAGTCCATCAATATAAGCAAAAGCAAAGAAAAAAAAAATCGTCTATCTCAAAAAAAACCCTTTTTCTTATTAAAAAAAAAGCTTGTGGTTGGGTAGATTTGCTTGCCACTTGACCTCATCGTGCATTAGCATTAGCTTAAAAAAATGCACCTATTTTTTTACATTCACTTTCTTCCATGATACAAACCCTGTGTAAAGAAATTTCTCGTGTATTCTGGTTTTCTTTTGCATACATCATTTACTATCTTCCAAGGTAAGGAATTTAAATGTATGCTGATGCCTTTATCATCTTGACAGTTTAAGGATAAAAGTTCTGTCCAATGTGATGAACAAAAGACTTTTCCCTTTAAATGTATAAAGTAGAAGACATTTCCTCTCCATCTCTTAGAAGATTAAATGCCACATATTATTTTGCATAACATTTAGGAACTCTTTTACTTGAGAAGCCTAGAATATATGTCTTTGAGGTCCTATTCTGATCCTTTCTATTTACATAGTGTAATTGTAATCTGATCGTGCATCTCCTCAGTTGCCACAGTAATGAATGAGGACATACTCTGCCGGAATTCTGTCCTTTTGATGTAGATGATGTGCCTCAACAGTAGGCAATTTAAGGCTCTGGAGGTAGGACTGCATATTTAGTTGCTTGGCTCCTGCTGTGCGTATTATGTGCTTAAGACTTCCAATGTTAGCATTTATATGGAAACAAAAAGAAATCAAATGTTTTAAAAATTATCTGTCTTTTATGAATTAAATTTAATTACAGCAATGCCAGAATGCATTAAAGTGAAGGTTGCTGCTATGAAACCACATAGCCAGAATCAAAACAGTTTTCAGTCAACAATGTACAACCACTATACGAAATTCAGTCTTGAAGTAAGCACACGCCATCTCAATTAGAGCCATGACATACTGTGTGTCTCAAGACTGATTTTTTCCCACTAATTTTTGTGTAATTTAATGAGTGCATCTGGAAGAAAAATGCAGTCTAATGCCTTTATCCCATGTGTAGAAATGATTCATCATAAGCTTCACACTGTCACTGCTGAGGATACTGCATTGACCTTGGATGACCCTGGTTCAGAAGAATGACCCAGCCTCAAAAGTTGAGAATTGTTCATCACGTCACATTTAGTAAAGTGCAAAATATTTTTTTTGACTGATTAAAAAAATTTAAAGATTCTGCGGGGTTTTGAAACTTCACTGAGAACAAAAGCTACTTTTTCTGCTAAAAAAATAAAAAATATATTTCTAATTTTTTTTTTTTTTACTATTCAGAAAGAAGATGCTTGCCTGTAAAAATGAGACTTTTCACCAAAGTGCAAAGTCAGAGCATTTCACAATTTTATTTTAATTCACACTTACAACTTGTTGGAGAAAAAAATCTTTCCTTGCTGGGAGAAATATTACTGTCTTTCCCTGAGAAAAAAAAAAAAAGAACCTTAACAAAATGAAAAATGGCAAATCAGGCAAACTCGAGGTTTGTCTTTTGCAACAGAGACTTCACAAAGGCATATAACTTGGAAAAATAAAAGATAAATAAATCATTCCTTCACTTCTGTAACTCACAATTCTTTTCTGCTTCTCTAGATGCTACTCTACACTTAGCTGTCTTCTTTTCTCCCGATATGTCTTCCTCCTTTCTACTCTCTTCTCCCTCATCAAGCAATTGAAAACATCTTTACCTCTTGCCCTGAGGGAATTCAACCATTTAACGTAAAATTACCCAGGGATTCTCCAGATGGAATACACGAGACATTTCCTAAAATACCAAGTGAATGCTTTCTATGCATGGTGAGAGGAGAAAATAGTCAGTTCCTGATCAGTTCCAAAACTCACCCAGCTACAGTGTGATGGATGTTGGTTGCATGAAGCCTCAGATGCCTTCCTAACCACTCACTCCTTAATCCTCTCTCTTCCTTTTTCCCTTAAATGATCAATATCACTGTAAAACCTAACTATACACGCACCATTCTTTTGCTGTCTGCACCATGAATAACAAAGAAAAATTTGTCATTAACCTTCTGTTCTTCCTAATTTGAATCTAAGCACAGCTAACACAAAAGGAGTTTCTCAGCAATGCCCATAATGACTGTTGAATTAACCCCCGTGGAGATGGGCCCATTAGGTGCAGCCCAACGTTGCAGTCCATGTGAGTTGGGGTTCTCCTACAGGCTGTCTCTTGGGCAGCCCTGCTAACAAGCCACATAGCAGTCTGGGAATGTCACCAAATATTTCTTTCTTTGTTTCAGAGACCCGATTTGTAAAGTATTCTCCATAAAATAATAGTAAACAGAGATGTGGGAGCAGTGGGAAAATCCGCTATAAAACTTCCATTAGTAAATGAAAGTGGCTGTCACAATCATGTGAAAAGTTCAAGGAGGCAATCTTGTTAAACAGCCATTTTGCATAGAGAAATTTATACTGCTATAGACCTTTTCAAATAACTTTGATGTTTTCCAGAACAATTTATGAATGCTGAGCTTTGGAAGAAGAAAGATCAATCCACCACAAAATAAAGTTGGCTAGCAATGGACATTTGGTCACAGCTCAGACACTCCATATTCATTTATAACACACTTCCATACAACTCAGTAGGGATTTCTCTCTACTGAAGAGCTCCACAAGCTTCTTTAATTCCATTTCATATTTGGAGTTCTTTTAAAACATCCCTGCAATCACATTAAATGCTCCAGCAACAGTGTTCCTAACACAGATGACAAATTACTCTTAAATGAACAGTGCCAAAGCCAATGCCCTCACCACAACTAAAACAGTGTGTTTTCATTTGCATTGCCCTCTGAACCCTTCAAATTTGTCCTTGTCTTGAGGCGACCAGGCTTCTGAGGTTAACATTCATACTTAGAACTCTGAATTTCTTGACCTACACAGCTTCAAAAATTGCAAACTTCAAAGACAAAGGACAAAAAAGCAGAGTTTTAATCTGTCTCCTCAGCCAGTCATCTCCCATGTATCTCAATTTAACAGCCAGTCCTCAAAAGTATACAGCCAAACCAGCCAAATACAGATAACAAAACTTTAGACCAAACACCAGTACACAGGTCCCTTTAAAGGTACTACGCAAACAGTACTTACCCATGTAGCGGGCACGCGTGACGCTGAAGGACAGGGTAAGGGCAACCAGTTTCCTTTGTGGCAGACTTATAATAAATAAGCTGTAAAAACACCCCACGTATGATACCAGTTATTGGCAGCTTCATTACGCTGTTACACATCTGTGTCAATGAACGGCCACGTTGTCTGTCTGCTGGGTCTCTGGCCCCCTCTCTTGCTGTACCCCCAAGGTGTCTCCTCCCTGGTTGTCCTGGGGGTCTCTGCCGCAGCCTTGTCATCGCTTTCTGCTAAATATGTCCTTATCCTAGAGCCACGGGTAATTTGCTCTGCCCAACCATAGTGGTTCAAAGCATGTACATATACAGGATATTTTTATTTATTTACAGGTATTTCTCTCATTATTGCATTGTTGAGGGGTTTGAATTTGGTTCTGTCCAGGTTACAACCATCTCTTCCTTTACAGGGACATATTCGGGTAACTGCGGTCTTATGATTCAGTTGGGTAAAACTGTACAGTGCCTGACCTGTGTTGGCTGGTTACTGCTATGTGCCTGCTGACTGGACAGTGTCTTTCGAATGCTTTGATCTTGCCTCATCAGATACTGACTTTCTGATAATTATTTGCAAATAACCTTGCTGTAACATGCAAATGTTTTTGATAAACACTTAAATGCTATAATGATAAGTAGCAGGATCCCAGCCTGTATTATTAACAATACAATAAGTGGATGAAATAATACATGTAATAGTTTAGATGCTGTGGAACTGTAAGATATATAATGCCATAATAAATCACCATATATTGTTTCAAGTTGTGATGCCCATGTTGTGACATTTTGCTGGATTTGTTCAATCTTTTAATTTTGCTGGAATTCTGTTATTGAATAATTCACTGGAGACGTAGGTATAAGATTTTTTCCATAATTTCTTCCATCTATTGGCCCTGTTGGAGTAGTTTTAAACCAGCCTAAAGCCTGTGGGTTATTTTAAATTACTATGATGGCAGAATTGTATGTTTGCTTATGCACTTGCATCCATCTGACTGAGTGCACAGAGCACCAAACATCTTTGGATAAACTTTGGTTTTCAATTACAAAGTGTGGTCTAACTGCCAAGATACCACATGACAAAGTACACAAAGTGTGTGCTTTTTCTAGACCGAAAAAGATAACTTTTGCATTGAGTGATTCTTCATGGTGATGGATATTTGCTGCTGTTTTCCTGAAGCAGGAGAACAATTGTTGGACACCTCTGAAGTTACTTGATTAGCTCCTTGAAAACAAAAGAATCTACTAAATTGGTGCATGCTTGCATATCATACAGATTTATAGTGTTTTGATTATCAGTATATCTCCACAGTTAGGGAATTTGTGGCCTCTACCATTTCTTAGCATTTTTTAAGACAAATGTGAGGCCATTAACTTATACATACTTATTTTAAAATATTCCAAACATAACACTACACAAACCATCCTCTTTCCCACTCATAATGATGTAAAGCTGCATGTAAAGGTGTGCAACCTTCTGAAATAAAATTTGCCAAAACAGACATTTCTGCATTTTCACTTCTTTTAAGCCTTGGAAAATTATATTTTGTAACAAGCTTTGCATACCAGCACATCACACAGGCCAGGTCATAATCCAGATGGATTCTTCTGCTGTTTTTATAACACCTGAAACTAATGAAGAAGTGGAGGTTAGAAAGAACATGGGTCTCCTTCGTTTTATTCTAAAATGTGTAAACTTTCATTTCCCTGTAGAAATCCTTTCATTGTGTCATTTCCCATCAATGATAAATGCAAATGCATTAGATATGGATGCGAGATCTATACAATTTAATGTTCCACCCACTACTCCTACCCTTCTCAATAAAGTACTTAGGTCTCTATCTTTCCATTCTACTCATATATTTTTTAATACATTGTCTGCATGGGTTTAGCCCAAGATATGTTCCAGCTGACAATACAAAAATTTGTGTTGAAAGGAATATTTAAGTTGATTTTTATGGTATACAACTCTTTACCCTAAATTTGAAAAAAACCCTCTCAGATTTCCATGGTGGTTTCAAATAGATAGGCTTCTCTCCATGGATTTCACACCCCTTCAAGAATAAAAATCAATCATTTAATTCCTCACTGTATTCCTTTCCTGTTTCTCTTGCCATCCCATGCTTTTGTCTGCAGTGTCTTTCAGGACCAGGTTAGCATTTTCATCCCGGTTGCTGAATATACAGATGTTTCTATTACAGTCTGATCCATGATCCTGTTTACCTCTGAATTTTTTTGATGCTTTAGCCACTGATTAGAGAAAGTTACCACTTGAATAGTTCCCCTCCCCCCTCGCCCCCCATTATTAGCTTGGTAGGTTTTTAAGTCTCACATCCTTCTTTTAAAATTTCTTCAGGTCTTCAAATAATATCTACAAAATTCTCTGATTTCATTGTTGCAGGATTTACTGGGCTTAGTCATCTTCTCAGCCTGGTTTAGCCCTTCATACACAGCTAGTTTGAAACCCTCATTATAGGTATTCCCCAATGTTCGCAATCACTAGCCTGGCTGCAGTCCCCAGTAGTTTCTTTGGTTTTTTGGGGGGTTTTTGGTGTTTTTTTGTTTGGTGTCTTTTTTTTGTTTGTTTGTGGTTGTTTTTTTGTTTGGTTTTTTTTTTTTTTTTTGTGTGTGTGTGTGTGTGTGTATATCCCTTGGCCATTTTAATTTGCTCTTTGTTCTGCAGTGTGAAACAACTTACCAACAATTTACCAGCACCTTAAATGCACTGTCAGACCTGTCAAGTTCCCTTCCTTAATACAGTTTTACCTTTTGGTTTACATTTTGCATTTTTGAGTAAGTAAAGCCCAGCCAAACTTTGTTGAGGCTGCTTTATCAATTAAAGATTGTTCTTCACTGTTTAGTCCTGGATATTCCTCCAGTGCTACTAACCAATTTGTATGTTTTTCTTGTTTAAGGATGCTAAGTCCTTTTTCAGTTGTTCTAACATGATTGGTGTCCAATTCTGTTTCAACAGTGATTTGTTCATTTGTCCTTGGTTTGGAAATTAATTCGGTGATCACTAGTTTTACTGTTTCTTGAGATTGCTTTAATGTTACTAATTTGCATTCTCTTCTTAATGAAGAGATTGCATTAGATTCTTGTGGAATTTCATTAAGTTCTACAAAATTTGGGTCATACCAGACATCTCCATCCAAGTTAAGTTATTCCCCACTTGTACAGCTGCTGCAATACCTATTTTTGATGCTTATTTTTTAAAGTTGGTATTTAAAAAAAATGTTTTCAAACTGTCGTATTTTGTGGTAACAGCACGTGATCAGATTTCTTCTCTGATTCCTCTTTTTATCTTCCAGTGCAACTTGAAAAGTAGCTTAGGCTTCACTTAATTTTTTGGTTTAGCTCTTTCTTCTTCTTATGGGAATTGGTTACTCTTTTTTTTCTGTATTTTGTTCCTTTTTCTAGAAACCTCAGCATTTCTGCTGCTCAGAATCTTTTTGTGTTACATTACCTGGGTTTATTTTCTTCTGTCTTCTGTTTCAACTCCCATAGTTCATCTTCCGGGCTTTGCTTCTAATTGTATTTAATCTTCTTTTGTTTGATCTTCAGCTTCTTTTATTCCACTTTTTTTTCTAAATTATTCTTTTATCCCATTTTTTGTTTCTTTGGCTTCTTTGGTTTTATTTTCAGTGTCTTCTATCCTACCTCTGATTTCTTCTCCTGTACACTGCAATACCCAAATGGCTCATCATTTGAACCCATTGGATCCTTGTAACTGAATTTCTCATTTCGTATTAACAGTTAGGCTTCAAGAATTCATTCTGCATTTTCTAATGACCCATGGAAAACATCCTCTGTCCATGGATTTGGACCTCATTGTGGCATCTATGATTCTAGTTGAGAATTCACTTTTCTGTGTCCTAGAGATGACGAAACAAAGGTTGTGATCCTTTCAATCCATTGCTCAATCTTTACTGTTCCATGTCTGTTTACTACCTCTTGGCTAACTGATTCCCAATTACATAGGCTGTTTGGATACTTAAAACTGTTATTACCAAATGCTGAGGGTGAAAAGACAAATGTTTCAGTTACGAACTTGGACTGTTGGGGTGAAATTGCAGCTAGATCATGAGAGCAAGATAGGGGATGCTTCCTTCCTTGCGGCAGATTTTCAGTAGTACCCAATTTCCCAGATTGCCTATATCCTCCATCAATTGCTGCTTGTAGAATTAACAGCCAGTCCTCAAAAGCAGGTAACCAGATCAGTCATGCACAATCAGGTACCAAAACACAGTTATGTTTATGGTAGTAAGACAGTATTACCATAGGACTAAGTACTATCGTGCTACTATCATAGCACTGACACAAGAGTTCAGGATAGGATCTGAGCCATATGTCCTGCACACCTGATTCTTAAGTACGGGATAAAGGCAACCAATTGCTTTTGTGGCTGTCTTATAGATAGACTTTAAAGGTACTCCACCTATGCTATCCATTATCACAGAATCACAGAATGGTAGGGCTTGGAAAGGGACCTCCAGAGATTATCCCAACCCTCCTGCCAAAGAAGGTGCACCTAGAGCAGGTTGGACAGGAACACATCCAGGCAGCTTTTGAATATTTCCAGAGAAGGAGACACCACAACCTCTCTGGGCAGCCTGTTCCAGTGCTCTGTCACCCTCAAAGTAAAGAAGTTTTTTCTCATGTTGAGACAGATTTTCCTGTGTTCCAGTTTGTGCCCCTTGCCCCTTGTCCTGTTGCTGGGCATCACTGAAAAGTGTCTGGCCCCATCCTCTTGGCACCTGCCCTGTAAATATTGATAAGCATTGATGAGATCCCCTCTCAGCCTTCTCCAGGCTAAACAGACCCAGGTCTCTCAGCCTTTCCTCATAAGAGAGACGCTCCAGTCCCTTGGTCATCTTTGTAGCCCTCCACTGGACTGTCTCCAGTAGTTCCTTGTCTTTCTTGAACTGGGGAGCCCAGAACTGGACACAGTACTCCAGATATGGCCTCACCAAGGCAGAATAGAGGGGGAGAATAACTTCCCTTGACCTGCTGGCCATGCTTTTTTTTTAATACACCCCAGGATACCATTGACCTTCTTGGCCACAAGGGCACATTGGTCAACTTGTTGTCCACCAGGACTCCCAGGTCCCTCTCTGCAGAGCTGCTTTCCAGCAGGTCAACCCCTAACCTGTACTGGTGCATGGGCAGCTTCATTAGGCTGCTACACATGTCTGCATCAATGACCATCCATGTGTCTGTCTGCTAGGTCTTTGACCCCCTACTCTTCCTGTATTTCCAAGGTCTTTGCTCCCCAGCTTTGTGTTTGCTTTCCTAGAGCCTTATCCTAGAGCCACTGGAAGTTTACTATGCCCAGCCGTGGTGTTTCAAAGCACATATGTATATGCATATGTAATACTTCCTTGACTTGTCATTGATATCTATCTAATTCTGGTAATGTTATTATTATGGATTTGGATTTGGTTCTTTTCAGGTTGTAACACCCAGAAGAGTAAGTACAGAATATTTTCACTAAAAATGAACAGTGTGGAACTGTGACACATGGGCATTAATCTGTCAGCAATTACATCGGACACAGAACAGAACAAAGTTGGGAAGCTGTAAGAAAACATGAACCCTATCTTTTTTAAAGGAAAAGTGGACTGGACACAAATTGAAACCTCTAATCAGAATAAGTAGGTTGTTAATCCATGATTTTTTTTAAGGCAGAAACCTGGGGCAGGTTGAAATAATATGTGGAGGCCAGCTCTGAAGAAAAGGCATTATCCTTGTTCAGTTTCAGAGGGACCCTCCATGACATAGGGCGAAAAATCCAGGATCACAAGTTGCTCATATAACTGTGGGACTGTTGGCAGCATTTTCAGAGAGCTTTGAGGGGTGACCTACTGGAGGCAGACAGATTTCTTATGAAAAAGCATGTCTGGGTTCACCAAAAGAATGTAAGCGAGGGGACAGTTAGCAAATAGCATCTGTACCAGTGGCTACAGTAGCGCCAGGCTGTCTTCGGGGCAAAAAGATCAAACACAAATTAATAAGCTGGACCATAAGAGACTCTCTGTTCCTGTGAATTTTGTCTCACAGGGTTAATGTTAGTGGTATGTGAGTTAAGCATAACTACAGTTTGTTCTATTTTACTTTCCTTTTGTTCTTTTATTCATAGTAAGTATTGTATTTTTGCAGTGTTTGAGGTTCGGCAATCTACCAACCTACCTATCTATTTTGAGTGATGTCATATTTCTAACACTTGCTTGGCATTTGTTGCTCAGAGAAATGCAGGCTGAGATCCACCCAGCCTTGGACAGTTTGCGATGAGGTCTGAGAGCTTACAGGTGAATATAGTAATATGGTCTTGAGCTCAGAGAAATGAACTTACAAGGTTATAAAGGGACAAAAATGTGTTTTGTCATGCGTGCCAAACATATGATTCATACTTGCTATTGCCTGGATAACTGCTTGCACTGATTTATCCCATATATTTGTTTTCTGTCATATAAAAACAGGAGTATCCTTACATTTGACTGATAATTTTTTGTAGGCTCACTGAAAAACTCTACCATTTTTACAGACAGAAGGAACTCCAGTGTAATTATCAGTTCACATAAAAACATAAACAGATGCCCCATAGCAACACATATTTTATTGCTGAGAATGTAGATTTTGTAAAAATATCCGGCAACAGTGCTGTGAGTAAGCAAGACTTGCGTGACTAGCATTCCAGATGCCCTCATGATATGGGCACTGGATCTGATTTTCAGCAGTATTATAGTTTTTACTCGTCTTACAGGGAGAGTTGGGTACTCTGGACTTCCAAAACCTCAGTCTGTTTCTTTGGTGGGTGAAAATGTGGCACCAACAGAAAACTGTAAAAACTCTCCTGGGTGAGGCTTTTATTGCTGAGCCAGTGCTGGCTACCACTTTGGGTGCAGCAGTTGGAGTGGCGCTGAGCTTCAGCTGGTCATGCAGCAGCGAGGCAGAGCTTATTACCTCAGGCATGGAACAACGCTAATGTAATTATACAGCTTTTAGGACTAGAGCTAATATTTCCAACAGAAATCAGAGCTGTGTTGTACCAGACTGGCCAGTGCTAGCTCAAGGATCTCTTTGTGAAGGAGGATAAAGATTATCTCTTCTGATGGATACAGGGCTAGATATCTTCATCTTTGGTGCCAAGGCCTGATGCTAGGCAATGATGCTACTGATACTGAGGCTATCAGCAGATCTCACTGCAAGTGATAGACATGGGAAAGAAACCTCTCTTTTGGAACTATGGTGGCTAGGAATAGTTTTGTTTTTGTTTTTGTTTTTGTTTTTTTTTACTTAAGAATTAGATTGAAACTAACATCATGATATAATTCTGAAAGCTAAGACTGGAGGCAGGTTGCTAGGCCTGAGTCAGGAATAGCTAAGCTCTGCAGTATCACTTTGGCAAGAAAGGTGCTCAATTACCTGATAAAATCACAGAGATGGAGAGAAGGAACAAACAGAAAATCTCTGATGGGTAGAATACCTTTCTGAAAATGCTGGTTCTGGTTTGCTTCCATCGTGTATTCTCATACAACTCGTTCCACTGAAAAGAAAAAAAAATAGAGAAACAGCTTTCATGAGTAACACAGCAAGACCGAGTCATTTAGCACAGGTAGCACAGCTAATTTCAGAGTTATCAAGCTGAACAATGTTCCTTTAACTGAGCTAGAACTATCAAACCCATTTTGTTGTGGGCTTTGTACCATCATATCCCAATTATTGAGCTATTTCTGGGGCACGCTTTTCCGTTACTGTCTGGGATATTTTGTGCAATTCTTCCACTGCACCAAGAAATTTGCTGGGTCAAGCAACACATACGTTTTCCTGTCAAACAAACAGATGTGCCCATCTGCTCACCCTTTAAAGGCATACTCTGTCTCAGCTTTACCTGACTAATACTTGAGGCCTTGGAAACATTTTGGAGATAAGGAGTTAAATAAGAAGTGAACTGTTATTTCACTGGGACATCACAGCCAGACAGTCTGAACAGGCCTTCTGCTTCAGGTCACTTCTATTCTGCTCATGCCTGCATGGATAGAGTGCATCTCCATCTGTCCTTGCCGAGGTGGAAGTAGCAGAATATTTTGCCCTACTTTCTAAGATACAGACATAGAATTACTGTGTTTTTCTGGGTACTCTTTAACCCCAGTATATCTTTGCAGATCCTGGCATAGCAACTGAATAGTGCATAGGACTTTTTTTACAGATTCCAAGTACAGGTGATGCCCATATCTCCCATAATTTTATCTACCTGATAAGGGACAGTGAAAATGTAGTAACACAAAAGCAATTTACATTTATGCAACGTCTTTCAATCACAGAGCTGTAGAATCGTAGGACTACCAAGAAGTGTGAAATTTCATTTACTGTGTCCCTGCCCAAAGGCCACATTGGCTATACTTGCCATTCTTGGCAGGTGTCTTCTCCTTCAAGAAGTCCAGTGATACAACACATTATCCCCAAGAAATCTGTTGCATTTCCCTGTTTTTTATATCACCAGAACATAATTTACTCGCATGTAGCTTTAGTCTCCTTTTCACTTTCACCTGAAGCTTGAAATTGTGTTGCACCTCAGTCTTCTCTGCTTTAGGCTGTACAACCCTTCTTCTGTCAGTCTTCCTGAGAAATCGTATTTTCTGAACCTCTGATTGTTTTTGTTGCTCTCCTCAGGGCTTTCCGCAATTAGTCCACAGCTTTTTTTGTAGTGTAGTAGCCGAAACTAGAAGAAATGCTTTTTCTAAGTCCCTGTCATTGCTGAAGAGAAGTGACAGATTACTTTATGTATCCTATAGGCTACATTCCTGCTTATACATTCATATCCTAGTAAAATACAGTTTGTACAGATGAATCTAGAGAATCTAATATGGAACATTCATTAAATCATGCCACAGCTATGTGATGCACAACACCATTGCTGTTTTTGTTTTAAAGTTATGTTGTAAGCAAACATCTTTTTTTTTTTTTGTCAAGTAAACATCTTGCCCAGTTGTTACACAGTGAATCAATACCAGCAACATCCCAAGAGTTCTGCTTCCTATTGCCTGAAGGTAGCCTTAAATCACACTACAAATGCCAAGCCTGATCATTATTAATTCTGAGCAACCTTCAGTCACACAATTAGTTCTCCTGGAGTTAGCGGGATTCTTCACACAAGGAGGATGACTACCATGAAGCTGGCCAATGGATTAGCCCTATTTAATTTTGAATGAATATCAACCTGTGTGAACTCTGAGGAAGAATAAATGCCCAAATAACCAGGGGTGGCAAATGATACAGCATGTTGTATATATCGTTCTGATATATCCACCCTGTAACTGAAAATCAAGGATTTACACACAGTGTCTGACTGAAGCTTTCAAAGAGCTTGATAGAAGCTTTATTCCCTTTAGCTTTTCATGCAATTTGAGTCTCTAAGACAATGCAGAGGTCCCTGCCCTAGCTGGAGGTTTGGTGGTTATTGATAAGACATTAGGAGAGAGCAGACATTAATTATCTGTGCTTATAATTTAAATTCAGTTTTTTAAGCATTATAGCATCTTGTCATTAAAAATATAGATGCTGAATGACTGGAGTCTAGAGCCCCACAGAACTCGTCAGCAGATTTCATGGTAGGTATTCCCTTTGGAATCAATTAAAAACATCTTCTACAAATCCGTTTCTTCTTATCCTCATTTAAAAGGAATACACAAACAGCATATTTAGGCAAAGGAAAAAAGGCTTTAACATCAATTACATCAAATTAGGTAAAGATTCTCTAATAAATTGCTAAGCTTGCCACCATATGAACGTATTTAACTGAAACCTTGACTTGATAAATTCGAAGTATTCACTTTGTGCCATGAAAATAATTTTCATGGGTTTGATGGTAAGCCTTTCACTGTTTAGGGAATGAAAAATAGACTTAATATTGAAATCAGTCCTCCAGACCAACTCTATGCCGTATTCAGAGGATACTACCAGCAAAATGTCTGATTCTGCAAGTGCTTGAACATTTCGGCCTCTTAATTTCTGTGACTAATGAAACTCAAAGGTTATTTGTTTGCCTCAATGTTTATAAGCTCATATCTGTACAGACCGAAGTCATCAGGGCTGTTCTGGGCCTCATCTACTTTAGCTAAATTGTGATTGGTCCTGGAGTACTAGCAATGACTGAAATAATAGCAATACATCACCAGTTTTGGCTTGAGAGACTAGAAATTATTTTTCTCTTGCAAGCGGCAATTTCTTCCATTGGCTGGAAGACGGGCACAAAGGCCCATATTCTGGGACAATCTAGAGTTGAGCAACGACTGCTCTGGCAGCAACCAGCTTTTGCTCAGGTCCTTGTGTAACCAGGAAGCAGCCTCAGCATGACCAGGGTGGGCTGAGGGGGCAGATCAGACGTCGCCCCGTTGGTTCTTTATGCTACACTATTGTCATTAAGGAACTGTGCTTGTTGACAATTGGAACAGCCTCCCTTACTGGCTTTAATTTCAAGGTAATGGCTCTGAGTTCAGGGTGGTGCTCCCCAAAGCACGTCTGATTTCTATGGTCCTGGCTTTATGGAGTTGAAATCCAGCGTCTCAGGGAAGTCTGCTCCAAAAGGAACAAAGTTTTTATCTTTTTTTAGGTAATTAGGCCATGGAGCATAGAATTGGATAGATTAATCCCATAAATAAAGAATTTATATTAATGAGGAATGGATATTATGGCAAAAAAGACAAATGGAGAATTATATTGCAACAAAATTATGTACTGAAAGCAGTGTTGAAGCTCCAGGGTATTTGTCTCATCAGTACAATGCATCTAAATAATTGTTAATCTTACATACATTTGTGGAACAATTAAAAAAAATCATGCCAATGTGCTTTTTAAGAAACAAAATGTAACCTAAGCCTGATAAATTCCATCCGTTTATTAAATCAAGGCTTACGATTACTATCAGGGTTTAGTATATTTTAGGACTAAGAAAAAGTCCTTCAGTACAAAAAGTCCAAACAAGGTTTATTCTTAAAAAAGAAAAAGCCCAATCCCTTCAATACTCTTCTCTTCAAAGTTCTCTTAGAGTAGACGTGCTTCCCCCTTGCCTCCCCTTTTCCTTTTCTCAAGGGTCTGCTGAAGACATTCTTTACTGTCTACACCCAGGATTAAGAAAATGACCTGGAAAGCAGTGACGCAGAAGATTCTCTCATGGGGAAAAGTGCTAGAAGAATCTCTAAAGAGTTTTGAGACTTATATATATATGCCACAATGTGTCAGCCAGTTTTGTCGAGCTCTGAACCATTGATCCCAGCTCTAGGCCTACGGGAATACTTTCAATACTTCTCTTCTTCTGGCAGCCCAGGGCAAATCATTGATGATCAGATATATCTGTTTCACAGCTTCCACACTTGTGCATGCTGAGATTTCTGCTTGACTAGTAGGGCTCACAAGTCTTGTGGATGTATGAACGCGGACAGTAGAGACTCATGGCAAAGGTAATTTTCTGGCCAGTAAAAAGGAGAAACTGTTACTTCTTCTGAGAGTTGTGATAAAAGGCTTCCATATCTGGCCAAGTATAGAAACTGGTGTGATAGGAAATTTCACAGAGCCACCACTGACCAGAGCACAGAGCAGGGAGTCAGGAGATTGAGGCCCTTGGTTAAATTTTGTCAGTGATCCTGGGCAAATCACCTCACCTTCATATGCTTCAGTCCTTAATCTATAACATGAAAAACAGATACCAAATGCTTTTAAAACTGGTTTGGGATTGAGTGGTAAAAAATAACTGATTATTAGAATCAGGAAACAAAAAGATACATGAAGCGGTTTAATGTTTATAAATATAACACAACCCAGGAAATAGCGTTTGTGATTAAAATAAAAATTAATCTTTGGCTTATACCTTCCCATGCTGTGACAATCATTCAGATATTAAATATCAGACACTGTTCTCACACACCCAAATATATAGCCACTGATTTTTATTTTTTTTTTGTCAAAATAATTCCCTTTTCCTATTACTTTCCAACAATTACATTCCTTATTATTTGCTTTGGTATTGAATGTCAAGAAAAAAGGCAGTCATAATCAGTTCTGTACACAGAGTCAATAAAAATAGTGTGTGCACAATGTGAGAAATCAGACTACTGTAACTGTCTTGATTGCAGTTGTTGATGCAGATATTAAAAATCATAAAATAGCATAGGCAGACTGTATTTCCCATTGAGGTACTCCTCATGGCAAGATTAACCTGCTAAACAGAGATGTCCATTTGAGACACTTTTTGAGGTGTCCAGGACAGCTACAAGAGCCAGCAGATACATATCATGATCTGCACATACTTACACCCTTCTGGATCAACAGCTGGAGACTGGGCAGTACACCCCAGTGCAATCTGCTTGCACATGTGAGCCTTAAAACCAAGATATTTTTAACTTTGAAAATATTTCTGGGAAGGATAACAAATACAATTCACATGTCACACTTCAAATGAGAAAGCTACCTTCAGTCCTTCAGCGGTTCTTGTCATATATTTCTTCTGTAAGACAGAAACATACGTCAATTAACCATCCCTGAAATATGGATCCAAATCAAGGTCTCTCAAAATGTGTTGTTAACAACACATACTGGTGGTGTGTTTCCATTGCATCAATTGTTTTAATGATAAATAACCCTCACAAAATGGAATGGTTTGTTGACAGACAAAAGCACAATCTAACAATGGACTATTTAGACTTGCAAATGACAGAACACTTAATTATTCCAAAATAACATTTTCCCGTTAGACTATGATCATTAAATCCATCATCCTTCAGTTTATATGCATGAAACATTTATCATGTCTTCTACAAACAGGAGTCAGTCATCTAAATATAGATTTTTGGACCATCCATTTCATCACGGCATTTCATCGAAAGCCTAGGATTTCATTTATTTTCAGTTACAGAGATAAAGTGTTTGTAAACGATGTGATAAGACCACAAAGAAAAGTGAAGTGAAATTCAGCTCCATACAAAGATGATAAATACAATACCTACTTTGAACACTGGGATTATTGTGAGAGAAAAATGAGATATCGGAAGTCAGTAGCTATGTTTAAGATAAGAACTTTTTTCTCCTGTGAATTTTTCATTAAAGTCAGGGCCAATAAAGAATTATCTGAATGATTCCAATTTTTAAAATGGCCGTTAAAGACATCAAACTAAAAAAACCCAAACGGAGAACATGTGGAACAAAAAGGAAGGAAATTCTGTGGTACTCTACCTCTTGTGCTGTGGAATTACTAAAGGACTGATTTTCACTTACTGAAAAAGCCTGGAAACATTTCTGTTGCATTAAAATGTGCTCTGTTCAGAAGAAGTGTGATTTTCAAATGCTCGTTCAAAACAACCAAACCAGAATCCTTTTCTTCAAACAATATCTAACCTGTGTGTTTCTGGGGGTTTCCAGCAGAAGGCTGAGCTTTCAGTTCAAAACCTTATTTGGGCAGTTTGCTTACACATATTTGGGACATTCATAAGAGCATTTAATCTGTACCTCTGGGCATTTTGGCTTCACCTTCACATGAGTTCACTTTGGCAGGATTTATTTCTTCCCTTGCCCCCACCCCTTCGCTCTCTTTTTCTATTTGGCAGAGTGGCAGCTTCTCTCCAAATCACTGCACCCAAGCCTATTTGAATGATTGTTTTTACTTCTGTAACGCAATCTAAATCATAACTATCATAATGAGAATGTGCTTGCATAATTCCTGTGGGACTTACTTTGCACAGACTGCAGAGTGGAGAGCATTCTTATTTTATTTGCTAAGGAAACAAAATTAGTTCTTTTCTATGTTTTTTTTTTATACTGCAACTATATAGCAGATGAACTTTTATTTCCTCTTTCTACCTGTTGTTTTTTTTTTTTCTTGATAAACAAAATCTTAAGAAGAGAACTAAATAAATAATAGATGTACAACATGTTCTTGGCTTCTGTATATGCCTACAGGTGTTCTTTCATCATAGTCATTTGTTTGGCAAAGTGGGAAAGTGCTTGCAACCTGAGTATCAGCTTGCATAATGAAATTCAAAATATGGCACAGAAAGGGAAGAAAACATTAAGTTTTGTATATAGTCTCCCTAGATGGCCCTTTTTGGAGGGGCATCTAGAGATTAAACACATATCTCTATCATACCAAAAACTGTATTAACAGAATGTTAGGATTACAGAATGGTTGAGGTTAGAAGGGACCTCTGGAGGTCATCTTGTCCAACCCTTTTAACAGAGACAAGGATTTAAAAGTGAGGAAATATGAGATTTCAGGTAGTCTACATAGCCTTAATTTGTCCTTCCCCTGAGTATGCATTTAAACAGAGATTTGATTATATGTGCTAAACTTATTTTTCTATTTGGCTCTCATATTATTTAATGTACTGGATTCGGAGAGCTCACAGAAGAGGAATTAGATATTGATGTTTTTTTAAGCTGACTGAATTCCCCTTGTGATGTCTTTAAGCCTTTTGTTTTTAATACACACTACTCAAACCTCTGTCACCAACAAAAGCATTACACTTCCTCCTGTGTATTTATATCATGATCAGAGGGTGAGACCTTATTGAAATACTTCAACTTCCAGTTCTCATTTTCAGTGCTTACAAAACTGTAGATTTCTACCTTACTCCCTCACACTGAGATTCTTGAAAGGACAATGTTAATTCAAGCACTTTCTCACTTTTGAATACTTCAGAAGTTAATGACCCTTCTATATGTTTACCGCTCATCCTTTTTACTATGCGGTTCCTTAAACTTGCTTGTAAAACACCCTGTGAGCAATATCCAATCCACCCGGAGGGTTTAGCAAAGTTCAGGTCAAAGTAGTTGGCTGCTGCAGTCATACAGACCTATCAGGGCAGCCCCCAACTGGTTTTGGGCATGTCCTTTTTAAGACACTAGACATTTGATATCTGTCATATAGATTCACTGTGAGATGAAGAAAAGTCTTAAGAATAGATGTAAGCACATTGATCCATAATGCAAGTGCTTCCTGATCTTTGTTGCAAGTGCTTTCTGTTGTCATTGCTTTAAGTAAAATAATCTACATTGTCCTTGAGAAGAGCTGAACTCTGAACACTACTGATAGGTTGGTCTATAGGGCTATCATTCCTAAATTATGCAATGTGCATGAATGACATTGTGAGTGGCCTTGGACTTGTTAAATATATATATATATGTGGGTGGGTAATCTTCACAGAGAAGGCAAATATACACTGTGCACAAGATGTCATAGTTGTATGAGAAGACAGCATGCTTCCTACAAATAGAGTATTTGGAGAATTTACATTTGAACAGAACATGAGCGTGTGAGAGTTTAGTTTTTTAGGAGATTACAGCTGGATCAGATTTCCACAGGAGTGACAGAAGATAAATCTTGACATCAAAGCAATTTCCTTACGGAGTTTCAAACTTTAGCTCCAAAACTTAGACATGCTAGAGTCTCTCAACATGATGGTTGCAAGAGTTCTTAACATGACTAAAAGGATGTATTTTTGCTAGCTATGTTCTTGGAATTATCTGGGCCATTTTAGTGAAAACTTTCCAAAAACAATTCAGTTAGAGACAGAACACACCATGGAAAATTTAAGCTGTAACAGTTAAATTTTAGCAAACTGTATAAGGAATTGAAAGTAAGTTCTTATAAAGGGGCATTAGCCAATCTTAGCTAAAGGCATTACTTCTTCTATGATGTATACACATACATGAGTAACTAATACATTTACTTTTGCTACGCATGTACATATATATTATATATGCATATGTATAGCAGGGAATTAGTGTAATAGTTTTTAATGCAGCTGGCAATCAGAAAGACACGGCTTTATGCGGGGCAGTAGCTTGTTCTTTTTAGGCAGAATCCTGATGTTGAACACTAACTTCCAAAGCCTCCAAATTTTTCACATAAATTTAGAGTTCAGGAAAAGTGTCAGCCCGATGCTTGTTAAGAAAGAAGTCCTTTGTTTGGGTATGGCACAGGGCAGCACAGAGAGCAGCAGCCCAAGCTTCCTATGTGACTCTATCAGATGTCTCATCCCTGACCTGGAATAGGGGGAAGGTGAAAGGTTAGTCCATTCTTCATGCTCATTCAGTACTTTGCGTCTCTGTTGAGTGCCAAAGGAGTATCAATTACTGCCAGTTGTGTGTTGCTTTTTGTAATGTGGACTCCTGTCCATTAAGAATTGGACTGAGGCCACAAAACCATCTCATTGAGCCTGTTGGAAAGTCATCTTGATGGCAATGGCTCTTCCATCATTTCCACAATTGTGGGGTTTGAAACAGGTACCTGGATTTAATGTATTTCATTATTTGAGTCATACAGCTTCCCAACTTTTCATTTGTGTTTGGAGAGGAGATGTCAGGGCAGGAACTCTCTCTACTAATACTGATAAAATAGAACGGTAATTACAATCTTTCAGTGCAGCCAGGATGCCTGGTAAATCTATGCTTTTCTAGTCAGGACCTTGTTGCAAGAAAGGTCATGAAACATTATTCAGATAAAATTGCTCTAGTCAGGCAGTGTATGCACATTCTTAATACTCCCTGCAACAATCTAATTTATGGGATACTGCAGTGAGAAACAGGCTGCGATGGTGCTAGTGAAACAGTATCTTAGCAGCAAATAAACACAGTGCGAGAAACTCTTCCTTTTAAAAACAATGTAAAGGAAAGACACTCAATCCCTTGGGCAATTTCTTTTCAAAGCATTTGCATTCTACAATACCAGTGAGATTCTCAGTGCATCACATGGGGGATATGGACAAATGCCATCTATAAGTTAATTAGTTTTGCACATGCATTTCGCAGACAACATTTCAATCACTCTGCCCTTACTATCACTACTTTTTGGTCTGTGTGCATGTAATTTATCCTAAAAATGCAGAATTGCATTTATAAATCATGGCTTTATCTAACCAAGAATGCCGTACTGATTTAACTTCAGCCATTTTCAAACTGGATGTAGTTACACTTTTGCAAGAAGCTATCATGGGTATCCTAGAGCCCCGGATTTGAGTCCTTCCAAGCACAGGCTTTCTGCAGCCTTTCCTCTGCCTCCCCACGTTCTTCCCCATGACCCATATTTCAGGCCTGCCCTTCTGAGCTCTCTCACATGCATGAATAGCAGCGCTGGGATTTCACAAGCTTTCCCTTCTAGCTCTTTGCCTCGGGAGCAAGAGGAGCAGGAGCAGTGATAGATAATTCAGAAAGGAGTGGCTGGTGCTAACAAAGAAAATTCTCTCTGCCAACACAAAGACTCCACCCCGGTGTGCTGCTGAAGACGGAGAGGCTGTGCTGGGGGAGTATCACTACGTGCTCGCCCTGTTTCTGTACTCTTTTATAGGCAATAGGTATAGGACAGTGTCAGCGCCAGGATGCTGTGCTAGGGAGCCTTTCGTTTCGACTCTGCTCAGCTGGTTTTGGTATTCTTACTTCTGGGTTACTGCACTGACAATGCCGGCAGCAAATGTTGAGCCCCTTTGTAAGCACAAGCCCAGTTTGTGGTTAATGCACAGCACACAATGAGAGGCTGAAATTTGGGCCCGCTAATTAACGAGGGCCTCAAATCGCGGGGCTCAAATCTGGATCCAAACTCCTCTGGAGTTTCAAGTTATTCAGGTCTATGGTTTTGGCTCTGGCTCATCTGTCCTAAAAACAAAGTGAAGTTGACAAATGTCTCTCTTAGGCAGCTGCCCCGAAGGACCGAATATCATCACAAAAAAGACATTAAAATACAAAAGGCCTTAGTAATTTGTGTAGGGTCTAGTTTCCAGTAATGTTATAAGAAGCCTGCCAGCATTTTGGTGAAAAGGGCCTGCAGCACAAATCTTATTAACCAAACTGAATGAGGAACAAAACAGCCTCGTTTTGCACTCCCACTGAAGTCAATGGCAGAACTCCCACGGGCTGCGGCAGTGCGTGATCCAGCCTTTGCAGCATGGAATATGAGCACTTTCCATTAATTACCTGGTCAATTAGTTACCAAGGACTTTTCATTCAAGAAAGCAACCCTGTTTAGCACACCATTTACGCACCATGTTTAAGAGTCTAATATGGTCTCATACACAATTAGATTTAAACCTGCTGTTTTTCCTGAACATGAACCTCTGTGAATAGCAGTAAAAAGTATAATGAATTTAAAGCCTAGTACAACCCAGGACCTGATCATCTTCATAAAAGAGTAACCATACTGTATTCCAAAGTGAAAATTATAGAAAACTTTCTCTTTAGCACCAGGTCTTCATGGACACGGACATGGTGAAGCAAATTTTACTCCTCTCTCAAAAGGTAGTGGCTACCTTGCATGTAGTGCTCTTTAATTGCCGGATTTACTAAGATATTTAGGAGTCAAAACCTTTCTAGCCTCAGTGAACCTGTGTGTAATAAGAGCACCCATGCAGAAGGTGAGAGAGATGTATCTGGTGTGCTCTAAATTCATGACATAGCTTACTATTTGAAACATGACAGAGCAACATTAGTGATGACTTCATTGCTGGTCAAAGGCTGCAGGCAAGTACCTATTCACTGTTTTCATGAGAGTGTACCATGGTCTACGGACAAACCTGGAGAGAACTCATTTTTTCCCGGCTTCTCATAGATCACACTGATTAAAAAACAAATCACCATAATTTATATTGAAATTCTGACATTAATTAATTAATTAAAAGAACATCCTGTACTGGATTCTGAGTTATTTTCATTTTTTAAATGTAATTTATGCTATGCCGATGAGTAATTTTTATTTATTTTGCTCTTTTTTAGTTCAGTGATCTTGTAAAAGCTTTTAATTCTCTCCTGTTTTCCTCCACTGCCAACATAGCTCAGTATAACCCAGACTTCTTAGCAAACATTGCTACACATGCCAGTATTCTGTCTAATTTTAACTAAACATTCAATAATGCTAAGCTATTTTAGTACCTTGGGCCCACATTCTCAAAGGTATTTAAGCACAGAACTCCTGTGAGGATCTTGGCTTTGTTGCTTTCTAAAAATGCTAGAATTCCCATACGTGCTAACGTGGCAATGGTAAATGAACAACTAATACTGCTGCTGTATTTACATAAACTATTATAAATTACATTCTTTCAGTGTAGAACATGATTATTAATCATCCCATTCAGTTCTGTGTTATATGCAACTAAATAAGGAACACAGTGCGCCCTTTGTAATTACTTACCCTAACTTCAGTTTTAAAGCCAAACACATCGTGACCCTATACTGATTTTGGGTTTATTAAACAGACTCCTCTATTATACGAAAGAAAAGAGAAGAAAATGTTTACGTAAGATTTTTGACATTTATTAACCCCACCAAAATCTCTCTCATACAGTAGTCAATAAAATGTGCAGTATGTACATATGGGTATAGTAATTAGCACGTATGTCAGAGTAACAAATGAACTCTTTCTGTCAACACTGAAAAGGCCAGAAGGAGGGTAAATCAAGATTATTCTCTACTCATGTGGAATCTAAATAATTAAAAAATAATCTACTGTCCTTAAACGCTACAAATTATTAAAAGCACCAAAATATTCTGGTCTATCCTCATTATTGTTTGTGCACTAAATTATTACCACCCAAAGTCCTCAAACCGATGACCCAGCTCTCCCCTTCCACTGTGTGTTCCCCAAATCTGTTGCATTGCCTAATTTTCTCCGGCTTAATTAACACTGGCACTAAATTTAGAATTGTCACAGACTGAAAGGACAATTTACGATCTATGCATTCCTGTATTAGCACTAATGGAAATAGTGCTTGGGGAAATATTAATCTAAATTTGAACATTAGTTTAGGGTCATATTTTTCTCCATCCTGCCTGGTACATTTGCAAGCAGATGATGTGCCCATACTAGACTTCAGATAACAGACTTTCAGCCACAGGAACTCTAAAACATTGGTTTGCATACAGAAATATCATGCTTTGACCGGGTAAGCCAGGGGTGCCCACAGCACTGCCTGCCAGGGGAATGCAGAAAATAGCACTATCCTACAAAAAAAAGGCAAAGCTGTTGGTGTTATGCTTTCTGGAAGGGTACAATACAGCCTCACAAACAGTTTGAACAGTTAAAGCAGAGAAACCTGTATGTCCTCTGCTACGAGGCTAGTTGAGATGGGAAGCAGGAGAGTGCAATCCCTCTGCTTCACGCTGCAAGCACCCAGTTGCAGGAGGTGAGAGACGCTGCTTCTGTCTTCCTCCCACACTGCCTGCCTGAACACCGCTTTTGTGTAGTCTGCCCCATGAAACCCATTTCTTGAGAATGTGGCCCTTCATCTTGAACTATCTTGAGAAACTCAAGCCTTCTGAGGTGCAGCATCTAATAAATTCTGCCCCTAGGCAAGGAAGTGAATGGCCATTTAATCTTTTCTGCAGCTGCCCAGTGAACGTATGCAGACCGGCACAAGGAGGGAGAGACAAGCAGCAGAGGTAAATGATGATACAGAGAGAAAAGGGTTCATAATCTTAAAATACTGGACCTAACAAGGAGCTGGAAGGTGGCTGCAGGCCTAAGAAGAAAGGGCCATGCAAATAGTAGGGGAGATTTGGGTGGGTGAGAGTCCTGGAAAATAAGAATAATACAAGTGCCTTGGAAAAAAGGAAGAAGGTGGGTGGGGGGAAGAATGTGATCAAGAGGTAAAATCCCGAAGGCAGATTTAGAAATGTTGCTATTACTGAGGAACCAACAGGAGAAGCAGTGAGCAGAAGATTAAAAGTGAGGTGGACTGGGAAAGGCTGTGTACAATGCTCAGAGAAGCTGCTAAGACAGGTACAAAGACGTTCCAGACAAGGAAATTCAGGGAGCACCACTGAGGATCGTATCTTAGGGGGAGTTGGTGTGAGGCACAGAAGATAAAAATCTGCTGTTTCTTCTGATTTTTATTTTTATTTTTTGTTATTTCCTCCGACACAAGATTAGTTTCATGAGACATAGCTCTGAGGATTTCAACACCTTTCCATGAAAGGTATCCCAATGATTGAAAGAAAAAACTTTCAGAAAACATAGAAAGTCTCCTGGTCTCCAGCTAGTGGTTCAAATGTTCTCCCAGGGCATTTTTCACCTTAGAATAAAAGTTATCTTTTGAGTTTTGTCAAAAAGCTAGGAGAACATCTAAGGTGTTAGTCTGTTTAGTTACCAATGGACAAAAGTTCTCACAGACTGCATACAACTCAGTGTGGCTGGCAAGTCCACTCAAAAAAAATTAGAAGAGAGAGATGTCTCATATATCTCCAAGAGGAATTCATTCAGTGATGTTTTGAGATCTATGTGGAGATCATTAGCACAGTCTCTCACATGGAGGTTACTTGGACTGCAACAGCCAAGTAGATAAAAATAGTCTTCCTTAATACAAATTCAGAAAAGTAATAAAAGTCCATTTCCCATTACAGTAAGAAAACCCACAAATAGTCTTCTATCACTGGACTACACCTTTTTTATGCATTTTTGATCATTACTTATTATGCATGGAAAACATGTTCATGCTAAAAAATCCATTATCATCTGCTTCAGTGGCACGTGGTCAAATGTATTTAAAACAACAACAGTAATAATATATAATGTCTCTTTTTTTTTTTCCCTGAAAGGTAACCTTATGCAGTATTCTCAAACTTTCAGATAATTTTGCCTTAAGAAAAAGCAATGTTCGTTGAGTGCTGTTGGCTAAACCCTTTAAAACCTCTCATTTAGGGGATGCCACTGTTTCTTATCTCACTGTGCCTGCGATAATACAACTTCATACTCCTTTGGTTTTCTCAGTCTGACAAAAGTTTTTTTATATTTCTCATGAATTTTTGATTCTGCATCTCAATCATCTAGTAGCTGAATAGCCAGAAGTTTGAAAGATTCCAACTATTACTCACCATGACTAATTTTTTTAAAAAAGAGCTTTATGCCACATATGAGTGACTCCTTATCTGCAGTTTGCAGGAGAAAAAAAAAGTACAGGGAAACAAACATAGTGATCTGTTAAATTGTGGATAAAGAATGCACTATTTTATGGCTATTTATAAAAATAATGAGCAAAGCATCAAAGAAACTTTGTTTTCGAATTCTAATGAAGGAGACAGGCTATTTCCTTCAGTTTTCCCCTATCACAATACATGCAGAAAGAGGGAACATTTCTGAGGACAAAGAAAGCAAACCTGTAAGTGCCTTGGCTTTTCAAGAACTTCTCCACAAAATGACCCAGGAGTTGCTAGAAATGTTTGGATTTGTGTATGGAAATCACCCCAGCATGGGATAGCAGGAACATAAATCATGCACAGAGAGGGAAAGGCTCTTCTGAAGATGTTTTTATAGTATGAAGGCAAATAGTGAACTGCATATGAAGTATAAGCTAAACAAAAACACTAGGCCAAATTTTTGACTGCTTTTCTCTGCTCAGCAAAAAGCACAGGTAAAGCCAACTTAAACTATTATTTGAAGATTAGATATTTTGCACTAATTTTTTCTTTTATTATTCCCCTGGAAATGGATTTCTGCTTGGAAAGGGGCCTCCACACACCCATGTCAGTTTATTTTGTAATTATTTCCTTTATAGTAGTTACTATACCCCCTTTTAAGTTTATAGAGTTAGCAGGTGTTGTGGACTAAAAGGCAGATAGTAGAATTCCATACAAACAGTATTTGGAAGCATGGTGATTCTCATCAAATGGATATCTCATTGTGCACTAGTCCTACCACAACATTTTCACACTGCCTACAGATACTGGCTGTGATGCAGTGGCCCAAACTGGATACACACAGGACTGAAATCACGGTGGCTGAAAGGGGCAGACGATTCAGATAAGGAGCCAAAACAGAGTATGTGCTTCTGTTCATTAAATGACTGAGTTTCTCTTACCCATTAGTCCCAGATACTTTGGATGGTCAATGGAAGGCAACAAACCCCCACTCTTCTACCTCTTCTTGCTACAGGTGGGAGTCAGAGGATTCTTCCCAGCTTAAAAGTTGGCCTTGTCTATGCATGGAATCAGCACCGCCATCCGTTACTGGTGAAATTTCCTGTATTTGGGACAGCGCATGAAAACACTTTAGAGACTTTAGTTTATTCAGTTTATTGCTGCCATAGGCTACAAAGAGCACATTGCTGTGGCCTCAGCACTGCTCAGTGTTTCCTTCCCTTGGTCTTGACCCCTGAAGCTGCCGACAACTCTGGTTGCTGCTAGCTCAGAGACTGTCTGCCTGTCCGTAGTCCATGACATCTGGGGGGGATCCTGCAGCTTTGCACATGTTATCCAAGGAATGTCTGGCAAATGATCATACAGGGTTTTCTTAATGTGTATGCTGCCTGGTTTGGATAGTCACAACTGATCTTGTAGTATTGCCTTCATTCCTTGACTGGGCAGCCTACAAGCTAACCTTGGACAATCAAGCACCACAGCCATTTGCACTTCTGACCTGAAGTCTGGCCTCTGTGAACACTCAGCAAAGCTCGGTCCCTAAAGCAATTATGGAAAGTGAAAGGATACAGCACACCTGAAGGGAGCCCATTAATAAAACTGCAATCTTTTTTTTTTTTTTTCTTTGGCAGCGTTACCTCTAGTCTCAATGCTTTTGGCATAAAAGAGATCTAAGAAGTGAGGCTTTTCCCTTACAGCACAGGCAACCAGGTGCTTTCCCTAAGGCTCAGCATCAGTTGTGAAAGGGGCTGGCAGTGAATACCAGTCTGATGGGGATAAGGGGCAGATGATTTCAGCCAATGCAACTGTGGCACGCTAATGTGATTGCCAGAGAACCGAGAGCTTTGGTAAATCCGTTGCTTATACGGCAAAATACACAGCTAAAAGATCCCAGCAATATTTAGAGTAGGAAGTTTATTTTTCCCAGAATTGCTTTTGTTTTCTTATTCCATTATTCTTATAATTTTTCTTCTGTTTCCTTTCAACATGATTGTTTTTCAAATCCTAAACAAAAGGGTAAGACAAATTATTCTGCAGCAGTATATGAGTTGGCATAGAGTAACAGAAGGAGCCATTATGATCTGTCAGACAACTACTTATTTAGGGACTTTTGAAACCACTGATAATTGACTTAGTAGAATAAAACAGCTTCTCTGGAACTGATGGAGTCTATTGTTTAAGTACTTACCACATTTGCTGCAAGTCGTTTAAAAAATGTTATTGACCCCGGTTAAACTATTACAGACATGAAGGAATGGTGAAAGTGTGAGGTGCAATGGTGCTATTTAATACAGTTTTACTAAACTGACTGCATAAATACAGATTTGAAGACTAAGGTGAGGTGGGGTAGGGGGAATTGGTCACAAATCTAAACCCCAGTGGCAAACACCGTCGGTAACAGAGGCAGCTGGAGACTGGAAGAAACAGATTATAAAATGCAAGGCACTCGGCTGTGTCAGCCTGACAGCCTCTCTGTCTGCTCCACAGGACTCCTGTGAAGGTTGCCATGGGCTCAGATCCATGTGTCCCTGATGCATATTCAATACCAGACCCCATCTCACTCTCCAGAACAGGGTAAGTTGTGCAGACGTACAAGACTGACACAC
Organism: Pluvialis apricaria; assembly: GCA_017639485.1. NCBI lineage: Eukaryota > Metazoa > Chordata > Aves > Charadriiformes > Charadriidae > Pluvialis > Pluvialis apricaria. Next base: position 16,754,749 of record CM030008.1, on the reverse strand, counting down.
GCACACAGGCAGCCACATCAGCAGGAGCAGGGTGATAGGATGCCTAGTGATATCCAGGGACCTAGGGGAGTCCCCTAGGTCCCTGGGAAGCAAAGAAATCCTAAGAAGGCATTTGTAAATCTAAATTTTAAAATCTAGGCATCTTGTCAAACTGTGCTGAACAGTCTGATCGCAGTGGTTGCTGTTCATGGAGACAGATGTGGGCTTGCTTTAATAGAGCTGCAGCATGGCTGTTGCATGAAGGAGCTCAAACGCTCCTCATTTCCAGTTCTATGGTTAGGACGCCCTTCTGGAAGGTGAGAAATAGGAGTCTGAATAATCTCCATCTGAGAAAGGCACTGAACGTGTGCCAGTCTCTGAGAATTCAGATGCAAAAGGTCGTATCCCGAGTGGAAACTGCCTGTGCTTTGTATTAGAGAGAAAGAGAGGACCAGTTTCTGGTAAGAGACCATTGCTTTGCCTCCTTGGCAAGGAGAATGCAGAAAATGATTGGCTGGCATACCCTTTTCCAGGTTTTCTCAGACAGGATGAAGCACACAAGCCCCGTGAGTCCTGGCAGCAGCTGATCTATGTGATTTATGCTCATGTGCTGCCACAACTAGTCTGTACGTTTGCAAGAGGTGCAGTGCTATCTGGATGGGCCATTCTTACTCTGCATGTGCTGCACTCTTGATCTCCATACGTGCTGTGGACATAGCCAGGATTTTCATACTGTTCTGTTGCTGCTCTGACTTGATTGCTGGACACTGGGAAACCCTGTTTCTAATCTGATTGTGTGCACAGTCCTCAAATTCCCCTTGAGCAAAATTTCCAGCTGGAAAGAAAGGATATATGTGGGTTTGAACAGTTCCTGCATCTGCCAAAACATAGACTAAAATACCTTAAAAATTGCTACAAAAATTTTTGAAGAATTGTAACTTTTTCCTTGCAAAACCTTTGTGACTATTGAAATAGTGAAATATTTTAGAATGGTAACTTAGCATATTGTGGAAATTTCAAGTTCCAGTGCTAATATGGACATCTTCTTACCTGAAGTATGGAAATTTTCATGGAGATGCACATGCCCATTGAAGGTGCTATGAGCTACTGCTAAGGAAAACAGAGACCCATCTATCTTTTTCAAGTTCATAGTACTGTTATTATGAGAATCTTGGCAGCACTCTACAGATATATTTACCTACATGGAAGTAAATATACATCTATATCTTAAAATTGGATGTAAAGTGAAACAAAGGGGTATTAAGAACATGAAACTTGAAGACACGGTGCTTTTCTTGAGGAAATGTCTGGAAAGGGATAAGAAAGACTGTTCTACTGGGACAGCAGGACCCATCTCTATTTTTGGTGAACAGTTTGAGTGATCCACCTCAAATCTTTCAGTAACAGAATTATTTGACAGGGATATCTATGCTATAGCAAGCACCAATCACTGGCCATCAAGCACAACCAACCTTCTTCAAAGCAACTCCAGGAATCCCTTAGGTCGTCAATACCTCCACCTCTGTTAAGGGATCATCAAATATGTAAAGCAGTGCATTACGGGGCACAGCATAGCTTCTGTCTGTATTACATTTCTATCATAAAGCTCATAAGCCAGTAGTGCACATTCCTTTGTACCTGTTGTTTGCAGACTAAGCTCCAGTACAAATCTGTGTTGTGGGCTTCTTTCTGGAAAGTGGCCTTTCCCTGCAGGAGTTACAAAGCTATGTTCAGAAGAGCCATCCACATGCAGCTCTTAGGGCATGGTCCTGGCACCTCTCACTACAGGCTACTATAATGAGCTTTGCTTTTCTGAGATGCTGTTTTTTCCTCTCACTATTCTTGTGGTTACCCAGGAATGTCAATATGTTCCCATACTGAAATTGCCACAACTGTGTAAGAGCTGTTTCAAATAACGGAGTGAGAATGAAATAGGAGGAAGAATGTAAGAGAGGGGAAAAAGGAAAGAGATAATAATAAAATTAAAAAGACAACTTATTTCTTTTTTCCATGCCTTTACTATTTATGGTTTGTTTGTTTGTTTGTTTGTTTGTTTGTTTGTTGTATTTCCCTGGAAGGAATGGTCACTTAAAGAAGAACTTTGTATAGTATTGAAAATCCATCAACCTCTAGTAACATACCAGGCACGTTTTAGTCCATTTTAAGCCATAAATGATTTGATCTGGAATGGAATAATGTATATTCCTTATGGAGTCATCCTCAGATTAGCCAGAATTCATTTGTAAATAAAATATTCAGTGAAAGAACATTGCATGAGGTTTATACATAGCATAACTTTCTCTCTGTCTTGTCTTCTTTCTTTTGTCATTGAATCCAACCTTTGCTACTATTTTCAGTTAGGTATTAATAACAAGTATTAGATTTTACTGTTTATTTGCAGGACAAGTGTATGTAAATGTATTTAAAATTTTATGCAAATTAAACTCAACCCTTAGGCTGTCAGAGTTGCAAATGTTGTATTTTGCAGCACAAAAGGCTAAGCACCTCTGTCCGAGAGCAATTTTTTATAGATGTGTATTGAGGGGATACTAGCATTATCTTAAGTGGTGGCATGCTAATGTTGCTCATGACTATTTCTTAGTACTAATTAGGGAGGGACAAATTAGTTTGGAAAAATCACAAGCGTAAGTTGAAGTAGAAATTTTAACCTCCAGCTTCTATAACTGCCCTGGTAAGAATCATTTTCTGACTCTACCTCCCACAACTGACTTACCCTCCACCCCAGACATTTCTCTTGATATTTGACCCCTCTGTTGGAGCTCCTTAGCCAAAAAGGGAATCAGCTCTTGGCTCAGTGCTGATGTCCAATGTCATATGCACTAAGTGGTGTAGGGCAAAAATATACAGATTCAGTGTTATTATGTAGACTTTGCAACATCTGTTACTGTCGCACAGACAGTTTGGTGGGACAAAAATAAGAAGCTCCGTGGGGTTTGTCTGAAGGAGCATGTGGTTAAGGGTGAAAGAGAAACCTCAAAAGAGAGTAGGAAGGGACTGGAAGAACCTACAAGAGTCAGCCAAAATGCTTATTGAATTTAGAATTCCTCTAATAGACACAGCTTGTTGGAAGCTCAAAGACAAAGATATGACAAAAGGACATAGGTTAGTGCTCAAAGGCGGAGAAGAGAATCTTTGTGGGACAAGGACAATCTCCTTTGAGAGAGACGTATGACAGAAGAGAAGAGGTAGTAGAAGAACCAGGAAAAAACTGGGACACTCTCAGATAATCTTATGATTGTTGCAAAACAAGATTGCTCAACATTTTTGAAGTTTTCATGCCTAAAAATGATATAAATAATAACCATAATAACCTGAAATGGAAGAAAGTCTCTCTCAGTAGTGCTAATTAAAAATCAGTATATTATTTGCTCCCTGCTAAATATTGCCAGAGATATAGGGAATCTATTAATCAGAGAATCCATTATATCTGTTAGTTATATTAATTCTACAGTTTTATCACATGTGAACTATCAGGCTATAAATTATACAGAAAGCTATAAAAACCTGATTATTTAAGTAGGCTTAGGTGAATGGGAAAATTAGGAATGAGTAAGGTCTCACTCTCTTAAAGCTAACAATCATGTGACATTAGAAATGGCTTGACCCTTAAGTTCCAGCTCAGAGATTTGAGTTTTTTTAGTGAGATTTTAAGGCCACCTACTGTTAATTCATTTCCATAAATGTATTAAAGCTTTGTTTAAAGGTACTCCGTTCATACCAAAAGACATAAAGAACAAACCTGTTGCTGGTGTGTTCTCTGCTCAGGTAAAAACCCTTCTTGGAGAAATTGTATGTATTCAAATTCCACATGTGAGAGAGAAAGAGTTCTACCCCACCTCCTAAATTTCTAAAAGTAATGTGGAAGTTTTAAATAAAGCAACTAAAGGGAACGTTTTAAAAGGGGATTAATTTAAAAATACAGTAGAAAGCTAGAGTAAAGGAAAAAGAAAGTACAAGTATATGGGTAAACTCTGGAACACGTCTCGAAACCAAAAAGTGGAAATGATGTCTGGGAAAGAGGACTAGAAAGGTCCATAAACCTTGACAAGTTAAAAGCAAAATGACAAAAAAGAGGCCAAAAAGATTTTGGGAAACTAATCTTTAGTGATACAGAAGCTGCTTCTTACTCAAACCTATCAGAATAAGAAAACTAGTCTAATTCCAAGATATGGTTAAGAAATAATAGGAATATTTGTGTAATATATGATGATTGCAGAAAGGCTGACTGAATCATTCCCATGTCACAGTCATTCTTTATAGGGAATGATCCTGAGGAAATGTTTCAGACTGATGTGTCAATGAAAGAATTTTAAAATACGTTAATACACTTAAGAATAACAAAGCACTTGAACTTAGTAGCATTGTCTCTAGAATTCTAAAAAAAGGTAAATATAAAATTGTTGAACTGCTAATTGACACTTGTGATTATTGTTTACATCTGTCTTATTGTCAGAGGAAAGCAGATGGGAAACACGGCATCAGACTTTGAGCAAAAGCTCCACTCATGATCCAGGGAAATATGAATCAGTAAATCTGATTTCCACAAAACAGTAGAAATGAAAAAACTTGATCATGAATAAATTTAGTAATGCAGTGAGGAATATGACATATTTAGGAATAGGCTTTTGATGAAAGCCCTGGTTTTATTATAGTTGAGAAAAGAATAAATGAACATGTGGATATGGCTGATCCAAAGGATATAATGTGTGCGGATTTTCAAAAAGCATTTGACAAAATCTCTCTCAAAGAAACTAAGCACTCATGGGATAACAGAGGAATTTTTCGTATGGATTAATGGGTGATCAAAGAGGGTTAGAAACAAATGACATGTTTATACAATGGAGAAATGAAGAAGAGTTAGGTACCCAAAAATTTGCAAAATCTTCTTAAGATCAGTACTGGGACATATGTAAGTTCAGCATAGTCTGGATCTGAAAATGAGGATAAACGTGTTGTCAGTCACTGATAAGTCTTTACATCATATAGACATTTTGGCATTGTCTGTTTTGAAGTTGACTGAAGAGCTACAAAAAGATCTCACCGTCACGAACAACTAGAGAATAACTTAACATCTCAATATAAAATTCAATGTCAGTGAAAGCAGCGAAGTGTGCACAAAAAAGTAAGTTTTGCTCCAGGTACACAGTCAGGGGTTATAAGCATATTTTTATGAGATATAATCATTGTGGGTAGTTCTCTGAATGCATCAATCTAATACTCAATGATAGTGAAACAGGTAAATAGAAGACTGGGCAAAACAAGATTTGTGGAAAAAAGTTTCTCTCTTTAAGTTAGCCAATCTATAGAATTTTTTAAAAAGGAGTAAAGCTATCAAGAACACTTCAAGTCACCTACCTAAAAACTGGAAAAGTATCCGGCTTATTTAAAGAAATAAGATACAGCAGAACAGAAGCTGTTCATTAGGTGATAATACCACATAATGGTGGAAATATACGTATTGAACTAAGATAGGTATGCCCTTGTTTTTGAAAAATTTCTTCCCACCCAATCATTCCTCGGCTTGAAGACGTGTACTTTCTAATGTACACTAAGGTCCTTTATCTGTTTTCTAAAGTGTTTCTCCAAATTCTGGTTGAAGATGGTCAACACGTGAGAGTGTCTCTAGTCTGTGACTCCCACCTCTGGAATGGGATGCCTGGAAACACTGTCTCACAGCTGGCACAAAGCAGAGTGCTTGCCCTTGGGTAGCCAAGAGTTTCACCCCCATGTCTCATTTCTGCTAACGCTCCACCTAGAAATATTTGTTCTAAAGACAACTGACAACACAATTATAATTTTAACTCCCTTTGTTTTCTGTAGCAAGTAATCATCCATACCATCAAGGCCCTGAGGGCACCCATGGGCCTTAGTGTCTTGTCCCTTGGCCCCACCTCAGCCCAGCCCGGGGCCATCAGTCCCTGCCCCAGCCATGGGACGCCATCTCAAGCCCTGCCACAGCTGTGCCCTGCCTGGCCTCCCTCCCGAGGAAGCCCCCCTGGGCTGATGTCCTGCCCAGCCTTGGCCATCCCCGTCCCCGGGGAGGCTGTCCTTGCTCCCTGGCTGGGCTGGTGGGATGGGCCCCATCTGCCAGGTCCTTCCCTGCCTGCCCTGGGGAGCCCCTGCAGCCCCCAACCCCTCTCCAGACAGGCCACAGCTCCCTGACACCTACGTTTTCTTTCTCAACCATGTATATGAAACAGAGTCAGGAAAATGCAGTTAATGTACTACCCTGAGAAAAAAATCACGTTCCCCAGCCTAAGTCCCACCAGAAGTCCCACAGCAGCGGTGAGCTGTGAACATCAGGACCTGAACCTTATTTAGATGAAGTCAAATAAGCAGCACAAAAGGGGCATAAAAGCAGGGGTTTGTTCATAGAAGGGAGAGTTGGGGGCCCCATTTTTCTTATTTGGCTGTGTAGCAGCATTGTGCCTTGTTGAACAGTAGATTTGTCTTTACCCAAAAAAGTGACTATTGTTTGTTGAAAAAGACATAGTGATTTCTATGCAGGAGTGTATATTTTTGCCCAGCATTCTGAACTTTTGAACTGTTATCTTAATACATAACAACTCATAAGTATTTCATCTTGTTAGCAAATCCAGAATCAATCATTCCACCTAAATCGTAATTAAAATGAAGAAAAGTAACTGGCACTACTACTCCAGTTCTATATTTGCATAATACAATTAAAGTTAAAAAGAGTTTCCCAAGTATGTGTCAGGACTGATGTTCTCTTTCTTTACAGGAAATACGGGTACTCTTAAACTTTCCTGCCTATTTCACTTTAAGAAGACCAAATTATAGAAAAGCACTGAGCAATCAAATAATTGTGTAAGGCACTTAAATGACATGTTTTGTAACGAAATTTCATGTTTTGTAAATAGAGAGATCATCTAAGAGAGAATACACTAAATTCCAGAATTGGATTCCCACCACAGGTAGCAGAGTAAGATATTAATACTGAGATAAGTAATTTCTACTAAGACCTGAATGGCACCCTGAAATTCAGAGGCATGTATTCTAATTCTGGATTTATTTTCTAAATATTATTTCTTTAAAATAAAAGACAACTTGGCAATGTGGCTTACAAAGTATTGTGGCCTATTTAATAAATAAACACAGAAATCACTGATTGAAGATATTTAGTTAATTAGTGGAAAAGAGCTTTGACGAATGCCAGGAAATAATTTCACAGCCGAGGCATAGTTCTATCTGTGTTTCGAATAATTCATAGAAAATACTCCTCTAAAATGCCAAATATTTTATTCCTGGATAAAGCTGACTGCCTTATTGTCTACTTTATAAGTCAGTTATAGATTATGTCTACTTTTTAATTCCCACAAGGAAATGACATATTTTTATCCAGTTAAAGATTAATGTTCACTTTGACCCTGTACTTTACCAAAATAAATTTAATACGTTACATTTTTTGATAGCACTACAGCTCTAAATTTGCTGATTAATATCCATGGGGATATGCAACTCAGGCTGTAAGCTAGTTAAAATTAAAAAGTGCTCCTTGTGCTTTGGTTGCAGCTCAAAGAATAGCAGGTGGTCACTTTACCCTGCTAAAGCAAGACATTCGGCTAGAGAAAGCTCATTTTGGACCGAAGTTGAATGCCATGCCTGAGTGATTCTACTCCTAATAACGCAGTCGAGAGCCTCATTCACATTGTTTCATTTGAATGAGAATTAGCTACCGGCGATGGCATGTCCAGGAGCTGCTATTTTAAAATGGTTCTCCAGGCGTGCTTATTGATGACTCTCAGTCTAAGAATTTGGGAATAATCTCTTAATGGGTCCACACTTTCCACATTGACTTTGCCAGTGAGAGTGAAAGTCAAGCAAATGCAGCAAAGAAAGGAGCAGGGGGTGTGGGGACGCAGCATCCTCTCTCCGTGACAGCCACCCTTACTGCATGGTGAGCACCGTGGAGGCGGTGGCCCTATATATTTTCATTATGAAAAGGAAACGTATCTGCTCAGTGTGATGCCAATGAAACCAGAGAGGAATCCATGCTCAGAGAGCACAATGTCAATGCAATCACAGTGTATACTACTGTGATCACTACCAGATCTTGAACAAAAGGTTGAAACAAGCTGAGATATAAATGTGCTTATTTTTGTAGGTGCCAGATTCCCCTACATGCACTTGAAAAAACTGCCCTGGAAAAGCTGGTGGCTTTTGCCTGGTAGACCTTTGCAGAGCAGAACAACTTCACCACACATCTCTGAGGCCTGGTTGTGTAACAATTCATCAGAAAAAGCAATCCAAAAGCTCATCAGAAAAAGCAATCCACTTACTCTAAATACTAGGGCGACACTTCTCTGATCAGTCCACAGCAAAATGAAAACTATTGGTGTATAATTTCAGCTTCTCACAGGCTACCAAAGAAAGCTAAAAATTCTGCATGCCTAATGAAACCACCTTTTAAATTTGGGTTATTCTTTTTTTATTGCCTGTAATTTTTTTTTCTTGTAGACAGTGGCATTTAAAATATGAAACTAAGGATGGAAAGAACCTCCTATGATGTTTAGATTGTCATAGTGGGTCAACTAATATGAGTCTCCCAAGTTATTTACTGTGGGGAAATGGGAAAATGGTAAGAGCCTTTCTTTGGGTTCATTCTAGGTACCTATGATATACAGGTCATCAGAACTATATTACATAGATTCTACCCATGCAAAGTTAAATAAATAGAAGGGGGTTTAAAATTCAACTCTTCTAGGAGGCTTGACGTGGTTTAGTCAGTATCTTTAACCCACAGTGGAAAACGTTTTTTCAATTAACACATATATCTATGACCACAAGTGAAAATACCAAAGTACTTTGAAAAATACTTGTATTTTGAGAACATTGTGTGAAAGCAACAAATATTTGAAATCTTGTGAGAATTTGTGAGATTTGCAGCTTTACAATCAGACTGACAGTTAAAAGAAATGGAATTGACCCTTTAATATATGGAATATTTCTCTAAAATTTTCTGAAACATTTGGAATTTTTCTTTAAACAGAGTTTGGTTATTTCTTGCCTTGAATGCTTTTCTTTTTAAACATTTTTTTCAATACTAAATTAATCTTATAGTATTTGACAGTTTACTGCCATTTAAGAAACACATTGCAATCTTAGTTAACATGCTTATCCTTGCAAGAACAGTGCAATCTAATCAATCAAAGGCAAATATGGAAACTCCTTTGTGTTTTTTCTTTTAGCCTAGATCACACAGCACTGTTCCGTAGCTCTTGAAATGTCTTCTCAAACAAGATTCACTTCTTTTTTTAATTATTTTTACTTCAATTTAATAGCAGTAAAAATACTGAACTCCTTGATAAAGCAGTTTCTGGTCAAACGACGAAAAATTCTATGTGAGAACTAGGTATTACTACTAAACTAAGATTCAAAATGACTGGAACAAAGAAACTCTGGCTTACTACGCTGTCAAACTTGAAATCCTTCCATTGACTTCCAACGAGATTCTTTACTAATGTTAAAAGTTTGCCTGATAGCTCAGACACTTTCTTGGGTTCATATGTTTTAGAACTACTTGAGCGACACACTCGATTTCTCCCTCTCTGATCTGCTGACTCATTCATTTCCTCTTACCAGTGAAGATAAGAGGAAGACTGCTGGGTTAGAGCTTTTACTGTTCTCGTCCCATGCATCTGGCACTCCTTCCTTTAGAGATTAGACTATTTCCAGCTGGGGAGCTTTTAAAATAGCAAATTAAAATCTCTTTTTGCTTGATAAAGTATTTGATTACTGAAACATCAGGATGAGGTATAACCTCTAAAGTTATTGTAAAAGGGCTTTTTTTCTCTCCCCTTTAATATTTCTTTTTTATTCACCCTTGAAAGAAATGAAAATCATTTGTTTCCAGAATATATACACTGCCAAATTCCTTGATCTTCTCTGCTGCTTCGCTTCTGAAGATTTTTGCTTTCGCAATTAGAAGTTGAGACACTTTCCCCTCTCACAGGTCTTTGTGATAACTTAAACATACATCAGCAATATAACTTTCAGCAGTGTATATATTCACAGAGTTTTTAACCTTCTTTGCAGATTAGCAACACACAAAAAAAAAATCATGACTTTTAAAAAAATACCACCAACTGTAAACAACTATTGAGGAGCTCTTTAAAATGATTGGAAGAATTGGGAGTCTTCTGCAGCATTTTTCAGAGGAATGACTCACAGCAGAAGCTGTTGGATGGCCAGCTCTGCTGGCACACGAGTGACACGTAGGAAGAAAAAAGCAAGATGCCAAGAGTACAGGAGGTAAGGCACGACTTGACAGGTGGCTAGGGACTCACTCACTCAGTCTCTGCAGAAGGGGAGCCACAGGAGAAGGGGGGTGTGAGTTGGGAAGCTTTCCGTTTCATTGCTTCGCTATGGTGTAGGACTTTCCGGCAGCTGATGGTGTGAGTTAGCTGTTGTTTGGAGTCTGAAGAGTCTTTGAGTTGTTTGACCTAAGATCAGGTTTGGACACTGGCGTATTTTTCCCTTTGGGCTGGTAGTCAGAAATTTGGTCACGGCTCTACTGTCAGCACTGAACTCTGGTTTTGATGGCTTGTTCTAAAAGACAGATGAAACTTGTGTTTGGACCCTGAGGAAGATGATTTATCCTCCCATGGGTTTAGATGGGTTTAGACCTGGAGTTGACTCCAAGATATCACTCTCCATGACTTTGCTCTTGGAGATCACATTGATTGGGATCATCCAGAGCAGTTCCAGAGGCCCAGAAAGCAGGCAGAGATCTCACTGGAGGACTGTCAAGCAAAAGCTACCTTATTGCAACAAAAATGTGGTAAAAACCCTAATAACACCACAACACTGAAAGCAAAGAAGAGAATTTTTGCCCATAGGATTTACCAAATCCCCCGGTTGCTTTAGGTTACAGATATCCAGGAGGAAAATCCTACCTGGCTCTACTCCATGACTGACATGAGATACTTGTGAGAAAAGTCAGACTGCTTTCCTATGGACATCGTCTCTGTGGAGCTAGTGCAATATCTTCCCAGCAGAAATGCTACAATATTTATGCTTTGTTTTTGTCCTTGTCATGCTCTGCGCAGTAGTGAAGAGATTGGCGACATTTGGGCCATGACTTGGAGGCTGAAAACGTGACTTTCACAGCTATTAAATCCTAGCAGGAGGCACCAGGTCCTGTGTAAATGGAATAGTTACTTCAAGGGCCCAGGCCAGCAGCTTTGCTTTAAGCAGCAGTGATATGGCTTATGTTAATGCGACACGAGTAGGTTGGTTGGCAAGCTTTGGTTTTTGTTAGCTCTTTCATTTTTATGAAGCTTATTGACAAGGTCACAGTGAGACAAAAGTTATGTGTTTTATCTGTGTATACACTCATGTATACATATAGAATATATAAATATATGTGCAATAAAAGCTTCCTGTCAGGGCACAATGTGAAGACTGACTTTGTTTAGCTGGCAGATGACTTTTCCGCTACTGAAGGATGAAGTCAGAGCAGTTATGCATATCCATTTGGCTGTTGATGTGATACTTTAAAAATACCTATAAACCTAAGTGGTGTGCACTGGTTTGCTCTTATTCTCCGCACAGGGAAAGTCCTAGTGAGTCATGTCAGACAGTTGGTTTCTCTCCTCCAAGAACTACTTTTTTTCAAGAGTTTATCCTGCTCTATCTCTTGCTCAGCTTGAAAACAAACTATCGAAGGTGCTGGTAGAAACACCTGGTCAGCTTGCCTTCAATGTGCAGACACACTTTGGCTTTATCTTTCCGCTTCTCTGCTCCAGATGGCACGGTTAAATCCTTGTTCCTGGGTCTGGCTGGTACTGCCACATGGATATGTGAAAGTCAGTTGAGGCTTTTGTTAGATGGCATTTGCTTTACTGGTATCTTCACAATTATACGTATCTTCTCTGAAGAGAGTGGCTGGGTGATGTGGGGCTTGGGGAAAGGGGAGGTGGTTCCTCCCCACCAGGCCAAACGAGCACATTTGGACACAATGTGATGGAGAAAGTGAAGAATGAACCTGGCAAAGGAACAGGGAGCCGGAGGCTTGTGGCACGGTGCTCAGAGAAGCCAGCCAGGCTTTAGAGATGATGAAAATAACTCTCCTAGGACCCAAAGGGTACAGGGAAGAGTTTGTTGGTACTCCATAGTAAAGAGTTCCGTGGAAGCAAGGATGCAGTGGATGAGGAGAGAGATTGTGTAAAAAAAACAATCTTATTAATTTGTCCTTGGTTACTTTGTTTTCCTTATTTGAAAAGTTGCGTTACTATCTTTTTTCCCAAATACAAGTTGGTTGTTTTGTCTTTGGTTGTCTTTGAGAATTTCCCTATAGACCAATGAATGGTCTAGACCCAATGCCACTGTAGCCAGTTTGGCATCCTGTCACAATGCCCAAACCAGATAAAATTCAAAAAACTGAGATTATTTTGAAGAATGTATCTTTCTGTTGGTTTGCAGGTGTTTGTCAACAATTCGTTTTTGTTTTACCAGTGAATACTCTGATTTTATTCTCAGTAGTTCCTTGATTCTCTTGAAAGTAGCTGGAGCAGCTTTCTTATCTTTATATGTAGACAAGAAGGTGCAATCTTCATGCATAGGTGCAAACCCACACTACAATGATTTATGTAAACTCTGCTTCTTAAATCTGTTGGAATAATTTTGTTGGTACAGAGAAAAGGATTCCAGCTGCTCACTGGAGGAATGTTGAGATGATTATATTTTGGGTACCCTGTGATCTATGTTGATTGCTTATTGATTTTTGGGTGGAGTTTAGAGTGTTGGTTTGGATTTACGATATACTAACTAGTTTAATTTCTCCCTTGAGAAACTACTTTTTTCTTTGTGTTGTACCGATGCAGCAGAAATCTGTGCACACCCACACAATATCTTCTGAGCACTAATAAAAAAAGGAGCCTGCCAGTGGAAGATTATGGTTTGTGAAGGGCTCTGTCTTCAGAATTTACCCATCCTCTCTGAGAAGAGAAGGCCTCTAAGAAAACCCGATTTTAAGGTGCCCATGCAAAGTCTGTCATTTCGGAAGTGATTTCCAGAAATAATTTATTTCTTGAGCAACAGTGTTGCACTTCAGTTTTGTGTGTTGGAAAGATTAACCTGCTTGTATTCAAACCTACGGTTCCAGTAAGTCTGAGTATTTCAAACCTAAAGCTTAGCTGAGGCTCAGCAAACAGCATATAAAAATAAAACGGGCTCATTTGCTTAGTTTTTGAGATAAAAAGACTCTCAAGGTTATCAGAGAAGATAGTGGAAATTAGGAGATACTCATTGTTTGAATAATGTATTAGCAGTCCGGGACACAAATTACAAACAAGTATGAGAGGGCAGGAACAGCAAAAAAGGTGAAGAATACGTACAAAGGTATAGAGCTATTATCAGGGCCCAGAAGGTAATACTATTTTATTTGATTTCTCTGTTTCCCTTCCAAGATGGTAGCTGAAACATGATTTGCTCTATATTAATTTTCCATGAATTTTTGTTGTTTTCATTAACATATACATAAGACACTACACATACAGAAACAAGAAAAAAAATAAGGAAATTTGAGAAATAAATGGACAGAAATTAGTGTTCAGAGGGGAAATAGAACATGAGAAATAAACTACTAGGTCTTCATAGAAAGCATAATATTTAAATGAAAATAATAATAAAAAAATTTATTTAAAGCATTGAAAAATTCTTGCTTGAACAATAGACAAGGTAAGATTTCTGAGTCAGATTGTGGCTTCTGCTATTCTGCTGTGCAGAAAGGACAGTAAAAAGCAGCCCTAGCTGGGCAGCTATGATTCTCTTGGCATATGGGTACATCGTGACATCCAAGGGATTGCACTGGATGATGTGCTACAGATGCATTAGGAAAAAGAAGTGAGGCCAGCTGTGTAATTCTTCCTCAGGACATCTCAGTCTCAGACCAAATCAGAGTCCTTGGGCAGATGCTCATCTGTTCCCAGAACTGTATTGTATCCCTGTTGTACCCAGCTTTCCAGAGACGTATATACAGCAGGATCCCTCCTGCTCTTCTCACGATGAACCCATGTGCTGTTTGGCCACATTCAAAAATCATGTCCTTCACAATACATTGTTATGGAGAATATTTAAGGAGCCCAAAACATTTAGCTATTTTCTCATAATCAGTCTGCCTAAGCAATGGAAAGGTTTAGTCTGAAAACACACAGCGGATTTCCAGCTGATCTTTGCTGCAGCGATGCAGCCATCAGGAAGACAGAGTCCCTAATAAGGAGCAGGTAATCAAGTCATCCTTGCATGCATTCTTAAGCACTCTGTTGCACGCTTTGCTTTTCAAGGCAGATCTGTGGCTTGTTGCAAAAGGAATTCTATATCCCACAAGTGGGAATGCATAGAGGCCTTCAAAAACAACAGGTAATCTGAAATGAAAGTCATACTGACCCTTTAACTAGCAGTGGCATTGCCACACAGCTTGCTACAAATGAAGACTGACAAATTGTCTTAGCAGGATACAGGCTTTCAATTTGCTGTGGTCTCACACCACAGCAATTCCAAGCTACGGGGATGAAACATGCATTTCACAGCTGTTATGGATGGACCTCTCCAAGGCAGGTGTGGGTTCAGCTGGAGAAAGGGAAGAAATGGGGGCTCCTGAGTTTACCATTCACTGGCAATAGGAGTCTTGCACATTCCTTCTCCTGCTCTGGGGAAAGGCCAGGAAAGGGTTTGGGAAGCTGAGAGCACTGAGATGTTATAATTAGCATGAGTTCTTTTGCCAGACATTCAAATTCTAGAAAGTCAGCCCCTCCAGGTCCACTTGGAAAAGTTTGCAAACTCTTTTCTGTTTTTCTCTTAGATTCAAGGGGGAAAGCAGGTCTGAAAGCTGCCAGTACTTCTTTATTGGAATCAGCTGTTTCAGCTGAGGCTGAGCCCAGCCATATAAACAAAGAAAGAAAGAAAAAGCATTTTGTGAAGGCAAAACCAAAAATAGCTTGTTTGAGATATTCTTTTCTCCTATTCTCTCTGTGCCCTTCAGTTGATCTAACTTAATTAGGATCTATTTGGTCTCACAGACTTTTTTTTTTTTAATGCAGACATGTAAAAGAGTAAGGGATGTTTTGCAATACTTGGCTTTGTTTTACCGAGTTTTGTTTGCCAAGATAAGCCTCAAGAGAGACAGCACCTCATTTTCACAAATATCCCTGGAGACAGCAGGTGCTTTCTGAAATGTCCACATTTGCATCTGGCGAGTTCAAATAGCCAAATTAGTCAAAGCGGTAGTTACCCACTAAATCAAATATCTAAGATCCTTTCCAGCCATATCTCAGACTAGCAAATGTCATGGAAATGGACAGCTGTCCAATTGCAATTCCATTTGAAGGCATTGGCTGCAAAATAAAATCTGTTCAAGTTGAAGGAAAGATTCCCACAAATTGTGCCTTATCTTTTTCACTGCAATATGGGATATTTTCCTCAGTGTTCATGAGATATTTGGAGGTGACTAATCAGAAATCTCCAAGATAAGGGGCCAAGATGGAGATTTCTGAAACACTCAGTTTACCAGACATTTGCATCCTTTTCTGGGAGGATGATAAGATAACAATCTGCCCAAAGATGGGAATGTAAACAGACACTTAATGAAGATGGCTTGCATTGATACTCTCTCGGGTCTGTTCAGGATGCAGAAAATAAAGGTGGATTTGTTGGAAGAGATCGCGCTGCAAACAACCAAGTCCAGATTCATCTCACTTAACCTTAGTTATCCACAGAGCAGACATCTGCAGCCAACCGCTCACCCCAGGCTTCCATAAGAACTAGACATATTGACCAGATACCCACTATTAAGGGCAACCTGTGTAACAGTCACTGTAAATGTCTGCATTTAGTAGAGCATCCCTCCTTACAGTCACCGACAGTGGTGGTGAGCATCATGGTTAAGAAGAGCTCCTTTATGTATGGAGTTAAGACCAAAGCCCTGCAGACTTCCTGGCAACATCAGCCAAGCAGCATAAGCTTTCTGAAAGCCACGATGCTTCCTATTACAAAATGTGGGCAGTCATAAAAATAAATAATAAAAAAAAGTAATGTCTTTGCCAGTCAAAAAAATGGCCAATAAATTATAAAGAGCTTGGCACACATCTCTACTGGTTGTGGATGTCTTTTGTTATTCTACCTCCCTCGTTAATCATAAATTTTTATTACCGATCTTTCCCCATGTGAAATTTGTGTCTGCTGTAGGCGAACTCCTTTGATTGCCAGCAATCCAAGTGCATTCAGTCTGTCTGCCACACATGGGCAGGCCACTGCATGGAAACCCCATTCATCAATTGATTTCTGTAGGTACTGGGTGAAATGAGCAATAAACCTTCTGAATCACAAGAAAATTACTTTTGTCTAGAACAAAACCAGGCAATGAATACTTGGGCAGGACTTTAAAATATAG
Organism: Pluvialis apricaria; assembly: GCA_017639485.1. Classification (NCBI taxonomy): domain Eukaryota; kingdom Metazoa; phylum Chordata; class Aves; order Charadriiformes; family Charadriidae; genus Pluvialis; species Pluvialis apricaria. The sequence continues at coordinate 16,738,338 of CM030008.1, read as the reverse complement.
GTGTAACACAAATACAAAAAGATGGATTTAAATGCCCATTCAAGAGGAAAGAGAAGTGGGTACAATTTAGCTCAAATGCAGAATAGCATTATTTCCAACTAGTTGGGCTTTGGGATGTTTCAGTGGTGGATGCATGGAGAGGATGCACCACACAGAGTGGTGGATGCACTCTACAAGCGCCGAGACCCTGAATGTTGACAAAGCAATTCTTCAAACATGTTTAGAAGTGAGACAGCCAGGGGCTGCTGTTGTCCCTGCCTACCATGGAGAAGTGGTGATCTTGCCAGCGGTGTAATACACCATTGTATATGCCTGAAATAATCTTAAGAGGTTGTAGTCAAGGTAAGGACATTTTGTGCATTGAAGATAGGACTACTAAATCTTTCTTCACAACGCAGTGTAAAATACGTAATTTTTTTTACCATGCAATTTTAGCCTCTAATTATGTGCAGAGCATCCTCTTGGGCCTCTCTATCTACCTTATTATGGTTTACCATGCCAGCTGAGTGAGCTCAGCTGAGAACTCATGGTTCTTCTCTAAGCCTTGCCATTACTTCTGGTGAAACCCCATTAGATCTTTTTGGAATATATAGGTTGTGATATTGGGAGTCTACAATCTTTTGCCGGACACTGCTCCTATTTGGCTCAAGGTTAGCAAGGTGCTCAGTGGCTGTGATCACCAACATGCTTTAAGTTGCCAACCCTGAAAGGTAAGAAGTGTAACAAGCAGACATTTTCCTGTACTCTTTCAGTAGCCTGTGAGTGATGTTCTTGATCTCCCAGCCATTTTCAGTTTGTCATATTCACTAATATGTCTTCTTGAGAGACTTGATATCTGGGAGTTCTTTTCTACCACAACAGTTGGTGTTCTGGATAGGCACCTTGAGGCCTCAGACACTTCTCAGTGTAGGATGCACACAGCTTTGTGAAGTGATGCTCTTCCATGGGAGGAAAAGAAAGGAGAGTTTCCAGGTGGTGATGGATCCTTAATGGGGGTGGTGTAGGCAGGCTGACTGTACCAGCATCATACAGGTTGTATAGGACCACAGATAATTCCTGTTATAAACGTCATGTCCTCAGTCAGCGTGGCAAAAGGGCATCTCTGCAAAGATTTGCCCTGCATTAGTTAGACTGGTGCCACCAGAGCTCTTGCAGGGTTGAAAAAGGGATGTTACTAATTCAGGAACTGGGGAGAGGCCAGGCATCCTCACAATCATTACAGCTTGGCCTGAATACTTCCTGCATCTCAGCCTCCACCTTATCTCCCAAGCAAACATGACCCAGCACTGTCAGATTGCAAATGCTTATCTGCAGTGACTGGTGACTAACTGTGTTTTTACTCTCCTAAAAGAGTTATTTTGGGCTTTGGCAGGGGAAGGGTCAGCAGCACATGTGTGTTCAGGCAATGGCCTATGTTTGCTCTCTCCAGTGCTTACAGTAGTAAATGAGAAGGCTGGTTCGCATTGTCGTGACTCCTCCAGGAACCCTGGTGGGTATTGCTATGATAAACAATTGGGTTCTGGATAACTGAAAACTCTGTTTTGGAGTTTAGCAGCCTGGGGGAATCAAGGGGAGGTTGGGAAGAGGAGTGCAAGAAGCATGGCTGGTTCCTGGCATGCATGCTGAAAACTTTGAAGTCTGAAGGGACTTGGGTGTCTGCCTAAGCCAGATAACAAGTCTGGGAGAAGGGAGGAGAGTTTTGTATGCAGGTTTGGCCAACAGCCTTTATGTGAGAAGGAGACCAGGAGAAAAGAAAATAAGAAGCAAAAGAAAGGTAAAGGAACATTTTCTCACATCAGACCACTATAATATAAATGGCACCTTGCCAGTTGTGTGTTGGTAAGAAGGAGCATCTAATGGTTGGGCAGGATCAGGATCCTAAAAAGACTGCTGGTTGGCAAAGAATCCTGAATTCCTGAGGATCCCCACACACTGTTTTTCCCAGTCTTATCCAAGTCAGGTGCAGAATCTGCAGCAAAATATGACTTCAGGTGATGCCTTTGCAGACTGTACCAGCTTCCTGTTTGAAAGTGGTTGTGGCACCTTCTGCACTGGAATGATGATTGGTATCTCTTATCCATCTCTGTACTCTTCAAAGTCCTTGCCCAAGGGCTTCTGGCATCTACCTGGAGTGCAATAGGCTTGTCAGACTCCATGTTTTCAGGCCTGCTAGGCCTTTGGTTTTCTCCTAAGCACTGAGTTTGAAAATCTTTATGAGGCACTCTGAGGGGATAAATGGGAGACACAGTGATCAGATAGCTAAAGGCATAGGTGGGATACCAGAGTCTCCATCGTTGGAAGGTCTGTGGAAATGGAAAATGTGCTTCTGTGCCAGACTATAAAGTGGAAAATGACAGTTAGCCTCTGGGACGTCAGAGTGGTAGAGACCAGAAGGTGACAGGTAGGTCTGTCTTGAAAGTGTGCAAAGTGGTGAGAAAATTATTAGGGGAATCACTAGGTGAATCAGAAGGGAACCACATATAAGCATGATAAAAAATACTCCACTTGAAAGTGGAAAATTTATTCCTGACCAATCACGAGTAAGTTTGCTACTAGGGCATTACAGAATTTATTCACAACAATTTTGGTTTCAGTTCACTTCCTTTTAAATAGACCATTAAACAACTTCCTAGTCAAAGGCCTGAAAAATGTTGTTGTAGCAGTCATGGTCAACAGGAACATGGAAGTTAGTGCTTACTTAGAGTTTGTCAATGACCAGAGGTAGCGGTTTCTTGCTGGAAAGCTGCAGACAACAGAAATCCTCTACCAGAAGGAGGCCTGGCCAGAGAACTGAGGCTAAACTTTTACTCTTTTCCTGGGTTTTGTACTTGTTTTTCCATATAACTAAGCTGATAATTTCAATGTTAAAACTAGACTACTTCACCTTGAAAACAAAATATTAAAGACAAGGTTAAGTGCTTGGCAGCAATACTGTGACACTTTATCCTGCAGCATGTATTCCTCATCCTGTACCGCAAGGGCCCTCTCCCTGCTTCTGTGGGTTCAGTGGTTGATGGGGTCGTGCCATGAACCAGATCAATAAATGAATCCAGTTTGGTCCACCTGATAAGAAGTCTAGACTGAAGTTTTTTGTTGTTTCCCCCCGCCCCCGGAATTATTTTCCTTCCTCAGTTCATTCTGCAGCCTCACAAGTGCTTGTGGTGGTACCGTTGGGCAGGGAGGACAGGCGTGAGGATCAAGTAGCCACGGGCAGGAGAAAGGATCTGGCTCATCTAGCATGATGGAGCCCCAGGGGAGGGCTAGTTATAGTGATTCAGCTGAGGTCTGTTAACTGAGTCATAAACAGTCCTGTGTCCAGACACATACCCCTCTACAGTTTACACTCCTTTCCTGCTATTTACCGCTCTTGACTGGTTTAACTTTGTCGACTCTAAGCTAAAAACAGCTTCCAAGAGAGACCAGCCTTGAGGAAGGTGTTTTAGTGGCAAGGCGCCCTCAAAGGTACAAAATTCTGCAGACTTTTGTTTCCAGGCTATGGATCTTATTGTCCTTTCCCTCAGATTAAAGAGACCTTTAATACCGAAAACCTTCACTGCATACAGACTCTAAACAAATCAGGGTGTAAAGGTGCTAATGGCCTGCCATTAAAGGTCACTGATGTGTACACATGCAGACCCTAATTAAAGGGACTGTGTAGGTTAAGACAGTCTCTTTTGTCTGACAATTAAAGCTCAGAGGTTCCTTTGTATTGCAAAGTGGCACAAGGGGAGAGCTGATACTCAAATCTCACCTTTGAAGGCCACAGGTTTCCAGCAGCTTTTAGGTGAGGGAACAGGAAGTTCTTGTCGAGGTCTTCGATTTACTGTGAAACTTTAGAAGAGATAAGAAATCTCAGGCAGTTGCTTTTTGGGCAAAGCAGTGAGGTCTGTGGTCTCTGTGAGTGGCAGATTGCCATTTGTTATCCCTGTCGGCAATCCACCCCTCCTCACAGACATGGGCTGGCAAATACTTTATAATAAACTAATTACATCACAAAAATAGCTACATAAGCTGACTGTTTATTATTGCCCAACACAGGACCCTTATTTACAAAGTACACTATTGTTTGGGAAAAGTTACTATTGATCTACAAAGCAGTAACAGTATTAACAGTACTGGAAGAAAAAAAAAAGCACAAAACATTTCAATTTGTCTTTAGATGCAGCACTGGTTTTAGATGTAACTTTAAGGTTTCAAGCTACTGTGGAGCTGAGGTTAATTATCGTCATTTTAAAAGGTAGAATGCAAAGGGGCTCATTTCTGACTTTTGAAGGCAAAGTGCAAAGAATGAGGTTCTTAGGACTGTATACAAAATTTATCCAGACATTAAGTCTTAGAGCCTTAGAAGGAAAGGCTTTCTCACATGATTTATGAAACTTCCCACTTTTGCTATACTTGAGCATGGCGCTGTGTGAAATGATTCTTTAGCTAATATATTGAGTGACTAATCAGAGAAAGGTGGATGAACACTGAAGAAAAAATAATTCAGTATGTTAGCAATCAAAAGAGGAAAAAAATAAAAGCAAACTGGAAAGTATACAGTCCATGTGCTTTACCAGAAAGCTGAGATTATGATCATCTGTTGTCACAAGAACACTTTTTAGAAAATCTGTTTGATTTCCTAATTTGATCAACTCTACATAAAGTGTACTATTTGGAGGATTTTCTTTTGAAGATTTATATGTTGTTCACTTGTCATATAATTTATTTAAAAAGCTCATTAAAAAGTAAAAATTTATACTAAACATATCAAGCAATCCAAGTTCCAAGCCTTTCCTATCAGTTTTCAGAATAAGAAAAACAATAGCAGAATAAGAGAATAAGACATAAATGCAAACGCCCAACTGAGAAAAACCTTGGAAAAAGTTTTGAAGGTAGAGCACTCCAGCAGACATCCTCAAGTGAGGCATTCCAGCCCTGATGCCGCTAAACTGCTCAGAGACTCTGAATGAAAGTAAACTCAGGCCTCGTTTGCACATTTTTATGTCCCCATCCCCATCCCCTCAGCCTTTGCTTATAAGTGATTTTTACATTGAAGTGGTTTTAAAAGCAAACCCACTGTGATGATGTTCTAACTTACAGTTGTCTTAGACTGGTATTACCTACTTTCATGCTGATACAAAGGAGAATCCTGTCCTAAGAGCAATTGAAACTGTAAAAGAGTTTGCTGCTATTGAAATGTTGATCTCTCCATTCTCTTTCCCTCCCTTGCTCCTAGCACTGAGGCTCTACTTTCTCCTTTACACTTGCTCTGTCATTTTCCAGATGTGTCCCTGGGCTGCTTTAACTCACTGAGCCAACAGAAATCTAACCCTCTCCCTTCCCCTTCTCCACCCTCCTTGAATTAGTTTTCTAACTAATTAGTAGTCTTCTGAGTAGAGTTAAACCAGCAGACAAAGGGGAGAAGGGCTGTCCAAACGTATGCCATAGCTAGCCCTAAATAGGGGCTAGTGTTTTGTAGTTGGGAAAGGTGGAGTAGAGTGGGACCTCACATTTTTGGTAGCAGTAGACTCCACCTCATGCTACAGGACCATCTAGAAATTATTTTAGTGCTAAGAAAGGTGTGACACTAACTTCTGGTAAAGTAATACAAAATATAGGAATTGTGATTGTACATTTCTAACACTTTTCCCTCACCATTTTAAACTATTCAACATCGTCTTTCCCTCCCTCTTCCCCACTTGGTGACCACTGGCTGGGTAGTCCCTTCCACATGAATGGCACGCAGTGGCCACCCTATCTGCTGGGAAAGAGACAGAGTAAAATATGAAGTTGGCCAAAGCAGGATTTTGAGACTGTTGTTCTCAGGGACTGATCCAATGGCAGTCTGTGTCATTCCCATGGCACTGGGCAGATCCTGGCAAGGACCAGGCCTCAGCAGACCGCTGTACTGTTCCTGAGCTGACAGACCAAAATTGAGTTTGGGGTTAGTATATGATATATAAATTAACATGAAAGCCTCACATCATAAAAGAAAATTAAATGGAACTGAACATCCCCCAAGCAGAACATAAGTGGAGTTAGAAAGCTGGGGGAGCAGTGGCAGTTGCAGCAAGGGGGAAGCAGTTGTCCTGGTGAAGGTTTCTTTGGCATTAGCTCTCCCTTCAGCCTTCCCAGAGGTGGAGGAGCTAACAGCTACTTGAGAAGAATTGCTAAAAGGGTAGGGGAAAGTGTTCTGCTTTGAATGTGATGTTCCCATCTAGGAAATGATGGACCCTAATTATGCAGATTTCCTTAGTGAATCATCTCTCTCCACTTTCTCTTACAGGAAATAATAGAAGGTAACAGTGTTCATTAAGTATGTTGGGCTGCTATCCTTGGAGACTAAAATCTCTCCAGTACAGCTCGTGTAGTATACGCAGTGCGAGCTCTCCACATTAGCGTGCTTCAATCCTCCACAATTCACTCTGGACAGCCACAGGAGAAAAGTGTAATTCAGTGCATGGAAGTGCACGCGTATTATTCCAGGAAAAACCCATCTGCCGTTGGGGAAAAGAAAAATCACCAGAAAACTGCCAATGTGACATAGCCTCTTGGCCTGAGATGAAACTGTCTGCACTCAAGGGACTCCAACCTGCATCTTTCCCCCCCCAGAATAGCTACATGTGTGTGTCTGTGTGTGTGTGAATGCACAGTTACCCTGCAATAGTTCCCCTCATGTTGTGCCAGGTGGTTTCCTGCCCTGGGGTAACTCTGTCCATAGGGGCAGAACCACGGGAACATTTCCCTTCCAGGACAAACAGCTTTCACCCTTCGCTTTGGCTCCTCTTTTGCTCCATCCATCTGTCCTGGTACCTCACCCCCCGGGTCTTTGCACTCCTACAAACCTAAGCAGGTAAAAGAGGCTGAAATGGCCTGGAAGGAGAGGGAGAAATCTCAGCAATGTAAGGGATGACAGTGCAAGGGGACAGCAGGGCAAACCCTGGGTACTCTTTGAAGTCTTGGTAAACCTTGCTGCTAGTGGGCCTGAGGGGAGATGGGTGGCCTCCCCTCCCCTCTCACACATCTCCCTGGCCTCTGGCTTCAGGACTGCGAAACCGCTTCTCTTCCTGCCCTGATTGCTAAAAAGGTGCCAATTAGCAATGGCCATTTTCCAATGCTGACCCACAGGCACGAGAGGCAGAAGAGGTACTGACAGGGTCTGGGTGCAGAGGCATCAGATGAGCTGATCTGTAGGAAGTCACTGGATTTCAATACCTGAACTTCTTGGTCTCTAAAAGCAAAGCTCTGGAGTGCGCTGTTATATGCCGTCCTGCTTTTCTATGTTTTGACTCAAGAGAAGTGACAGCGGTGACATTTGTGGTCACACTCGAGGTTGAGGCTATGGCATGTTCAGGGGAGGGGAGCAGTTTGCTGAGAGCTCAGTCTTGCGTGAAACCCGAAGTTTCTATTTAGAATCATGGATTTAAAGCCTTGGCATGTTTTTGATCTCATAAATACTGGCAGAGCATACTTACAATATCTAGAGAGAACGTCTGGAATTTGGATTGTTTTATGTAGTGTTTAATATAGTTGAGGTAGATGTGAGGCACTATGGGACACCATAATTTTCCACATGGAGTATTGTTCCAGGATGCTTCTGAACCACTCTGGCTCCATCACCATCATACTATATTTGTTAAATAGAAGACGTTAAATAGAAACAGGTGATCGCCCAGTGAGGACAGGATCAGATGATACTTTTGCATTTTGACACGACGTCCAAAGCAGTGTATCCTGTTTTAATGCTGCAAAGGCTGTTACAGTACAAGCGTTTGTTACTCAAGTGAGGTTGGCATTAATCCTCGAAGTCAACATTATCCATTCCAGGCTGTGGGACTGCGCAGTGAACAGATGTGCCAGTGCATATGCACAATCCTTATGTGAAAATACAAACCACTTGTATTTTGTTAGAGCAAGGCTCTGGTATTGGCATTCTCCTCTTGCCTTAGACAGACAGTATTTCTAGATTAAAAGACATCTGCAAACCGTTTTTGTGGTGGTGGGGCAGGAAACATTTTATAGGCGTTACATAACTGTATGGTATGAATATTCAAGCTACATTTTATTAAAGTACATAACTCCCGACATAACTGGACTATTTCTTCCTTTAAATTTAGCATACAGCAACACTGATTTGCTTAATAAGGAGCAATATTTACTTTAAGGGTCCCATGATAATTACTTTGGGACCCAAATCAGTTTCTAATGACTTCAATGGAGATTAGGTCAAATTATTCCTTATTTTTGTGAAAAAGAGATAGGACCTCTCTCAAGGTTTTTCCTTTCCAAGTTAGAGAATATGTATCAAAAGCAGACGTCCAAAAAGTGCTGAAGAAAGACTAAATGAGGAGGAGGCAACCTGGAGAGTAGATACTTTTATAATCACTATATAGAGTTCATAGCCAGCTTTCCATACCGAGCTTATTATAAGAGAGTTCCCAGAAGATAGAAACCAATCAACTCTTTATTTTGGCAGTGATCATTCTAGGTGTTCTTTAATGGGCATTATTCTTGCTAAATTATGAATGAGCTTTATAGTAAGACAAATGCCATTATCAGAGTTATTTATTCATGGGCTGTCGTCCGTAACATCCCCACACTAGTTTTTCTCAAAGTTTAGTATCGATCATTTGCTTTAATCAGATGCATCAAGGGACACTCAAAGAATCAGCAACTGCTGCTTCGAATATCAGCATCTCTCTCTGGGTCTCTGCCAGGTCTAAGTGAGTACTGAGGCCATGTCAAGCATTAGGTAACAAGGGCAATAAGTGGGGGCTTACTCTCCTTACATTAGGATAAGTGTCTGTGTGTCCCCCAAACTCTAACTTGACTGATGATTAATCAGTCTGCGCTGACATACCCATTACTCTGTTTTTCTACTTGATTCTGGGCTCCTCCAGGGCTCTGCGGGGACAATGCCCTAAAGAATTGCTGGGAGGGCAGAAGGGTCTTGCTCACCCTAATGGTATTGACTGCTGTTCGCTCTGTCTCGCCAGGTAAAATCTTCTAAGATGAGAGTAAATATTCTGTGCTCCATGATAGCTAGGAGGCTCAAACCAAGTCTAAAATCAGCATTACATTCGACGAGGCAATTTAAAATGATACAATGTCTATTACTGTTTATACTGCTTACAGAGCAGACAGGAGAAAAGCATGGTGTCAGCATCTCGCCTGGCTCAGTGAGTGCTTGCTTCTGCATCGATCTACATGTCCAGAGACTGCCTTATTTTCACTCTTTATTTCTTTACACAAAGATTCAGCTTTACCAGATACTAAATCCAGGCACGTGCAGTAAGAAATCTGCCCTCCTTTTCTTTCTTCATTCACGTATATGGGGTACCTGAAGCACTTTGGTTAGCAGACACTTCACCTTACTTTAGGCATGAGAAAGTTAAAATCTAGGTCCAAGTTAGTCACCATAGATGTTTTCTAAACTCAATGAGGAGAAATATGCATCTCTAGGTGTCAATTTGTCTACGAAGGGCATGTAAGAAGCAGCAGACAGGCTTAGACGCCAAGACTATTTTTATACTACTAAACCGAGCCAGGCTATCACACAGCCCTGCGCACCCGTGCGTGACCATCCATATGGTCAAATTGCGAGCACCGTCAGTGGCATCCCAGCACTCTCCCAGACAGTGCCCACACACAGTTCAGGACTCAGCGTGGGCCTGACACATCCTCAATAAGTATATCAAATACGGTCAGTCTGCTTTTGAGGGCTGAGAGAGTTTAATCATGCAGATGTGAAAAAGTTAACCCAGGGCTGGAGAATGGGTGTGGTCCCATGTTATTTTCTAATATAGCGTGAACTTTTAGACGTCTGTAACCAAAGATGAGCCAAATCCTACGGTAAGTGTAAATTTCAGTGTATTAGAGGACACTATGGCGCACCTGTGATACAGCGGAGGAAAAAGTGACTTCCATCTCCGAGCAGTGTAAAACAATCCTAAAGCCCTGAAACAAGACCTTAAGATGCAGATTTTCTACACTGGGATCAGATCAATAAATTAAGGTCCAATCCTTAGGGATTTTTTACAGTAAGCAGGAAGCTGTCCTTTGAGGATAATCCTGTTTTCAGTTGCCAGGGCATAAATCCGGAGCAATTTCACTGAGGTCTAAGGAGTCACCCTGGTGTAAAAGCCGGTGGAGACTAAGGCTTGCTGACTTCAGAGATTGATCCTTACACCAGCAAATGGCTTTTAGACTCAGGAAATCTCAATGACAAATTTCAAATTCAGCTCCATACTCAGACCTGGTTTGTAAAATAGGACATTTCTCTGTTTTTCAGAGTCCACTTGACTTGTCCAAAATCTGAAAGAAAAAACATGTTTGTTCCTATTTAGATTTATTACCAGGATATTTATCCCTGTATAAACGTTCTACAACGTGGCGCTTTTGTAAATATCTTCTACTGTTGCTATTAAAGATTTCAACATATTTTAAAATGACAGTTTACCACAGCTCATTATATTTTAGCACAGCCTGACCTCCTTATCTTCCTGCTGGAAAAGGTAGTAAGAGACAGAGTGTACATATTCCTTTTAAAATGAGATACACAATTCCCTCTTTCCCTCCCCACTAACACACTTTTTTGAATTCCAAAGTCCCATCGTTTCGTGCAGACCCATCTGCTTCTATTTTGAGGCAACTATTCTTCTGGCTCTGGAGTGCTGGGTAGCACTCCTGTTAAAGTCTGTCACTGTCTCTGGTTAATCAGCTGGAGAAGCTGCTGCTGCTATCTCTGCAGCACTCGGTGCCCATGACAGCCTGGGGAACAAGAGGGTTGGAAGAGAACCTGTTTCTCCCACATGCTACCGGAGAACAGATCACCCGCTTCGTTCCGTAGCAATAAATAGTCTTGATAGAGATGCACAGGAGTTTAAGATAGGGCCAGCAAAATGGGTCATGTATTAATTTTAAATAATTTAAATTGGAAATATCCAAGGTAAACCTAAGACTTACGAGTAAAGTGGCAGAGGCATTTAAGAGGCAGGCTGCCTAGTTAATTGGTATAGTCACTTTGCTGGTTAAATTAACACATACTTTGAAAGTACTTTTGTGTACCCTTTGTGTGTATGCATGTAGAAATTCTACCGAAACAAAACTGTAAAGTTTTGAGCTGGATAAAGCATTTCAATTCTCCAGACTTTCTAGTGAAAGAAAAACATGTTTGGGAAAGGAGGCCAAGCATCACCGTGAGTCACAGGCGGCAGGTCCAAGCGTGGAGGGCACGGGTCAGACCAGGCTGCCACTGCCCCCGGCTCTCTGCCAGGCTGCCCTCCACGGACGGCTGCTCCCTTTCGGAGCCGGCTGCCCGGCGGAGCCCGTGGTCGGGAGGAAGCCGGCTCCGGTTCCAGTTTGCTTAGCAACACTGTGGTGTCGAGCCCGGATTTACAAGGAGAGCAGCCACCCGTGCACTCGAGGTGGAGCGGGCTGCTGAAGGCAGTAACCCCGGCCAGAGTTTTGTTCTTCATTTTCTTCATTCATACAAAACCCCTTACCTGGATTCCACCTGGGTTCAGGAGGAGATCTGGTTGAACTGAAACCACACTCTCTGGTGCACATCCACGACTTTTAGTGTCCCCATCCTGAACATGTCAGTCATAGGCATCTAAAACACTTAAAAACAAGGTTTACAGTTCTAAAGCAGGTACACACTGTGGAAAATGTCACCCATATTCTTCAGTCATGCCTTTTAAAATTCAACATGAACAGAGCCGTTTACCTCATCAGCCTCAAAATAGAAGCCTTATACTTGCATAAAAAGGAATTTTCTCATTTTCAGTGGTCATTTTATTGATTTTTTTTTTTGGACAGGCAACAAAATTGTTCTGCTTTATTTCATTTTCTGCTTCCTGGGTTTTGTCAGGACTTAGAATACTTTTCTTGTATAGTGAAGATAACATTTGATGAATCAAATGTTTGACAACATTTTCTTACTTGTCAGAAAAGGCATTCAGAGCGCTGTTTTCACAAGACTGAATCTGTACATTCTACAGCAGTAGCTGAACTTTCCATTGTAATCTATGTATGATGTGTCTGCCTTCCTCCCTGCATTCTAATCTCTGGGCATATACAGTTATGAAATGTCATATATGCTGTTTACACCTTTATTCTAAATGAGCTGCAGAAAATATCCTCGTCACGCTACTGTCATTCTCCTTTCAGAGCTTAAAATGCAATGTGTTAATTGCCAGCTATTACTTATTTATGATTACTGCACCAAATCCATGTCTGCTTTTTTGTGGTTCTGAAATCGTGTTCTGGACCATTACTGTCATTATTGCCACTACTGTCATTTATTGTTCTTATCACGGTGTGCATATGTAAACGACACTTTTCAACTAACATTAAGATTCTTTTCTAGTTTTGATATATTTAGGTAGTGCTGAATGAAATAATGGCAATAATAATTTAAAGACACACACACAGAAAGACTGCTGACTGTGAAGTTTTGTCAAAGCATGGTTAGGGGAAAATTGTCAAGATGCAAAGGGGCTTATGCATGGATTTATTACTTGCACTAATGGGAGTTTCACCGATAAATCCCTTGGGATGAACATGAACCTGCATTCTTCAATGCTAGTGGAACAGACCTTATCTTCAGCAATCGTTTTATTTCCACACTTTAATGTTCCCATTCTATAGTGCAGCTTCTCTATAATTTTTCTAAAAGATTTTTTATCAGTCTTGATCAAGTGTGTTAGTTGATAAATGGTTGAGAGGTGCAGACTACAAGGAAAGATGCAATGAGTCATGCTGTCTCCTAGAAACCAGACAGCAAATAGCTTTCAACAACTATTTCAGCCTTCCCAAGTACACTCCACTCCAGTGCTCTCTCAGGATGTAATATAGACTTCCACATTACCTGTATGTTCACCTGCCCAGGAAAATTTGGGAGCAACTGTAATGAAACAAAGTTTAAGTGGGGTCCTTCAGTACCTACCCAAAGGAACAAGACTGATGGTAAAAGAAGGCAAGAGGATGATGACAAAATAGGCAGGTAAAGGGAACTATTTCCTCAAAAGATTAGCCTAGTCTGAATGTGGGCTTCTGCCAAAAGCAGTGGTTTCCCCTGTGCATCTGACCACACATTCTCTTCCCTTGGGGCAGTGCTAGCTGTCATATCATCAACCATATGAACAAGCTGATTTGTCTGAAAAACATACAGAAAAAAAGAGATCTGTTTTGTGTGTTGCGAGGCTATGCAATTGCTACTGCTGGCACAAGAGATGCATCAAGAACATAAGGCAGGAAGCGCGGGGGAAAGACTGCTTTAGGCTACAGTGTGGTCTAAGATTGCTCACTGGGAAACTGCACCCTCAGCTAGAGTGGTTTATTTCGAAGGAACATTTTCAGTTTTACTAAATAGACAAGCTGAGCCTAGAGGGGGCCTGGGGTAACATCATGGACAGTTGTGAGCAGTATTGCTGCAAGTGCAATTCCAGGGACCTCCCTCTTTTCGCCACGGGCTGCTTGTGGTGCGGAGGTATTGCACATGATGTAGGATACGATACAGAGTGTTGCAGAGTGACTCTAGTCAGGTCTAACACTTAGTGAAGACTAGGGGTCTGCTGGGTGACACTCAGTTATTGCCCTGAGACGTGGACAGGGGAAGGTCCCTAGGCTGGGGGTATGCAAATACTCCTTAGGCCTGAGTCTGGAACAGAGATTGAACCTCATTGAAAAGTCACTCCCAAAAGCACTTGCTTCTCCACTTGCCTGTCCACACAAAATGAAGCTTCCCCCTAGGACTCCAGTGAGATGAGCTGGCATTTTTATTCCCATTTAGCAGGTAGGAAAACTATGAAAAAGAACACATAATTTGCCTAAAAAAATGGAATAAACCTTCCTAAGTGTTAATGTTACTGTACCCAAGAGGCTGAGACCCTCTTTTCTGTGCCCTGATGAACTGGCCATGTCTCTCTAGATCCTGTAGCAATAGTTTCTATGGCAATGACCTACAAGAAAAAAAGTTATATTTGCATATGCCTTTACTGATCTTGTATTTCCTTCAAATTCTATCCGAATAGATTAATAGTAAAGGATAAATAATGGAAGAGCCCTGCGTGGAAATTATGAAGGAGAGCACCAAACCCCTTCTCCTTTTCCAGCTGCAGTACCCCTTGGATCCCTGGCATCAGCTCCAAAGCTGCAGTGATTCTCAAGGGTCTCAGTCAGCCATAGCATGGGTGCACTGAACATCTTGAGGCACTCTCCTCCCTCTTACCGAAGCAAGTGTAAACAGCATGATAGCACCAACACCTGCCTGTGACCCACTGGGTCCCTGAGCTGCTTGGATGTAAGTGCTCTGCTCAGATAGAGTGTCTGGGGAGTGTCATAGGGGACCCTTCTCATAGGTGCCCACAGTGATATGGCCAAAACCTTGTGGCGTGTTCTTCAAAGATTAAATTATGAAAATAAAGTCATAAAATGGGTAGGTGATAGAGGTTGACCTGAACTTTTTTGTATAAGCTCAATTTATATGCATATTTGATTATAGCTAGTTTACCCTACCTAGTAGGAATGTGTTTTACACTGTCACCACAAAAGAGATCTTTTTCTATGTTTTGCCTAAGAACTTGTTCTAAAAGCCTATCTGCTTTGCATCCCTATCCAGCTTTTTGTGGGGGGATGTGACGGGAGTCTTCAGTACGTTCTTGACACTGCAGATGAGGTTACTAAGACACACCAATCTGGAATCTGATCTCAGGTTTCCAGGACATGGGTAAGCCTGATCTTGAAAGGACTGGGAGGATGATCTATTCATCTTCCCTGAGGATGTTTTTTTTCTCACGGAACCAATTTCTTCTTTCTGTTTGCTCCTACTTTAAGGTCGTAATCCCCTGTTTGTGATACCAGCAGGATTCCCACAGCAACAGATTATGATGTCACAAGCAAAGATTTATGAAGCCATAGGATGGAGAAGCAGGAAGAAGGGCTCTGTTGTGAGATGGCCCTGTCTGCAAACTCTTTTTGTAGTAATTGCCCAAGCGGGAGGAAACCTATCACACAGAAGTTATATTTTAACCATCTCAGTGACTGGTTATCAAAGTGTGACTGAGCATGGATATTCAACAGCAGGTTTTCTGCTTTAAAGCCCATTCATAAATCCTGACTGAATACACTAAAATCCTTTGAGGTGATTTCACAAGCATTGCTAAAAAAACAAGGAGAATGCATTGGCATAGAAAACATCTATATCAAGTGTCTCTGTAAAATGAAGGAAGGGACACTGGGAGCTGCAAAAGGCTGCTCAAGGGACATCCTAAGCAGTGACCGTGCTTGACGTGGCACCATCCCTTTAACAGCCTCATGGCAAGCAGGGAAGTACAGAATCTGCACTTTTTCAGAAAAATCATTGGTTCTCCTTGAATACCTCCTTGGCTCTGTCTCGGCTGGTTTGCCTTATTTTGGACAATATACAGTGCCCATTGCAAAGGCATTCATGAGACAAGGACTCTAAGACAGAGCTCTGCAGGATTTTCTCCCCCAGTGGGTGAGCTGTAGAGCTTCGGGTCTTGTGAGTGGTCAGCCACATGCTGTGGTGTCGGGCTCAGCTGACAAATTCACCCTCTCTGCTCATCTATCCTACCCTTGTTCTGAACAGAGATGACGGTAGATTTGGCTGTCCAGCTGGTTTGGAACCTGGGCCACAGAACAGAAGAGTGGCTTTGAAGTGCTGTGGAGATGGAAGGGGTCTGCTTACCTATTACCCATTTTGGGAACTGAGTGTGTGGGGTTTGCTCTCAGTGTGTGACCCTTGACTGGTCTGCACACTTTTCCCTAACTTGTCCTTACTTGTCCTTATCTCAAAGTGACCAGAATATTGTGTTGAATATAACTTGCACAGTGACTGCAAGGCGTTTGATCTGGCATTTTACTGAGGTGTAACCAAATGTGACATGTAGAAGAAATTCCTCTGCAGGGGCACTTGTACCCTTTCAGTGGGATTTTAGTCCAAGTTCTGGACCTCAGCTTTCCCTGTGGTTTAGCTTTGGGTTGAATTCAAGCCAGAAGGAGTGCATTTTCCAGATCAAAATCAGGTGCTGTAAAGAATAGCTGAATTTCCACAAGAACTTCTGAAATGTAAAATTGACTTTGTCTTGCATATGAGATTTCTACCAGGCCAATACAACTAAAACCTCCTCTGATTTAAAAAAAATAATGTAAAGGAAAGCCTATTTTTCTTCCAGTTCTTTTCAAGAAAAAAAAGCCCTTATGAAAATCACATTCAAAACTATAGGTTGGCATCAAGTCATCCAATTGTTGGAAGCTCATTGCTGATTTTCCCCATGGTCACAAACCGTACAGGAACAGATGAAAACATAAGAGTCTTGTAGTCATACCAGTCACACAAGCTACACCTTCATGAAAACAAGGTTATTTTCTGATGCAGACATAAGCTGCAATTTTACAGCGACATGAGTCAGTGATGTCACTAAAAGATCCCAGCATCCTTCTGCATCTGCTGTTCATCATTATCCTCCCACTGTTTTTTTCTGTAATGCTGGCAAAACTATTCATGTGAACTCTCTTATGAACTTGATCAGAGAAATCATAGATTCATAGAATCATAGAATCATTTAGGTTGGAAAAGACCTTTAAGATCATGAAGTCCAACTGTTAATTTAGCACTGCCAAGTCCACCACTAAACCATGTCCCTAAGCATCACATCTACGTGTCTTTTGAATAAATGGTGACGTAAAGGCAGGAACAAGCAGTCTACAGTGGAAGGTGCAAGATCACTTTTTTTGGCATGAGTTCTGACTGATACTGACTTAAAGTGCATATGAAATGACAGTTATATTTGCATATCTGTGTTTTAGCTTAAATTCTCCTTACACTGTTGCTTGTACAGATTGTACCTCTATGAAATTACAGTTTACCCAGAATGTTTTACAGGCCTGTCCCAAAATGCTAATCCTGGAACCAGCTGAACCTTGGTTTCAGTCTCAGATCTTCTCTCCATATCCACTCCAGTTTCGACATGATCTGAACATCCATCTTTTGACCTAATGTCAGCCTTTGACCTTCATACATGTAGGATAAATGCCAGGTAGCAGAACATTCGGAGGGTTTGGTGACTGCTGCTAGACTTTCAAGATAACTCTGATTATGATACTTGATTTACTACTTCTTGTTGGTACCGTATAGACATTCTGATTATGAACAAGCACTAAACAGCTGTAGCACTAAAAGAGATGGGCAGACACAGCAGGCAGAGCCAACACATGGTGCTTAATGTAATTCCCTAAGACTGTTATTGATATATGCTTTAGTATTATTCACTTTAAGAAGGTCATTCAAAACAATGCTATTTAAAAAATGTACAGAATTAAGTAACAATCATACTGATATTTTTGGAGTTCCTCATTTCTTGAAAAATGAGTTGTCATGCTATTTTAAATTCATCACAAGCACAGATAGAAAGTAAAAAAAAAATCCCCCCTTAAAGAATATATTAATTTTCGCTCGAATTTCCAAAGTTCACGGGCTTTTACTTTGCTTATTTAAAACTTGTCCAACTTTTATGAACTACTGCATCCTGAGTCACAAGAAAAAAATATACACAAGTGTTAAAAACAATTAGTCTCTAAATATTTTGAATGCCAAGTGGAAAATGAATAACGAAACAAAGAAAGTGTGTTTCTTGAACATGACTTACATTAGGCTTACACCCACGTTTTCCTTAAATAACTCTTATAGTGGAACTCTAGCTATTTACTTTGTATATCACAGCCCACACTAATGGTTATTAGGACCCATAAAGTCCTGCCATTTGGGGATGTGAAGTGACTTTACAAATATGATCAGATCACAATGAGTAGGTAGGTTTCATGATCTCTGTTCCAGAGATGTGGGTCCCAAGGTACAGAAGTTTAAGTGACATTCCCAAGGACACAGAGGAAGCCAGGGGGAGATATGAGAAGCCCAGAGTTCCTGACCTCTCTGTCCTGCTTGTTAATCACAAAACCATGTCTGCTGCATACCTCAGAGATTTTTCCATTGCTGCTGGGGAACTGACTGTTCAGAGGTGTCTCTCTACTTGGTTCTTTCTTCAAAATTCCCTGTGTAGCAAGTAGAATCTAACAAAGGTTTTAAGGTGAACAGTGAAAGGGCCAGAATTTAATTTCAGCCATTTTAGCCTTAGGAAATGCAAGAGGTGTATTCCTGCTGGGTGGGCCCCTGACAGACACATGTCGCAGCATCAAGTCTCCTTCCTTCTGGCAACAGCCCAGGGCATGTACCTGGGAGAGGTAAAGATCTGTTAAGGCTGAAGGATCTGGGCACTAAAATGAATTTTCTTGTTGGGCATAGGTACCGGACAGGTTGTGTGTGCTCCAGTGATTACAAAAGTGCCAGAGCTGAGTACGTTTTGACAAGCCACAAAGGGTACGACTGGGTACTGGGATCCAGTTCACAAAATTTACAGCAACCTTCAAGCTGCTCCAATTATTTTTGTAAACAAAGACAAAGAATTAGGGGGGTCATAAGAAACTCCCTTGTGCCTCTCTCCTAATTGAAAAAAGAAATAAGTCCACTGCCTATGAAAGAAGCTCCATCTACATGTGACAACGCTTATCTATATTCCAAAGACATTCCACATACGGTCCTATGTTTTTTCTGAGTTCCCTTGAATCCAGTTCAGGTCTAAGAACAACAATGTACTTCTTGGGTTTCCCAAAGTTCGTTTCCCTTATTCAGGTGTGACAGTTCTTCAGGGCTTTTTGGCCCAGGTTTTTCCTGCATGGTGCTAGAGACCCTGTCTGGGTTCTTTGGAGGGGAAAGAGCCCAAGTTCTCTTTCAAATAAATCCTTTATTGTTTCATTGCTATCTGTAATACTATTTTTTAGTTCTTCTCTGGTACATATTGAAATAAATTTTGCAAGTGACACCTCCCAATAAGCAGAAGTGGCAGAAACCTCTTGGGATGACGAAGTCCTCTCTGTCCCCTGTTTAACACAGGCAGTCAGATCGTGTAATGCTTTCCATAAAGTTAAAACTTTTTAAAACTCCTTATCCTTTTTTGGTCTTGCTAAAAAGATGATCCGGAACTTCATAACTCTAAAGACTCTTTTTTCTTTACAGTCACTGCTCTTAACTTAGAGCAGTGTTAAAATGCTTGAGAGGATAATTTTAAACAAGGAGTCTTTGAAACAATCTAGCTGGACAGCGATGCTCAGCATGGGGTCTCTCAGTTTGCTTCTTAGCAAGTAGCTAAGCTATTATTTAGCTGTGTCCACATTAGCAAGAAGCATGGTTTCATATGACCAAATCTGTAGAATGAAACTTGGTGCTGAGGAGTCCACATCCACATTACAAACACTTTGGGGATTTTACCGACTCTGCTCGGTTGAGTCTGATCATGTGCATTGAACTGCCATTAGTGCCTGGAGCTCACCAGGTGAACTTTTATCACATACTCCAGATTAATTTCATCTGAAAGGAATCCATCGGGTGCCCTCTAAAACTATTCTGCAAGGTGAAGCTATCAGATCAGGAGATCTGCTTCAAAATTGATCTCAATCAAAACACTAATGTAAACACACCTCCTGCTTTCTTAGGCTAAACAAGCGACATGCCTTTGTGTGTGCATACAGACAAACCAAGATCACCCTTGCCATGCTCTGAATGGGCCAGGTGTGACACAGCTGTGGTATGGAAGCGGCGTACCGTGATCTGGCTATTATACTTTAAGAAGAGCTGAATTCTGTCAACTATCCTCTCACTTAGTCTTGTCTTCAGTCTCTTCTAAAATGAAATCTGTTCTCCATGCCAAACTGGGAGTAATTTTCCTGGCCTGCACCAATTTTAATATGTCTGTTTGGAACAGGGATAAAGAGAACTGGACATGCTACTACAGATGAGGCTCGTGTTTGGAGCTTGTCATTTAGATTCTGCAAATGCTGGTAGACATCACTACATCAGTTACAGGCAGTTCCCATTTCAAGGCTATTTCAGCAATTGTATCAGATAGAAATTTAGCCATCAGCTACAAATAAGACAGGCAGACACTGCAGACCCAGAATAAAAGAATTACAGCGTTCTGTACCACAGCTCACCAGCCTACTCTGAGCAGCACCCGGACAAAATTGTATATATAGTTAGAACTGATCCATAGTCAAGACCATACAAAATAGCCAGGACATATTTTCTATGAGCTATAACTCTATTCATCTGAGAAAAGTTACAGAGGGAAATATGCTGGGAAAAGCTCATGGATCTGCTGTTATGTCCCCTACGAGGTATTACCGGGGCAGATTTCAGAACACTTTTCTCTCCAACTGCTCAGATCTCAACACTCCTGGAGTTTGAAATGGGCCATTGACAGGCCAATTAGGACTCTGATGGGTCAATTAGGTTGATGAAAGTGAATATTTCACCTTTTCATAGAATTTCTGTTGTCTAATGGACCCTCCTTCCCTGCCCACATAACCCATTACTTTGCATTTATGCACCACAGGCAGAAAACAACTATCAGTAGGAGAGAAAGCAGATGGGAGAGAATATGCCTAGTTGCAAAATAAAAGATTGAAAGGACAAAGAATAATGGAAAAACTTCTATTTTTGACAGCGATACATCTTAAATACATAAAAGACTTAAAAGTTGGAAGGCAGCACACTCCCAAACACTTCACAGTTGCTGTCATTGGGCACTTCATGTCAGAAATATGATTCTGACTGACATTTGTGGGAGTAGGATTCACAGGAAGGATTGTACTGAACAGTAGCTTTGATTTGGCATATCTATATTGTACCATACAGCATACTATAGATATACCCAAGCCAGCTTCTCATCTGGTTTCCGGACAATGTTGTGTCTTTGACAATTAGCCATGCTGAGAGGCAGAGTTATTTTGTCAGGGTCCTGTGCTATGTAAATGTAGTTCTGCCTCCAGGACCTCAGCTGAGATGTCAATGTCAGGGTGCTTTTGCTTACAGTGGATTTGGGCAACAGCCAAAGGTGTAGAATTGCACTGGAAGGTGCGGACGTGTCCTCAGCTGGTGATGCTGCAGAGAATGAGAGGTTTATCTCATCACTTTCTCCATGTCTTATCTTCCCATTTCTTCTTTCAACATAAGGAGGACCTTTGGTCTCCGTGTGTTTTTACCTAATTTTGAACTAACTCAAACATTTTGGGTTCAGCAGAACCCAAAGGCAAAAAACCTTCAGTGTTACTGGTTTGATGTTCTACCAGGATGAAACTAGGGTAGAAGGCTCAAAAAGAATAATTTCCAATAAAAAAAGAAAAGAAAAAAAAAAAGAAAGAAGGGATCAGCAAGGATGTTGTAGAATTATAAACAAATGTTGAGATGAGCAGAAAGAGAAAAACCCCAAGAAATAGGTAATGGAAAAATTAATACAATAAATGCCTTCCATATGGCCAAGGCAATAGGCAACCTGGCTTTAAAGACAGTCTGCCGCATGCTGGCTTTTTTTCGGCTTGAATTGTGTGTCAGTGTGGGTTGTTTCTTTTTTAATTGAGTAATTGAATCATTCTGGAAAAAAATAGGGAGGCTAGCAACCTTACAGCTCTCAGCAAATAGTTTTAGAGTGTCACAAAAATCTCTGCCATTCTTTCTTTGATTTCTAGCCGCCTCTTAGAAACTTTATTCCCACACTGGTGATGGGGTGAGAGCCCAGGACTTACATGCTCTGTGTTGGACTCTGGCCAGTGGTATTTAAACTGCACATACTCTTTGCCAGATCTGCTGAGAACCTGTGATGACATTTTTCGAAGGCCAAGATGTCTCTCAGAGTTCAGGGAATGGGTGGATTATCTGTCACTGTAAGTGTGTATGTGATCTAAATAATTGTTTGGCTTCAGTTTGCAATCTGGGCTGAGGTGCTGGTTCATTGCTCTGATCTCTGAACCAGGGAGTCCATCTTGAGAGCTTGGGACATGCCCCTCTTCTGTCCACCATATTTTCACATTCATTTTCTGAATTAAAGGGAAGCTCTTAAAAATAAAAAATGTTTAGATGCTTTGTAGTTGTCTGTACCATAAAATGAACTAAACTTCCATGACCTTCTGGGTCTTATACAAAGACCCTTGAAGTAGGGTTAGCCTGAGGGGTGCGTTAGCTGGGCGGCTGCCCAGCATGCTTAAGACTAGAGTGCACGAGTGAAATTCTAGGTTAATGTTTATCCCCAATCAATTAGCGATTTGGAAAGGCATGAAATTCTGGCTTGCCCTGGGCACTGTTTGACTAAAGGCCAGCCATGGCTGGAAGCCCCAGAAGGTTGCAGATCTTGGCTCTGTGGGAGGCCCGGCTATACAGCGGCAAACAAGCTTTCCTCCAAAGACCCTCAGTGCTCTCTTCAAAAGAATTTTTCATCCTCCACCTGTGGCCATGAAAGAGGGTTGACAGATGGGCTGTTGTAATGGGCTATTGTGTAAATAGCATGCATTTAGCAGAAATGCTGAGGGTGTGTATTTACAGGGGACTTACATGGATTTTCATTGTAGATGAGGGGGGCTCCAGAAGACCCACTGCAGGCCTGCTGCATCAATTCCCTATGCAGAGCAAAATATTTTCTTCATTAGCTTCTGTTGGAAAGTAAATACGGCAATTCAGAGAGGGAGGGAAGGAGATGCTTTGAAATAACATTTGGCCTGGATATTAATGGTCACTTTTTAACAACCTGGCTTCTCAAACCTTGGACTTGCAATGGCAGTGTACCCATGTACAAAGGTTTTGGGTGATTATATCTCATTCCTCTCCTTCTCACATTGCTGTGGAGAATAATCAGGATTATAGTAAACTGGGAAATCAGGAGCAACAGAGTGGAGAGGACTGTCAAGTGTGTATTGACAGGATGGAAGGAAAGATAAAGTAATGTGTGGAAGAGGGCTATAAAACTGGCTGCAGAGTATTCATAGGAAGCTGAAGGTTGGAAGGGGAATCTGAGAAACAGCAGAGAAAAATGCAATAAAAAGAAGATGAGAGGAAAGAAAATATGTCATTTCAGCAAAGCAGTGAGGAGCTAACAGGAAGAAGACGATCCCAAATAAAAATGGGCAGAAATAGAGATGAGCTGGAGCAGCAGAAGTACCAGAGGGGCCAGTCTGAAGGACGCTGATGAGAAAGCAGGAGGGGTGATGAGCACTGGTCCCTGAGTGACCCAACAGGCATGTGGGGATGGCTGACCATCCTCTCCACTGCTGGCCTCAGCAGTGTGTCAGCTGGCAGGGCTGGGAGCTGGCAATATAGCACTGGCAGGGGGATGAGCAACACGTGGTTTCACTGGCAAAGGATAGTTGTTCCCAGGGGACTTAAAAATTTTTGATATATATAGAAGCAGGTCTGGCTCTCAGGCACAAGGCCAGCAAGTGAGAGAAGTCAGTACACATGTCCATGTTAGTACTCCCTTCCAATGGAGACCCAGCCTCTGTGAAAACTCACGCTCTCAGGTCTGCCTAGAGCAGCTTCTGATTGCCGTCAAGCAAGTTCAGTGTGCGGCCACCAGAGATAAAAATGTCCCTCATCTTTTCACTGAATCCTGCAATAAGCCCACATTTCTGTTTCCAGCTCAGGATGATATAGTCCGGCTGACAGTACAGAAAAAATTGCAGCCAACCAGACGGCACTGTGACAGTCCACAGGGCTATTTTTGGAGGATTAGAAAGTTTGCTGGAATCTTTACCAAATACCAATGGGTTCAGCCAGCAGGGAAAGTTAGTGCCACTCACCTCAGGTGCATCAACTTTTCCAAGCCTTCACTGCTGGTGTTTTGCACAGCAAAGGGTTCGCTCTATGTGAAATATTTAGAGGGCTGGTCGTTCTCGTGCTCTTGACTGTGCTGACAGCAGGAGCAGCCCTGTTTCCTGGCAAGATGGTAGAAGCCATGATTTTTGTAGTGGATCTCCATTTCTCTCCCCAAAAGTAGAACTCGTGTGAACTGGTGGGGCAGTGAACTGTTTTTGACCGGATGAGGGATGAGTCATCTCTTGAAATTGTCATCAAATTAGTGTGGAATCAGGATACCCAGGTCCTGTATAGGAAGATGGGCCTAAGGAAGAGGTCATCTTTGGCTGATGTCTCAAGTCTATGGCTGTCTTCCTGGGCACTGGATTGCAGCTCCGTTGCAACTCCCAAATGAAGAAAGAGTGTACCTATTAAAGATAATTGTACTTCTGTGCAATTTAGTGAGCAATTTGTGCCTTCCAAACACACAAAAAAGAAGTACAGTCAGTTTTGTTGTTGATTTTTCTTTCCTGATTCCAGTCAATTGTTAATAATCATGTTGTCATTTTTTTTAAAGAGTTGGCACCAAAACTTCATTCATTCCACTTAGAAAGAACCACCACCAACCTATTACAAAACCTGTCATTATCTCACAAAGTCATATTCTTGACATCTGTTAAGTAAAGGTTTATTTTACACTTCAAAAGTCAATCTGCACAGCTGACTAAACTTCTTCAGAACTGTACAGCCTGCTCCTGTCAAATATTTGGGAAAATAAAGTTGGTTTAAGAAAAATATTTGTTTTAGTTGGAAAATGAGTCGCCTTTTTTTCTGTATATGGGAAAACGTGACTTATTTTCCTTAAAAATTGAAGTAGGGGGTAGAAGAAAGAAGACGAAGCATTTCCTATGTACCGTATCTGATTTTATCAGTATCAGAAAATGACAGCTGAATCAGTTCTCTCTACATTTCATTTCAAGCTCTGCATTTTTCATTTTTTAGCTATAACATACTGGAAGGTTGATGGGGGTCAAGCTAGGCTCCTAGATTGTTTGCAAAGAAAGTTCTTGAAACTATTTGATTCAGGGTATCTGTGATTTGCAACCATGTCTATGCTACATGACAATTTTGGCTTGGCTGTCAGACTTGGTTATGCCATTAACCCAGGTGCAAGAATCTAATGCACATAATTATAGGCCTTGGCAACGACACTTAGAAACACAAAAATGCTGGAAGAACCTTTCAGGTTTTCCAGCAGTTGATCCCACCCTATTTATTTCTCTTTATCATTAGGTCTGGCCATGCAGGCATGGTATTTGCTAGACAACCTTGTAACTATTGAGAGCAATGATATAAGTGCTACTGTAGACAACCCTGATTTTTTTACCATCTCAGAACAAATCTCAACAACATGGTGGAATATGCGCATGGGTCCTTTCTGCAGCAAGTTTTACCCTTTTGACAGCCTTGGCCACACTGTGTCATTATTAAAGAACAAAAAACCAGTCACTTGAATTTAAAAAATGGACAGTATTTCGGAATGTTTTGTCACAATAATTTATAAAATAGAAAATTCCATTTCAACAAAATAAAAAATGTTGATTTCAGTGTTATCCCCCTCCCCCCTGGAAAAAAAAAATAAAAAAATCATGGGTTCTCTCAGAAATCAGGAGATCTGGAGAATGGAAATTCCAAATATCTCTCATCTGTGCAGTCACTCTCTGTGGTCACTTGTCACAAGCCAGGAAAGGAATCATTTTACCAGTCCATGGCCAGCAGTCAGAGCAGATACATATCTGATGATTACTGAGATAAGAAAAGGATACAGAAAAAATCGGTTAATAAGTGGCTATCTTTACTTTAATACAAAGACATTTTGATTGCTTCTAGCTAAGTAGTCTTGGACCTTATCTTATGCCTTCAGGTCAGCTTTGGGTCAACCATGTTGATAACTGAATTGAAGCTTAGTGAAATACATTGAGTCTGGCACAAATAAGCACACCTCATCAGTGGAGTTAAGCCCTGAAAAGAACATTTTCTTGGGATTATGCTGGTGCAGTCAAAGGGAAAAGGACAGGGAAGCCATGTGTGACAGAAAACAGGAGCCACACTTCATATATACTGCTGGACTTGCAAGGTGAATTCCAAAGGGATGATTTTGAATTTCTGCAAAAGAAATAAGCAAGACTGTTTTTTTCTTCAGTCCAACCATAAAAGATTGGGCCATAACCAGAATGAGTATTAGATGTGATTGATCATCTCAGGTACTCAGATCCACAAATTAGCTCCACAATTCCTTCAGCAGCTGTCCCTTAAACCCGAAATATATCTATGATTTCAAAAGTAGGGTTCATTTTGCCTTAATTGAGCCATTAAAAATGAGGCATCTAATCTGAGTGGATTGTTTAGCCTCCTTCTTATAGTCATTGGAGCAACACAGGTATGTGTGCAAGGTGTCATTTATATAATAGCTGGAGTGACTTGTTCTCTCACAGAATCTATTTCTTCACATCCATTACAAAGCGAACCTGGACAACTTAGACTAAACATGTTACACGTTAGTCAACTCAAGCTTGGTGATATTAATCCTCCCTGGTTGTGTTAAATTCCCACTCTAGGCAGACTTGCAAAACAGTTCAAGACCTGTCCCTGGCCTAAATCTTGCCATAACTCACATGGATTCTCCTACAAGGATCAGTATCTTCTAGAACAAACCTAGTAGCTGATCTGCCTCTAAGAAATCCAGGAAACAAGAATGCAGTAAGTGACTTTTTTTTATCAGTGGATAGAACGCCAATCCAGGACAGAAGTCCAGCTTCTTCCTAGGTCTATGTGGATTTGAGCCTTCATCTTCTGCCTCCTGGAAAGTGTCTTTACCACTAACAGGAGTGGGAAGGTGTGGACACCCTCATTCTCCCATTCTGAGGCTGTTCTGCTTTATACGGCCAACTTAAACATTCACTGAGAAAGAGAGAAAGCAAATACCAAGTAACAGAGGCTGGGCTAAGGAACTCTAATTTATTATAACGTTTTACTATTACACAATCCTGTGAGCAATTAAAACTCTGGGATTTAGAGTAATCTCTCTTTTTTCCATTTCATTGTTTAAATGGGTCCCATAAAGTGAAAGAACTTCAGAATGCAGGAACAAGAACAACCCTTCACAAGCCCCCTAAAGCTCTTCTTAATGACCATGGCACCTAACAGAGTTGGGAGTACAGGGCTTAAATTCATTAGACAGAAGGGAATTGAACCCAGAATCCCATATTTTAGATGAGTGCCCCCCCCCCCCCCCCATCCCCAGAAATTCTGGAAAACAGGGGTGAGGGATAATAGCATTTATTTCTCCAGCTGGTTTTTAAAAGAACTTATTATAAAAACAGTTTTTTACCTAGCTTTCAGAGAGAAATCAGTGCAGCAATGGGAGTAATGTGTGCCCAGACCCTGGGGATCAAGGAGGGAGAATGTGGAACTCATGCTTTTATTGTCTTTTCTCACTATCTAATTTAAGAAACTCCAGTTCAGCAGTCCATGTTGCTTTAGGTAGAACTTCTTACAGGCTGTGAGGATAAAGAACCACCCACTGTAGGTGAAGATAAGGTATAAGACCATCTAAGAAACCTAAAAGTGCAGAAGTTCATGGAACATGATGAAATTCATTTGCTGGTCCTGATGGAACTGGTGGATGAAGTTGCTAAGCCACTTTCCATTGTATTTGAAAAGTCGTGACAGTCCAGTGAAGTTCCACTGACTGGAAAAGGGGAAACGCAGCCCTCATTTTCAAAAAGGGAAAAAAGGAAGACCCAGGGAACTACAGGCCAGTCAGTCTTACCTCTGCGCCTGGCAAGATCATGGAGCAGACCTACCGGAAACTATGCTAAGACACATGGAAATTAAGGAGGTGACTTGTGACAGCCAACATGACTTCACTAAGGGCAAATCATGCCTGACAAATTTGGTGGCCTTCTGCGGTGGTGTTACAGCGTTGGTGGATAAGGGGAGAGCAACAAATGTCATCTACCTGCACTTGTGCAAAGCATTTGACACTGTCCTGCATGACATTCTGGTCTCTAAACTGGAGAGACATGGATTTGACCAATGGACCACTCGGTGGATAAGGAACTGGCTGGCTGGTCGCACTCAAAGGGTTGCAGTAAAACAGCTCGATGTCCAAGTGGAAACCAGTGACGAGTGGCATTCCTCAGGGGTCGGTACTGGGACCGATGCTGTTTAACATCTTTGTTGGCGACATCGATGTTGGGATGCAGTGTACCCTCAGCAAGTTTGCCAGCAACACGAGGCTGTGTGGAGCAGTCGACACGCTGGAGGGAAGGGATGCCATCCAGAGGGACCTTGACAGGCTTGAGAGGTGAGCTCGTGCAAACCTCACGAAGCTCAACAAGGTCAAGTGCAAGGTCCTGCACCTGGGTCGTGGCAATCCCATGCACAAATAGGCCGGGCGGAGAATGGATTGTGAGCAGCCCTGAGGACAAGGGCTTGGGGGTGTTGGTGGATGAGAAGCTGGACATGAGCCAGCAAAGTGCATTTGCAGCCCAGGAAGCCAACCGCATCCTGGGCTGCATGAAAAGAAGCATGGCCAGCAGGTTGAGGGAGGTGATTCTCTCCCTCTACTCTGCTCCAGTGAGACCCCACCTGGAGTACTGCGTCCAGATCTTTAGCCCCCAACATAAGAAGGACATGGACCTGTTAGAGTGGGTCCAGAGGAAGGCCACAAAGATGATAAGAAGGCTGGAGCACCTCTCCTATGAAGACACGCTGAGAGAGTTGGAGTTGTTCAGCCTGGAGAAGAGAAGGCTCTGGAAAGGTCTTATTGTGGCCTTCCAGTACTTAAACGGGGCCTACAAGAAAGCTGGAGAGGGACTTTTTACAAGGGCATGTAGTGATAGCATGAGGGGTAGTGGCTTCAAAGTAGAACAGGGTAAATTTAGATTAGATATCAGGAAATTTTTTTTTACTATGGGGTTGGTGAGGCACTGGAACGGGTTCCCCAGAGAAGTTGTGGATGCCCCATCCCTGGAGATGTTCAAGGCCAGGCTGGATGGGGCTTTGAGCAACCTGGTCTGGTGGGAGGTGTCCCTGCCCATGGCAGGGGGGTTGGAACTACATGATCTTCAAGGTCCCTTCCAACCTAAACCATTCTATGATTTTATGATTATGCATCTCAATACTCTGGGTATATACTAAACCTCGATGCATAACTTAAAGACTAGATGTTACAGTGTTCTAAAGTGCAATGCTCTGATTGACCTAGTCTTAGGATTACAGAACACCAGGAAAACCTAAGTAGTAACTTTCCATCAGTTTATTTTGAATTTGGTCATATAGTCTAAGTTGTTGCACCCTAGTGTCCGCTACCAATTTCCAAACCTATTCTACTTTGGGCATTTTGATTACATTTGGGCATTTTGATTACGTTTCATGTTGTTACACTTCTGTCCATTGCATTTCAGCTCTGGAATACTGATTATCATTTCTGTTGCCTTTATGAGGTAAAGTTTACCCCCACTTTTGGGGGGAAAGTGTTTTATAATAAATAATGGGAATTTTCTTTGTCTATTATTACAGTACTGTCACTGGGACATAGGCTTTGTATAAATCAAAGTGCTTTGGGTTTAATGCATCCTTTTACATACTATCTATGTTATCATAATGTGTTTAACTTATATTTTAAATAAGCACACTCACGTACGATGTGGATCATTGAGTTTTTCTTACACGGGAAGATTGATTTTCTGGAAGCCTAAGGCTTAAATATGACTACCTGCTTAGTTTAATTTATAGTGAAGTGTTTGCACTCGTACGCCAGTCATTTTGCTTGTGTAAGGCAGCCTCTTTGCAATGATGATTGCATTATAGTATATGACAAAAGTCTGAGATAGGTTTAATATAAGTTAGAATCAACTTAATACAAAATGACCCCCAGAATTTCCACGGGGACAGAACACAGTCTTTCAGCAGCTGACGGAATAATTCCTTATGAAATGATATCAACTGGGATACTGCAACTTCCAAAAGAGCGTAGTATATTAAATGTCAATCAACATGAGTTTATGAAAATAGTTCTTGTCAAACCAACCAGATGTCTTTCTCTGATGGGATTACAAGCTGGGTTAATAAAGGTAAATAGCATTCATACAATATACATAGATTTATGTCAGGCGTTCATCTGAGTGCCCAGCAAACATTTCTTTAAGAAACTGTAATGGCTAAAAATCAACACAGCACACATTGAGTTTATTAGAACTGGCTAACTGGTGGGTCTTAAAATGTAAACAGGGAATCATAACCGAACAAATATGGCTTTTGTGATCCTTGGAAGAGTGAGGGGAGTTGAGCTGTTACATCTTCTTTATATTTTCTATCTGTATGGCTGTGACTACATTGATGGATACAGTTCTGGGGTTCACCATCTTACGAAGTCATCTGCAAACTGGAGAGGGGAGAGGAGCAATTTGGGGGAGAAGCACAGGGATGGCTAAAGGACAAGAAAACAAGGATTGTAAACTCAATGAGTTCAATCTGTTTAGTTTATCAAAGGAAAGGTTAAGAGATGACATAATCACAGTTTATAAGTATCTCCATGGAGAAAATACATTTGATAATTAAGGGTTCTTCAGTTCAGCAGACAAAGACATAACAAGATGCAGCGGATGGACACTGAAGCTGGAAAAAATCAGATTTAAAGGCATTCGTTTTATAAAGAAGATGATTAACCTCTGGAACAATTTAACAAGGATTATGACAAAACCTCTGTCTCTGGAAAACTGTAACTCAGAACAGGATGCCTTTCAGAAAGATTGGATTAGATTAACACAGTGGTTCCTCACAGTTTTATAATCTAAGAAACACTTGGGTGACTTAACTATTCAGTCTGCTTGTGTTTAAATGGGTATCTGCCATTTGTATCCTTGTTACTTTGTGCTAGCTCAAAAGTGGTAGCATGGACCAAACCCCCTCTCTCAGATGAGAACGTGTTTATATGCTGGTGCACTTTGTGGGTTGCCATAAAACTTAAACTACTCCTTTAAGTAGTTCAAAATGAAATACAGTCTCTGGCAGCAGCAGGATGCGCACAGCTGTAGCATGTGTGCCTGTCATGTCATACCCTTAGCAAACATTCAGATGCTGGCATGCATTTTCTTAACATAAATAGTTTAGAGTACATGCTCATGTTCTGAGAGAGAAAAAAATTGCTCAGTCTACTGTAGTAACCCTGACCAATGGGGATTTAATGCCCTCTTTAGAGAAGCAATCTCAATGACACAACTCTACTGGCTTAGTCTATCATTTAACAGCTCTCAGAAGCAGCTCAATGGCCTGGTCAAAATTTAGACTACAAGCTGCCCAAGAGTAACACCAGATTGCATGCCACGTGATGAGGGTATGCAATGTCTGTCTTTGAGAAGAATGGGAATTAAGGGTATATTTTAATCATAGAATCATCGTATTATATATGTATTTTAATGACTAAGGTAACTGGATTTGAGGTCCTCTTTGTTGATACTTCTCCTCTGTGGCGGCACAGCTGTTAGTAGCTCAGACACAGGGGAGGAAAGGGGGCTTCATCCAGCCAAGTGGCGATGCTCATTCCCGCCTCCCCCCATCCTCACAGCCTCACACCTGGATGCTCCAACCAGTGCTTTGTTAGCTATACTTCTGCCATTCTTAATGCTGCCAGGTGCTTAAAGAGAAAACATGTGTGCCAATTTTTTTTTTTTTTTAGATTATTCCTGGCCTCTTGGCCATATTCTAATTTACTTCATTGCATTTTCCCTCTTCATATTTGGGTCCTAATAATACACAACTACCATAACATGTAGAAAAGGAATGTAGATGTTTCAAAAGAAAGGATTAGCCATTATATGAATTATAAGGATAACTGTGGTTTCTCCAGGACATAAATCAATCCACATTCTTCAGGATATAAATCATACGCTAAATGTCTGAGACTTAAAGGAGAAACCTCCCTCACCAACATGTTGCATAATTGCCTATTATGGAAGTTTTACGTCTTTCTCTGAAGCATCTGGTACTGGTACCATTAGTTTGATCTGGAACGACAATTCCTGTGCGCCTTTGTGGAGCATTCCTGTGATAGTTCAGCAGCTGCTCGATTCCATCTTGTACAGGGCAGCCAGATGTCCCACAGCTTTAAGGTTGTCCCACTTTTCAGCATCCTATTCTGCTTCCTTTGCTTGCCTTAAGGAAGGCTAGCTAACCTTATATTTTGACACACTTGTGCTGCCTAATGTCTTTCACATTGGAACATAAATCTACCCGCAATGCGATTGCGACACAGGAGGAAACTGGTCACAGTCAGGGAATTTTTAGAAATCTGGTACTCAGGAAAACATACAGAGGAAAAGTATTGCTCTCCAACTAATTTCATATCCTGTTTTATGTCTTTCTTACTGTAAGGAGAGATATGTGTTGTAAATCACAATTGTGGCAACAGTGATCACTATAATTAATTTTGTATAACGTTTTCCATTCCAGTCCTTTGTTTTCAGTACTTTGTAACTTTCTAAAACTTTAACTTATTGATTTTGAATAAGGAAAGGAAATGAAAAAAAAAACCTATATTTTTCTTTATGACTAAATAGTTTTGGTCACTGTTTTCAAATGGCTCTGCCGCTCAAATAGCTGTGGGTAAACAGCTGCCATTGAGATTGCTGTAGGCATTTTGAAGTAGATTTTTATTTTTTGAAGCTTGGAACATGTAAATAGCTCATGCTAGAAATGCTGAGCAGATTTTTCAGGAAATATCTTGGGACAAGTGTGATAAGTGAAGAAAAATTGCAGGTATCATCTGTGATGTCTATCTTGGATGTCCTAGGATGACTGAGATGACCTAGGGAGTCATCCTGAAAACTCGCTGGAAGGTTTAATCAGAGAGTTAAACTTTAGTATCAATGCGTGGGATATCAGCTTATAATTTATTAAACTTTTTCTAGACACAAGCAAGGTGGAAAGACATAAGGTGGGACTCAGAACATCAGAAGCTGTCTACTTCTAAACTAATTGTCCCAACCTTTTTTACAGTCAGTGGTGATGTAATCAACATGGTCATTGGAATCCGTTCTAATGTAGACATGCAAAAGAGCTTGTATGAGTTGCTTTCTAAAAAACCACATCTTTGCTCGCTAAAGGGAGACTGGAATGAAGAGTTTAGGTGTCTACATGTTTAGAGACATACTCCAACCCATATACATTTTGGTCCACATTTCCTCCTCGTAAGATCCCTGGGTTAATACTTTTACAGAGTCCAATTAGCCTCCTGCCTTTTTTTTTCCTTAAGCTGGAATCTCTTATGATACACAGATGACTATGTTCAATCCAAGTAGGAATAGACATACCTGTTCTTCTTTCCCTAGCCTTTTTCTTGTTTGTCAGCTGGGGCAGTACATACAGTGGCTGTGAAGGTTTTGAAGTGTTGCAGTCAAAGTCGATGATCTCAAGGTTAAACATGCTCATTCACCTCACCATTGGGGCAGTGGAAAAATAAGCTTCCATGTTTGACAGCAGTATCAGCTTATGCTCTTCCTGCCTCCTCATTTAAAAATAGCCCAGAAAAAAAATATTGCAGGTCACTTTCCCAATCCAGGTCACTGTGTCACCCTAGTCCAGGTCATGGACAGCTATGCCAGCCATGCTGAGGGTGTGCAGCAGGTACAAGATGGTTAAACTGGCACTGCCTCAGAGATAAATGTCAAAAATGACCTGAAAAAGAAAGTGGGCAGTAAGGTAAGAAAATATGCTGATGATACAAAGTTATTCAGACTTGTAGGACAAGGGCAGACTGTGAAGTATTACAAAGACTGAGTGACTGGGCAATAAAATGATAGATAAAATGCAATGTAGATATATGTAAAGTGATGCACATAAGGAAAAGCAGTCCCAGCTCTACTTATAAAACGGTCTCTGAGGTATATTAGGATTTGAAAAGGTCCAGAGAAGGGCAACAAGGATGATCCCCTTTTTTCTGAAATGTTTTCTGCACAAACAGCAACTGCATAGGCTGGAGCTCCTCATCCTGGAAAAGAAACTTGGGGAGGATTTGGTAGAGTTCAGTGTAATTATGGGTGACATGAAGATTGACAGCTCACTTTCTTTGCCAAAAACAAGAACTGGGGCCATCACGTGCATGCAG
The DNA here is from genome assembly GCA_017639485.1 of Pluvialis apricaria. Lineage (NCBI taxonomy): Eukaryota > Metazoa > Chordata > Aves > Charadriiformes > Charadriidae > Pluvialis > Pluvialis apricaria. The sequence continues at coordinate 16,704,487 of CM030008.1, read as the reverse complement.
AAGGGACAAGTTCAGAACAAACTAAAGAGGGTGGTTCTCTATGTGACAGGCAATGGACCTGTGGGACAGCTTGCCAGAGGGCGTTGTGCATAAAATTGGCATGTTATCAATAGGCAGCTGGACAAATACTTGCAGGAATCACCCTCTGGAGATTACTAAATAGGAAAATCTCATCAAGATGAGGAAATCCTTGTATTGAAAATAGTTTCAGTCTGAATATGCAAAGCATTACACATGCTTGCTCTTCCTTGGATTTTTATCTGTGGATACTGATGGACGCAAGATACTCAGCTAGTTGGACTGTTGGCCTGAGCCAGAACAGCTGTTTTTGCATCCATCTAACTATGGCCTTGTGGGTAGGAATTTTCCCTTTTGCTGTGTTTTGCATTAGCCACTGTGCTGGCTGTCATACAAATATGGAGTCAAGAGATAGTTCTTATCCCCAAAATCTTATCTTAATGGCAAGATATAACCTGTGTAGGGGTAGATGGGAAGAAGCCTACCAAGGGACCGGTTCAGCAAGTTTTTCCACGCTCTGCCTTTACCATGTACAAATGTGTGAATAGGAGCCAGAAGATAATTAGGTGTTAGAGTGTATCTATAGCTGTGTTTTATTGAGGAGCTCTTAATGAATTTATCACTTCTAAGTTTTTACTTCATTCTTAAACATCCCTGTAAAGAATCTCATGCTACAAGAAATTTGCTGATAGGTTTGGGAACACACTGAGATGAAAAAGCACTCTAACTAAAAGCAAATATGATTGCTTTCAGGAAATACACCACCTCCAATTACCCAGTAAGACTCTTTCTGTATTATTCTCAGAAACACTATATTCTGGCAGAAATAAACTGTGGAAATGATTAAAAAGCAATGATGCTAGACTAAAAGTTTTCAAATTGGATCAATGAATATGAATATGAATATGATATGGTGTGTGCCAGATTATACATAATTTCATATGATGAACAAGGAATGCAACAAATTTATGCCCGTGCTAGTATCCCTGTATGACTATATGAATGTCTGCGTGAGTTGATCTGTTTGCATATATTTAGGTGTTATTTTTACACTGACAAAGAATGTACATGTGTGAGCACTCATGTCTTCCTACATATGGCTGAGCTATCCCATTTTCTATTTTCTTTCCTTTCTCTAAAATTTAATTTACCTTCTGCTTCCTTCACACACACTTTTTTTTTTTTTTTAAGCAAAAATCTTCTCTATTTTACAAGTCTTATAGGATTTTCTTTCTAGGACATTTTGGGAAAAATAATCAGCCAAATCATTCCATGCAATTTAAAACCCCCAATATCAAAATAAACGTGAAAGAAACAGAATGGGGAAGGAAAACAGTACTGCAACTTTTGTCCTCTGATCAGCATTTTTGCTGTTCAAGACTTCCTGAGTGGTAAAATAGCTCAGCCACCCATGCAGTCAAGTCAGAGGGCAGAAAATTTTTATATTACTCAGATTTCCTCAAGGGGATGACCACGCTGTGACCTCTTTGCATTCTGTAAAGCTCTGTGACTCAGAGACGTTATGATGCTTCTATTTTAAACAGTTTCTCCAGTGAACATTCAGGCTTTCCTTTCTGACACTTTTCAACTCAAGGTGGGTAAAAGCATCTTGCCAGATTTGGTAACCTAAGGTCATTCTTGGACTCCCAGTATTAAGATTTGATTAGCTGTAATAGTCTATTTTACTGTCCAATCTGTGCTTTACTTATGTAACTTGACGCACTTGAGTAGCCCCACTCATTCCAAGCTCTGATGTAAATGAATGACTCTACTTACAGAGTCATCCCATCTGTTTTTTTCTAGTACAAGCCTGGTAAGCCTTTTTTAATTAATCTGGAAAAAAAAAAATCCTTTAAGGCTTGTAAAACCGCAACATGTTCCTGTTGAAAAAAAAAAAAAAAAAAAGAGAAAAAACGCTGCATGGCTAGGGTATAGACCGCAGATATATTAAAAAAGGAAAACAAACAATAAAGTAGGTGAGCAACTCATTAACATTAAATTTGTCCACATTTCCAGGATTAAAGATTAAAGCCTCCTAGGATTAAAATAATAAATAAACAAATGTAAACATGAATTTCAAGATGAGATTTCATTGTGACAAGTACTGTAAGCTAAAATGAACAATTTTTCAGTATTGTCCTGATGTACTTCATTCTGTTGCTTTCTATTTTCATGGGTTTGTTACTTAAGATAGTTATACACATCAAAGAGAACATTTAGAAATATCCAGCAGATTTTTCTTATAATCATAAGAAAATTGACTTGTGACAGCCAACATGACTTCACTAAGGGCAAGTCATGCCTGACAAATTTGGTGGCCTTCTGCGGTGGTGTTACAGCGTTGGTGGATAAGGGGAGAGCAACAAATGTCATCTACCTGCACTTGTGCAAAGCATTTGACACTGTCCTGCATGACATTCTGGTCTCTAAACTGGAGAGACATGGATTTGACCAATGACCACTTGGATAAGGAACTGGCTGGACGATCACACTCAAAGAGTTGCAGTCAAAGGCTCCATGTCCAAAGGCTCCTCAGGGGTCGGTACTGGGACCGATGCTGTTTAACATCTTTGTTGGCGACATCGATGTTGGGATGGAGTGTACCCTCAGCAAGTTTGCCAGCAACACGAGGCTGTGTGGAGCAGTCGACACGCTGGAGGGAAGGGATGCCATCCAGAGGGACCTCGACAGGCTTGAGAGGTGAGCTCGTGCAAACCTCATGAAGCTCAACAAGGTCAAGTGCAAGGTCCTGCACCTGGGTCGTGGCAATCCCATGCACAAATATAGGCTGGGCGGAGAATGGATTGTGAGCAGCCCTGAGGACAAGGGCTTGGGGGTGTTGGTGGATGAGAAGCTGGACATGAGCCAGCAAAGTGCATTTGCAGCCCAGGAAGCCAACCGCATCCTGGGCTGCATGAAAAGAAGCATGGCCAGCAGGTTGAGGGAGGTGATTCTCTCCCTCTACTCCGCCCTGGTGAGACTCCACCTGGAGTACTGCATCCAGATCTGGAGCCCTGAACATAAGAAGGACATGGACCTGTTAAAGCAGGTCCAGAGGAAGGCCACGAAGATGATCAGAGGGCTGGAGCACCTCTCCTATGGAGACAGGCTGAGAGAGTTGGAGTTGTTCAGCCTGTGGAAGGGAAGGCTCTGGGGAGGTCTTGTCGCGGCCTTTCAGTATTTAAAGGGGGCTTAAAAGAAAGATGGGGACAAACTTTTTTAGCAGGGCCTGTTGCGATAGGACAAGGGGCAATGGCTTCAAACTAAAAGGGGGAAGATTTAGAACAGATATAAGGAAGAACTTATTTACGATGGGGGCAGTGAAACACTGGAACAGGTTGCCCAGAGGGGTGGTAGATGCCCCATCCCTGGAAACATTCAAGGTCAGGTTGGATGGGGCTCTAAGAAACCTGATCTAGCGGAAGATGTCCCTGCTTATTGCAGGGGAGGTTGGACTAGATGACTTGTAAAGGTCCATTCCAACCCAAAATGTTCTATGATTCTATGATTCTATATAAAAGTGTTGATGGTGTAGTTTATGAGGAAATGGAAGTAGGTACTGTACACAACATATGAATAAATTGAGAAATATTTGATCGATCAGCTCCTTGTGACACTTTTCTCCACTTTGCATGGCTGCTTTACTGCTGATTGCATTGTAGCTTGGCACAAGGAGCTAGCGAGGAAAGCAAGAAAACACTAAATATATGTAGAAAAACAGGTGAGAGAGGAGGAGTAAGAAGTAACCTAAGTGTCTCCTACAACGTGCACATCCCAACAGCTGTGGTCAGGTGGGAGACAGGTAGTCTCACATCCTTGTTTTTCCTGCACTCCACAGAGGACGAAGCAGGCAGGGAGCCAGAGTGGGACCACGTGTTTGATTCACAGCTCTTGTACAGGCTGCAAATGCATTTTCTCCTGACTTTCCTGCCAGCCTCTGTTCCTGGGCTTTGTGAACCAGGTGGTGCATACACGTAAAGAGGCAACAGTGTGAATGTCATTAAAGCAAAAGAAGAAAATTCACCATCTCATACTCTGAAACTGTGTGAACTTTCCATATTATTCTGGGTTGTTTGTTACAGTACATAAAAGCTAAATGCAATCTCTAATATTTTCTAAGATGTGTTGTGGGTTTTAAGTAAAAAACAAGGGAAATCTAGAACATGACTTCTAAGTGGCATTTAGCGTCTGACCAAAACACAGGTAAGAGCAGACATTGAAGAGTAGTTATTCAATAACATTGGTAAAATGCTTCCTATGGAATGTAAGCCTTAGAGCAATTCACTTGCCTGTGTAAAGACATCTAGCGCAATTTTATGCAATTTTATGCAACTCAGGGTATGCAGGACACCAGTGTAGGTGTGGCACCAGGCCTAGTAGAGACCCACAGCTTTCTGGAGAGGCTTTTGGAGGCCACATGGGATACTGGGTGTTTCTAACACCACCCTATGAATGCCCCCTCATGTGTCTGCTGAAAGGCCATCATCCAGTCTCCTACCACTGTCAGTCATCTATCCTATTCCAGGTGGCTTAGTCTAGATGAATTTTCCCTCTTTCCATTGAAGAAATCTAGATGAATTTTCCCTCTTTCCATTGAAGAAACCTAGATGACTAAGTAGAGTAGCCTCTGACATGGCTAAAGCTAGGGAATGTCAACCCAGTTGCCTGTGCTAGAACATTATTAAAGAAAAGTTGCCAAATCTATACAATAGTTGAGCCATCACTCATCCCACCAGACCATGGTTATACCACTAGTTTGGTTGCCTGAACAGACAAGGGGCAGTCACGAACTTCTGTGGTCTTTTTGTGGCTCTCACAGATATCCTACAAACATTGAAAGGCGAGAGGATCCAGTCTGGACTCTATCTAGGGCTGCCCAAAAGTAGTTAAGCCAGCTTTCTAAAGCTGAGTATCAAAAATGATTGATTATTTAGGTACTTAAACAAGCATGCCTCAGTTTATCGCTAATCAACGGGGACTCAAGAAAGTGAGGACAAAGGTTTGTAAAATGCTGCTCAGATTAAAAGCATTGCTCAGCATCTCATACAATCTGAAATTTGCAAGAAAAAAGCATGTTTTCCAGTCAGCTTTGATGGTGGAGCAGAGAAAGAAAACACTACTCAACGTTTCCTGAGAGGAGAATCACAGATTCTGCTAAATTCTCTTTTATCTATGACTGATTGAATTATCCACTGCAAATAGTGTTTGTTGCTAATTTGGCCGTTTTGCAGTTCATGAATCATTCTGGAAACAGTCCTGATTTCTACAAACACATTTGTTATTTGTAAGTATTCACTGAACAGTTTTATGTGAACAGATTTCAGCCTATTTTTTTGTTCTCAAATTGTTAGTGTCATCTATTCACTATTTGAAGTGTTTGACCGGTCAACCAAATCACATACTATTGTCTGCGCTCCGTGATTGGGTAACTGAAACTTATAAATACAAGTATAATGAATAGCAAATGATGAATAGCAAATAGGGTATAACAAATATTGGATCATCTGAAATTTCATACAAGAAATACATAATTCATGTAACTTTTAGGACTCAAACATTTCCCTGTATACCTGGCAGGTTCCAGAAGATCCTGGAACCATGAGTAATATATGTCAAAAATATCAGCAATTATACTCTCCATTTTATTAGCATAACATTAAAGAATCAGGACTTCTGTGGGTAAAAAAATATTGAAAATACTGTCAAGAGTGCATTTATCTGCATTTATGAATGTGTAGATATGATTCATTATTACTTTCCACCAACATTCTAAAAATATTATTAAAGTACGAATGTATGAATCTATTGCATGACACTTTTCAACCAATAGCAGCATATGACTTCTTCATATGTACCAAAATGGAATAGAGGAAATGAGCAGGGACAGGGAATGTGTTTTAAATTGAGATTTGATCAGGTAGAAGAAAACAGTTCCAGATTCCAGGAGCTTCATGAATGAAGATTTTCAAGTAACAAACTGTTTTAATATTGTTTCTAAGTTCTTGTTTTCTTTTTAACTTCTTGTGTTTTGCTTTTAATGTCTTGATTATTTTTAGTTAAAATATTAAGAATATCTGGGTTGCTGTTCATTTCTCCTTTTTGTCTTTAGATGTGAAGTTGTCACACATTTATAAATACACCCTGGCACAGTGAGATTTAATAACTAACTGATTACTAATGCCACTAGTATTTGTTTTGAAGGAGAAAAGTTAGTTATAAAGAAAAAACAGTGATGGTTAGTTCATTATCTAAAAATTCTCCATGGTTTGGATTCAGACTGTCAATGTACTTAACGCCTTAACCCAGTGGCCAGGAGGATGTTTTGGCTGGTCCAGGTGCAGAACAGGTAGGGACTGCCCCTCCAGCTCTTGTGCATCCCCCTGCATCATTGCCTCTAACTCCATTATGCACATACACCTCATCAAGGAGGAGGATTCTTGGACAAAAGCAGACTGGGCAAAGACAGGAAGGGGCTCGGGCTTATAAGCCCTTTGAGTCCATCTTGGGATAAGCCAGCCAGACCTGCAGGAAGCAAGTACCACCTAACCTATTTCCTAATGGGATCAGTCAGCAAAAAGTAGTCAGGACATCCTGTCATTGGTATTTGCAAAAGCCAAGAAACAAGTTCTGTGGGAGATGTAGCATTGTCCTTTTCAGCTTTTTTCTCATCTTTTTTTTTTTTCTTTATTGGAGCTTTAGCAGCTAGCATTCATTTTTATGCAGAATAAGGGCAATGCCACCCGAAAAACCAAAAGGTTCCAGTGAAGTAAGACATACCAAGTCTAGCCCACAAATGTAACAGACATGGAAATAGGCTTTGGGACATTGAGTGATGGCTGGGACCACTGCACATCTGGAAAGATTTGCAGGGGGGAGGAGAAGACCTTGCTAAGGGAAACTGCCATGGATAGCTTGAGCAAACTCAGTCTCCTCTCTTGAGACCCCCAGGAGTAGAGTCAAAGGGTGTCTGTATGCTAAATATAGCTGGATGTCATATATGTAATGTACATATAAGCAAAACTGCAGTGTGCTATTTCAATCCCTCACCCAATGTTTGGCTCCTCATTTGCCTTTGGTCAGATCCAATCTTGTGTGGGAGAAAAGTATTTTCTCTAATTATATGAAAGAAAGGTGTGGAGCCTAAATAAAGATACAAAAATTTAAAAAAAATAATTTATACATGAGTATGAAGTACAGTGCTGCTACAGTTTAAGACTATCTGTTGAAAGGATTGTATAAGATCAAAGTTGCGTGGTTGTTACCCCTTTTGGCACAACCACTTAACTAAATACCAGTAACCTTGCTTTCTGTTTCAAGGACAAAGGGAAGGAAATGTCTTGGGTATGTTCTTTGGTGTATCTTCTTCATTTTGAAAGATGACACATAACAGGGTCTTTTCTGGAGCTCACTAGCTACTGCTAAGAAATCGCCAGCCTTTCTTTGTACCAAGTCCCATGACAAAGCAATGTTTTCTCCATTTTCTTTGACCATGCCCATGACTACTTTGCTCACTCTGATGGCTTTATACTCACTTCTGCTGCAATACCTGTCCATAGCTTGCTGTGCCAGCCTTACATCCCTGCAGTTATAACCAGTCAACCTCTCAGGCCACAGGTAGCAGCTTTAGATTAAGCCTTGCTGTGTGACCCACTGCCTTGGGCAATGGCTTCTGTTGTTTCTAGGAATCTCACTAAGTGTAGTTTAATTACTCTTTTCCTTAAGGCTGAGCAATAGTTGTTTAGCATGACCGTTGCTTAAGCCAGTTCAATAATTGTCTGGAGACCAAAGAGTCACTTGAGAGCAGTCACTCATTTTTTCCAGTATAACAATATTATCATTTCCTGGCTTTGCCATATGGGCTACATAGGAGTGGGACACATAGCCAATTAACTGAGACAAAGGTATAACTTAAAGCAATAACGATAGTGCATTTAGTGCACTTTGGAGCCATGGTTATCATTACTGAATTATAAATATTAATAACAGTTAAACACACTGTCAATGGTGCAGCCATTAAACATCTGCTACCTCTGTTACATGGTCCTTTTTAGCTGGAGTGAAATCTCTGTTTTGAGGCATACGCAAGTGCACTGATATTTGTGACAATGTAAACCAAAGTTCTGATGTCTCCGTGATGGCATTTTGACTTCAATATGGCTAATATAACACATACAATTTTCAGGAGTGTCTGTTTTTCCAGGCTGTTGATAAGGATTGCTGTTATCAATGCATGTAGGAACAGAAGACAGGATCCACTGATGCTTGCACTGCAGTCTCAGGGCTGCAGGCACAAGGGCTGTGCCAACACGGTTTGGGCACGGAACTCCCTCACAGGCGCTCCACAAGAATGCAATGATTACATCTTCTTCATCGATACACTGTGGTATCACGCAGAATTCATATCCGTGCCTCAGTGTGGCCAACAAATCAGTTCTTTTCATGAAAACAATAATTATCTAATTTTTATCTAATAACATGTTGGAGGGTGTACTAGTCTTCTCCCAGGATCTGATTTTCTTGATCTCCACCAAGATGTGGACATAAATGAAGACGTAACTATGCATAACCCTTAGGAAGCTGAACAGCAAGAAAAAAACTTTACCATAGCAGACTTTATTTTTTAAGAGTTTCATTTGGTGCTTTTATCACAGGTAAATGTACCTTGACAATATGCCAGAGAAAGAAAGAAAATAATTTCATCTGCCAGATCTTTTACCCAGAATTACTTTGTTCCAAATCTAAGGCCCAGTGGGGAAGAAGTGATTAACTCCCAAGGTCATTTAAGCATCAAACTGTACTTCTGGTAAGAAAAGGCACTCTCAGAAGGAACAACCAATGACACCATTATTCTCAAAGCAGTTGTAATCAGAATTTTGCAAAAGCAGAAAGAAAGCAAACAGGAAGAGAAAGGAGGAAGGAAGAAGGGTGTGAAAAGCACAGCATGTTAATATCTGCATTCCTCCTAATTTCATAGGAGGCAGAGAACAAACCAGGCTGCAGTCCATAGGCAAGACATTATGTATGCGAACAGATATTGTGTTGGATTGGCTTCAAATCCAGAAAGAACATTCTATTCTGTTGATCAAGTAAAAAGTTAAGAGGCAGCTTGATCTAAAAGGAAGAGGCTATCTTATAGCGAATTCTTAAATTCAGCAGATGAAGTCCCCATAAGAAAAGACCAAAGGCAAGGAAATGTTAGCTAGAGATGAAACACGTTTTTAATATGCAGTGGAAACAGCTACTGTAATGACTACCAACTACCAGAATTCAAAATCTTTATTAAGCAAAATAGTCAAGTGCCCATGCAATATTTTTGTACTAAGGACTTAAAGGAAGTTTTGTTGATTTGAAGTTAAACTCAGACTTGTTTCGGATTCAGCTTTGAATCTCACTATAACTCAGTTCTGCTGCAAGCATTACATCTTTAGTGAATCTCCAAGGACTTTTGGAGGTAAAAATATTTACACATCTCTAATTTTTTAGCTCTTGATTTACATCAAAATCCTATGTGGTTAGTTCCCGTGTATATTAAACAAAAAAGAAGGCTAGAATTCAATATGTAATATTCATCCAGAGTATAGTTGAATCAATGTTATTAACTGTACATATTAATTTAGCCGCTATAGGATTATGGATAAAAACATATTTAGCAGAAGCAATAAAATGACAATTAAACATATTAAAGGGTAATAGCAATCTGACATAAATAAAACAGAGACAAAAGCAGACCCTGGCAGAAGCAGAAAGTGGAAATCGTTAAGTAAACTGTCTAGTTAAACAAGACTATTGCTATGCCACAATGCTATACATTGCCAAGTTAGAACCCATTTGAAGGTGTTATGGTGTAAACGTCAGGTCTGAAAAGAATGTTGTATATTTTGGAAATCGGTCACAGTGGTGTTAAGTAATTTTACAGAAATGTGAGGGAGAGTTGTAAGATTGGGTACCACCCAGAGGAGGGTAAGCATTCACCATACCTCAGTGGAGGTAGATGCTACAGGAGTATCAGCTCAGACCTCAAGTGTTTTTTAAGTATGTTTTGTTACTTCTTGCGGTGATTTCTGTTTAGAACAGAGGGGACTAAGATCACTTACTCTGGATGAATGTTTCTTTTGCAGTGAATTTCTAACACACACAAAAAAAGGGGGGGGGGAATGAGTGAAGGATTCTGTCTCTGATTTCCCAGTCCATTGTTGGTATCCCAGTAAACAGAGCCACTGTTTAACAGCCACTATGACTTACAGTTCAGATTAGATGTTTCTTTGTACAGTATTTTGTAGATGCCAACATCTGAAAGCCAAAACCAGCAATGTTTTTGGCTAGAAAATAAGAACATACCTCTGTATGTATTGGGCTTGGTGAACTTGGCAGGATGGGATGATGAACTGTTCCTGTGAGTACACACCCAGGATGGCTGGCACTCACTGACTGCTGCCCTTGCTTTGTCGTGAACTAGGAATTCCTGCACTGTAGGTATCAAGTGGAAAGTTAAAAAAAAAAAAAACACAAAAAAGGTGCCATACTTTCACCGTGTTAATAGGAAGCATTACTCTGTGGTACTTGCTAAAGGATTTAGTGCCACTAAATGCGGTCTTAAAACTAGCTTGGGGATAATCTGATAAAGTTAAATTCACTCAATTTATAAACATTTGCATGTTATTTATTCATATCGTTTACATGTGTTTGCCCTGATAACACAAGCCTATGCGAAACAGCTGTCAGCAGCCACCAGAATCTGCTTGTTCACTGCTTTTTGCTGGAAGCCAAAAACAACTGCCCAGGCCCCACGAATACATGCAGTTCATTTATCCCAATTAGAAACTAATTTCAGGCAAGTGCCACTAACCAAGAACAATGTGAGACAGAACAAGAGAAATTATCTACAGCAGTGCAGTAAACGAAGAAAGAAATAAATTAGTATTGAGAGATCCCATGAAAAGTGGCTTCTTTTTGCCAAACTATAGATAATATGTCTTTCTGCTACTGAGGTTTCTATTATTTGTGCAGACACATCAGGCTCAAATTTTGAATTGAGGCGGAGTGTTTGTCTCGGAGTTTTCAAAACTCAGATGAGAATCTCCCATGAAAATGTTTCCCTTTCTAGTTGCAGTCATAAATACTGCAGGAATAGCCTTGTTCACAACCTGCTGGCATACCTACCTCCTGCACTTGGCCAGCAAGTCTAAAAGTGCTAAAACACTTAAAAGTTTCATAATTACATAATGTTGCATTTCAATTTGGACTAAGAGTTCTGGAGGGCTCGTCCTCGTTTGATGGCTGCTGCTCATCTCTAAGCTAAACATAAGTCCCTACATGCAGCTGATCCATAGTTTTACCAACAGCGATATCCCTTTCATTGATTCTTTTTAATGCCAATCATAGTTTTTTCATATTTGGGTGTCCTAACTTATGCATCACGTTGCAAAGGTCAAGGTTGTCCAGCCACTTATGCAGACATGTAAACAAAGTGAATGAGGAAGCATGAATTTGATAGCTACCACCATTCTATCAACTTTGAAACTTCCCCGTCAGGTGAGCATGAGTTCTACATGGTTTTCCCTTGTCTTCATTTTTATTTGTTTACAATTTTGCAGGAAATGTTAGCAGCAGCAGCGTAGAATTATGGTGCATCATGTGAAAAGAGAGCAAAAGGCTTAATTTCACATAATTTTTAAAATAGCTATAAACAGGCATTAATTGGTTCTAATTTTCTGGAACACAGTGTCACTCATGTTGTAACGGAAGTATTTAACACAAGGCTTCATTACAACATGCACTCGAGTCTAGCAGGTAAGTTATTCAAGGTATGAATTAGAGTAACAGTGCTATTATTAATATTAAAATATGTAGCAAAAAGATATTGAAAATATAATCAAATCCCTAATTTGTATACTATTTGCCTTATTCTCTAAATGAAACTGAGTTTTTGTCAGCCATTTCATTATAGGACAAATAGGAGATTCTAATCTGGGTAAGTTGTTTAAGTATAATGAACGCCAGTACAGCTCTTATTTTTGAAATAACGTACTAAGAAATTATGGTATGCCATCCTACGACACCATGAACTAAGTAAATATAATCAAAGAATATTAAAATAAAGTAAAATTATATTTTTTCAGAGTACAATTGTTTTGGGATTCTGTTTTGCAGAACATTTGTTATTCTTCTGCTTTGAAATGAAAAATAATCAAGATCTCAAAAACCTATTGAAGGCAGATTTCCAAATCTCGATCATGTCCAGTGATAAAGTGTATACATCCTATTAAAATAGTAATTATCTTTGGGAAAAACAAAGTTTGAATAAATTTCTGTTAGCTTTTCAGTGCAAAAATTTGAAACAAATAAGATTATAGCAGGCAAGGTAGCTACCACTGGACTATCAACAAAGGGAGATTAAACTGTACTCATGAGACCTTCAAACGGATGTCCTGCTTCACAGGCACAGTTTCACTTTCAAATGACACAGACTAAGTAGAGGTTACGGATCACTGCACTTGCTTGTCAGTGTTACCTGTGATGCTTAACAATTAGTTTTGGGACTTAAATTTTCAGAAAGAGATAATTACATACAATAAAACTTAGGAATCCTTGTTTGATAATGATGGTATGACTGAAATACTTTTCTAGGTACTAAGGCACAAGTTTAGTCCATGTGTGTCCCTCTCTTCCTTTCTTCCTCCCTTCCTCCCTTCCTGTTCCCTTCTTCTCTCTCTTTCTGCCCCTCTCCCACCCTCAGCCTTTTTCTTTTTTTTTCCCCTTTTCTAAAGATTTTTTTCATGGCAGGGTGCCTCACAAGCTTTTAGGATAAGACAACTGGAAAGCAAAGTTAAACACTTCTGTCACACTAAGTATGCAACACTACATCAGCTTTATACAACATTTAATAAATTCACTTGGTTATTTTAGAATATACTTTATATTTTGGAAATGAGTACCTCACACACTCATTAGGGTTGAAACTGGGTTTGTCCCTTCTGTTGAAATGATTTATTTGATGTCTTTTTTTGGTTATATAACTATTTATATATAATGAATGATGTATATTTTCAAAACAATTATGTAGCTCACTACTGACACAGGAATTACAGATGGCCTATGTTAAATATGCTTTTTTTTTATTATGCATGAGGTTTATATAAAAAAATCTTCAACTGCGTCAGAATTAGACTCAAACAAAACTTTTTAGTTTTAGAATAGTTTCTTATTGTGAACGACACATTCTGTTTACTAGTTTAGATAGGATACTAAAGTAAGGATAAAAGTATTTTCTGATTTGCTTGGCTGCCATAAAAGAGTTGGAAAAAGAGAGGAGTAGAAATGGATGCTATGAGCTGCAGAACCACATCACCATGTTATTCCTAGGGACAGGAATTAGCATTACCTCTTATTAGTAACCTTCCCTTATACTCCCTCCAGCATCCTCTGACCATCAAATCCTGGTTCTATAACTTGAGACTTTTTTTTTTTTAAATGCTGTGGGCATTAAAAAAACCCAAAATATACTTTGATTTTCATTAGTAAGACGTTGGAGGGGGAAGTTCACATTCCATGAAATTGCACCAATGCCTTCATTAATTACCTCTTGTTTACACACCAAGATCCCATTGGAGAACAATTTGCTTTACTTAAAAATGTGTAACATATGCAGTGTTGATTGTTCAGATACTATTGGCTTCTAAGTCAAATTTCAGATGAATTGATGCATTCTTACACGACTCAGCACAGTACTCCAAGCCTCTGCTCTTGTCACCATAAGTTTATGAGCATTTTGCAGTGAGGTTTCTGTTAACCCTGGGGCTGTCAAACAGTATTTAAGATGAAACAGCACCTGATCACTGTTGATCATTCGCCTACTTATAAAGAAAAAAAGAGAATATGCTAAGGAATGAAAAACAACAACAAAAGTAAAATAATTAACAACTACTTCTTTCCCACACAGCAAAAACTAGACATCAACCGATCAGTTCTTTATGCCTGCATACGCTTTTAAAGTGATATTTCTTCAGCAGTTATCCCCATCAGAACATGTTCTACAGTTGTAAATCAGTGCCAGTGAATTAAATTTTGCTCAGGGCATTGTGTACAATTACAATATGGCTATTAATGCAGGGAAAATAAACAAGGAAAAAATGTTTAACATGACATAGGATCTGACTTATTAACTGATTCAGTATAAATGAATGTCAAGAAAATAGCAACAGCCCCAGGACCCACCCAACATATAGCTGTTTGAAAAATCATTTCACCAATGGCTTAGAATATGTTATTCTTTCATTTTGTTGTCTGTGCTTCCAAGTGAGGGAAACATAGCTTCAGTTAAAAAAAAAGAAAAAAAAAGAAACACATCACTTCAAGTAAAAATATTGCATAAAAGAGAATTTCTATATCAGAGGGTCAGGGTAAAGACAGTGATTAACAGAAGAGAATGTATGACCAAAGAAAAGCAAGGCTTCTTTCTAAAAAAACAATTGCTGAAGACAAGAAGCATGAAAAGCCCATTGCCATGGTGCTGGATGTGTTGTTGTTTCTTTCTGACCTCACCTTGTCCAGTCAAGATGACTAAAAGCCTTACTTTGTTATTTACTAGCTTTTAAGCATATGGTTTTTGACAGTCTTCATTATTCTTTAATAAGTTTCTTTTGTAGTGGAACTCACCCTTTAGACACTCAGTTAGGGAACTGAATTGAATGTTTCATCTAGAGCAGGTTCATTTTAATTCATTTAAATATGTAAAAACATTCTGTTTTGTTTTGTGGTTTTTCTTTAAATACCCGTGGGCTTGCAGGCAGAGAGGTATATAACCTTATCTCTGAGTGAAAAGTCAGGTTTCAGTTCTCTGCAAACTTTTCCTTGTTCAAATTAGGGCATCTCAATGCAAGAGCTTGTTAAAGTTTCATGTTATAAGGGATGGGTTTGCCTTGGCAGATTAATTTACCAGCAGGAAAATCTACTTCTGTTTTTCTTAATGCCAAGTTTTAAAGCCTGCTTACTTTGTGGGTGGTGTGATTCAAGAGGAAGCAGGGTAGCCACAGGCATGGGATCAGAGCTTCGTCCCTATGCACATGAGCAGGTGTGTGGGTGTGAGAGAAAAGAAGGCGCGAGGGCTCTATCCTTCCTCCTCGCACCCAAATAACTCTCCTTGGCATCCCAGGACACCATATGTGTTTCTGACCAAATGCACTGGGTCCAGAGTGCTTTCCCTCCATTTTGAGAGGGCTGCGAAGCTTGAAAAACTTGCAAACACGTTCCTGGGTTTGAGATGAGAGGAGAGGGAGGAAGCCACATGCGCAGGCAGGAGCCTTACGGCCCTAAGGAGGGTTTCACAAAGTCCAGAGCAAATTCCACCATGCAACACCATGACTGCAAAATGGGGCAGCGGGGCTCCCACACAGCAAGACCAGCACTTGCAGAAGAACAGCTGCACAAAGGTCCAGAAGCTAAATGGTTTCCCAAAAGGCCAATGTCGCAGTCGACCCCACACAGTGAACTAGGCCTTTTCCCATGCACACCTATTTGGAAAGAGCTGTCAAATTAAAATGAGCGCTTTTGTATATGTTGATGCTAATGGTTAGTGTAATAAAAGACAACAGCATTTACGACATGAGCCATGTGGATCCATGGAGCAAGAGTCTGTGGGCTTCTCCCCAGTCGCTTTTCATATAGGTGTAATGATCAAAGGAGATAACTTAATGTATGAACTTTTGCAGGCCTGGTCAGCCATTGACACAACCAAGCAAGTCCCATGGACACTGACAGGAATCACAGCACCTTCACCCATCACAGGCAAAACTGGCTTTCATTTGGACCTGGATTTTGCAGTTTCAACTACATAATATAGTGTGGACTTGCTCCAGGCATATACTCAGGAAACACTTTAAAGTTGCTGCAGGTCCTGCAGACATACCTGGATGAAATTTTAAATGAGCTCTAATGCCTTTACTCCTCAGAGTCCTCTCTGAGAGGTGGCCCTGTGCTGCTGCTGCAGCCACTGCCCGCTGCTCTCAGCCTGGCTACTCTAAAGGCATCTGGCATGCCTCTAGGTGTGCTGCAGCATGGAAACACTCAGAAATATTCCTTCAAACAATAATACCTTACTTTTACCTCGCCCTAAGATTACTGGAGACAAACACTAGGTACCTTGTGCCTGGTCTGACAGTTTAAAAATTCCTGTTTGGGGCTTCTGACCACTATCAACTTTGAAATCATGAACCTGCATATTGATATTTCTGCCCATGATCCTCAGGAAAAGGACAGAGACTCTGCCCTAGGTCTGAAGACCTGGAGACAGCAAGAAATATGGCCAGGCAAGCTGTGAGGTCCAGGAGCCTATTTGCTGTAAGAAGAAGCTGTAAGACTCCATTTACAGCTTTGGCAAGAGAAAAAGTCAGAGTCAGAATATAGTCTTTACTGTTCGGCTTAGATCACAATTTTCTGCTGTTTGCCAAAGCAAGACCAAATTGGAATATCTGAGAGTAAAACCTGTCTTCTGGTTGCGTTTGCACAGCCTGTAACTGCATGACTATATTGCTTTTGCACTCAGTTCTCTCTAATTGGTTTTCTCAAGAAGCAGTTTCTCTCCAGAAATACTGATACAGGGTTGCACAGAGGACAGCAGAGAACCTATTCAGTGTGTCCTTCTCCACCAGCCTGCACTCTGGGCTGTTCCGCTGCTCACAGGCTGCTGTTTTTCTCACCTCTTCCAACTTCCTCTACTTGGTCTAACTTCAGCCCCTGCACCTGCTACTGCAGGATATTGCCATCCATGGCTTTCCAACACTTCATATTCTGGTGAATAGTTGGCTTCTTGTTGCTTTGGAGAAAGTCCCCAACTGTTGCTGAATTTTCTCTCCAAGTCCAGAGCAGAACAGAAGGGGCCTTTATTTACCTTAATGGGCTCTGAAGATTAACACTGCAGACAGCCTTAATGTCTGGTGCCTGGTCTCCTCATGCTGTTTTCTGCCTTAGGTTTCATGACTTCTGGCTGGCGAAGGACAGTTTCTGCCCAAGGTGCTCAGATCTTTAAAGCACAGTGTTCTTGGCTAACTGCAATCATAGAATCACAGAATGGTTAGAGTTGGAAGGGACCTTAAAGATCACGTGGTTCCAACCCCCCTGCAATGGGCAGAGACACCTCCCACTACACCAGATTACTCGAAGCCCCAATACCTATATATTAGCAGATACCATATGAAAACAAAGTGTCCTGTGTCTTATACAGACATAATTTACAAACTCTCTCAATAATGTCCCATAGCGACAGAATAAAATGAACATACTCTAAAGGAACAGAGCATCTTCCATAGCAATAAGCTTAGAAATTAATCAGAAAATAAATAAATAAATAAATAGTAAAACCCCAAACAAAACCCACAACCTCTTTCAAACACAGTCCACAGTTTAATTACTGTAAGTCCTTCCTTTTTTCCTGGTGAACTTGCAGGTTGCTGTGCTAATACTATACAGCATTCCTTTAAGGCTTAAGCACCTACATTTTAAAAGCTGATAACATTTTTTTCCATTAGAAAAGCTTAAATCCTTTTATGATATGCTCAGGGATCATGTTTCACAAACTCAGTTTGCAAGCCAAGTCAGATGTCCTAGTACCACAAAGCCTAATGAGTGAACTTTTGCCTCACTAAGGCCTGGAAGATAAGAAGAGATGAATACTTTAAAATAAAGGCAAACATTTGCTTCAACATGTAAATGTAAATTTTTCAGACTGTAAATTAAATTCAATTAAGTTCAGAGAGCAGTATCTTAAGCCTTTTGCTAATTATACTTGTGAGTTTCAACTCATTAAACTCACATAGCACATTTAAGAAAAGGGAATCCACCAGGAAACTGCCCATTACATGGGCTGGTTATCTTGTTTCCATTAAAGAATCAGTAAAACTTTGAGACCTGCCTCCAGGATGCTCCACAGGAGAAGGAAAAAAAGAGATGAGAGCATCAAGGGTCCTTTTGCCAACCATAGCAAAAGAAGATGAGCTGCAGAAAGGAATTTGTATTTACTGGGTGTGCAAAACCTATAGCTGCACGTGCAAGAATATCCTCATTCAGCATCTGGGTAACTGCTGTGCTCAGAAGTCCGTTACTTGCGATGCTGTCCACCTTGACAGACCCCCTGGGACTGGCTGATGTCTCTCTGGTTGGCAGCTCCCCCCCCACTCAAAAGAGAAAGCTCATTTGAAGAAAATAAACCTCTCAGTAATTTAAGGTCAAATAAATGCTTCCTTTTGTGGTAACTGCTAGCCTGGCCAAAACTTCAAGGCTTGATATGGGTATCACTGGACCTAAAAACATGAAGGAAACTATGCCAGGGAGCAGGAAAAGAAGAGGGAGAACCGGGGTCAAACTGAAACTCTGATATGGGGGAAGAAAGGGCACAAGAATTATAACTGAGGTAAATGTAGTCGAAACAACATGAACAGGGGATGGGGGAGTCCAGAAGAAAGTATGAATTGGGAGCCTACAAGTTCCCTAATTGGGGGAGAAAATAGCATAAAGAAGAAGGAAACTGAAGATTTATCAACTCCCTGGCATGAAGGAGCAAGGAGGCATTGCAGGCAACTGGAGAAGTAAAAATCAACAGGAGGTTGACACGTCAGGAAAGAGACAGGGAAGACTGCAGCCTCTGGAGACTAAGCCAAGAACATGGCTTACAGAAGCTACAAAATGTGCAACCGAGTGTTTTTATAGAGGGACTAGCTAGTGTTGGCACAAGACAGCAAGTGTTAGCACTGGAAGACAGAAGAAGTGCTCAGTGTGTGACAGTGACGAAGTCCCACGCAGCCCTGCGAAAGTATGTCTAAGCTGCACAAAACCGAGGAGCTCGCTTTGAGCTAGTTAGCCAAGCCTCAGAGGCAGTCTGTGCATGTTAACATTGCTCTAATTAATTTAACCGGGCTAATACCCCTAATTTGTTGGAGGTATCTGTAAACTGCACTTTGCAGGATTAAGCAGACTCAGTGTATCTTTGTTAGAAAGAGTCACTCCAGAGACAGCAAAACAGGTCAGTCCTTTCCAAACCCATTCAAACCCTTAATTTTCCTACTGCGTGTCCTTGGTCAGTGATTATGAACACCAGAGCAATAGGCACCAAGGAGAGACTGCCAACAAGCCCAGGCCGCTGAATAACTGCCCTCTCTTAATTACTGCCAAAGCTAACAACCATGGCTATGTTCATAACAGGTGGTCTCCCTTTAAGAAAATGTTCTTTCACTTTCCTTCTCCTTTTCTTAAAAAACATTTTGTTGTATAATATAAGAAAGTTGCCCAAATGCACGCTATTTGCAGCAAACAAAAAGCGCTGCTCACACGATTTTCCTGTGTTGTGTTTTCGTACTGCTCTAAACTTTCTGCTGGGTTTGAACCCCTGCCAGCGTTTTAGCATAGCAACTTGCTTTCTTCATGACATTCAGCAAGTGGTTTTGCCTCCTGAAAGGCTTGGGCTGCAACCCAGGGAGAATTTTACATTATGAAAGAATGGAAAGTTGGTTACAGCAGGAGTAGCAAAAGCTACACACCTCCTTCCCTTTGACCACAGACTAACCCAGCACACTGTCTCTGCAGTCTGGGTACGTGATATCATGACTGCGATCATGTGGGACCCAGCTCTTCCAGCAGGGAGGGGAACGTACCTTGATCTATGGAGCAGAGGCTATTCACAGGGCTCCTGTGGGCTTGTTGCTACATGCATAGCTTTAACGTGCTCATGCTTACGTGACTGACTTTGCACGCATTGCAGAGTTGAAGAACACAGGTAGGAACCAGACATCCCCGAAAAAGCGGGGAGCCAGGCAGGCACATCTTCCTCTGCAGCAATCCAGCCTGCCTGCTCCTGGCTGCCCTCTTTCCAAATCACCACCACGTGATGGGGAGGGAACATTTTCCCAGGGGAAGAGGGAGGATTAGGGCAGGCCATGACCTAGATAAATTATCCTAGCGACCTGCACGTGGCCTGCAGAGTGTAGGCTGAACATTTCTGATTTGCACAAGCGCCATGAGAGCCAAACCCCATTGAAACCAACAGACAGCTTTCCATTGGCTTTAGTGAACATTGGATCAAGACTTTAAGTTACAGATAGGCAAAAATGTGAATAGGAGATCTCTGTGGGTTGTTGGCACACTGACTGTGAATACCATTGGAATAGAAAAAAATGCAAGATATCCTGAAACTCCACCACCTTTGCGGTCCAGGGACTGTCTTTTATTCGTTCCCTGCCTCAGCGGAACTACTCTGCACCACAGGGAAAAGCTGGACCATGCACTCTGCTCGGAAAGGTTTAAGTCTGGTTGCTTTTAGCACTGGGCACAGGGTGCTCACCATGCAGATTATACCAGGTGTCAGACACAAATAAACTTTGGGTAGTTGTACCAGCATGCAGAATAAAGGAAAGCATCCTGGTAACATAGATAGGCTGGACAAACTTGAAACTGCTGTTCCTGAGCCAGAAAGACAGATTCCTCTTCCCATAGGTGGTTTCCTATCTCCTGGGCTCAATGTGATACTGCTTGCAGGGAGGAACAGAGCTCCTTCAGTGCACATTGTGCATGTGACTCTTACTGCTGCATTGCTTTAGGCAGATTATTATTCTGTCCCTTCCTTTAATCATCAGCTAGAGACACCTTAGTGATGGTTTTAGTACCACCACTTGTTAGGGATGGCATGTTAATTTATGGGGATTTTTTAATTTATATTTTTTAAAAATTAAACCCACTTGTTGCTAGGCTGTAGGTCTTGTAAATTAATAAAACAAGCAATAAGAAATAGAATAACAGTAATAACAAATGCTGGTTTAAAAAAAAAAACAATGCTGTGCATCAACAATAATGATGAAGATGCCATCTCTGTGTGGAATATTCTGGGTCAGAAAATACCATCACAGATGGGGAACTTGTTGTAGAAGCCTCATGCCTTGCACATATGAACCCGTTAGCCCAGAGAAATCCCTAAACCCGGCATAACTCAGCAAATTTGCCTTGGAGGGATCAAGTCTACATTTATAACAATACAAGACACCTGCATTTCAGTGCTCTGCCTCCTTCTTTCTTGTGCTTTCAAATAAACAGCCAGGTCACTGGAACAGCGTGACTTGTTTCAGGTTTATGCCTTGAGTCCTACCTTTTCAGCCAGGTATCCACAGCTGTGGGCAGGCAGGTGAAAGCCTGAAGTCTCGATCTTGAAGGACTTGAAGGACTACTTTCAAGTCCTGCTATACGCTGGGTACAGCAGGATAGAAAGTCCAGGCTTCTACTTCTTTTGGTGTATCTATCCCTGCCTAATTCCCAAGACTTTCTTGCCCACACTTCTCTGTCTATATAAAAAGCTAACATTAACCTGGTTTAAATAAATAAAATAAAAAAGCCATCCGTCTTAATAGTCTATTCCTTCCCTTATGTTCACTGTGTAAGAACAAAATTGCAAGCTTCACCCAAGGCCTATGGTGATAAATCTCAAGAGGGGCACGACCTTCCATTATGAATAGAAAGATGGCTTTAATTTAAAAAAAAAAAATCAATACATTATTTTCAATCATTAGAATCTTGTGCCAGTTGCAAAATCAATCCTTTTCCTATTAAAGTGCTTACGTTCCCAGTAAAATACACTATGACACAGAATCCCCATTATGAAAGAGCTGGACTATGCTCTCAGGAAGCCAGTAACTTGCACTGTAATCACAGATTTTGTATAGTAAATGAGATTCTGAGTTTTAACTCCTGGAATTCCTTTTGAAGGAGTAGTGGACTTGTAACTTGGATCACCTTCAAGAAGATTGGGAGCGTGGGCAGTTGTATACAAGGAAAATTGGACCTAGGACATGTAATTAAGATGTTCCCAATCTGTAACAGAAAGTCATTTAGTGCCTCTTGGCAAAGTCTGTCGTAACAAAGAGACCAGGTTCCGCAGAGGGAGAGGGACAAGCTGACCAGATTTACTCTGATCAGGCATGTGTAGTTATGAAAAAGAAAGGTAGGGAGTGAAATAAAATCTCAGGAATTTGGTCTGCACCAGAGTTTTGGTTTGTTCTTATCTCTACTGAAAGTGACTGCTCTATTTAGTTTTGAATAATTGCTCTGCAAGTTGGATTAAATTTACTTCTCTCCCTTGGTTTAATGTTGCAGCAGAGACAGTGTATATTATACACTGGCATAACACATGCCTTTCAGAAAAAACCCTGACAACATGAAATTCCCATAGGTGTTATGCTTACAAAGCATTAGCATAATGATGTTAGGGAGAGATCTTTGCTCTTATAGAAACTGTTTACATCTGTCAGGGTCTTATACGTAGACTGTTGCAAACACAATGGAAATGAAAAAACAAACTAAGCCATAATAAAAATTTTTTTAGTGATTGAGCAAAAGCAGAGTTTGAAATTGAGAGAAGAAATTCCTTCCACTAGAATAGCTATATTTTTACTATGGTAAAGCAGAACTAAAGAAAGCATTAGAAACTACAAATGGAAATTATAGGCCAGTGCCATATTAGTATGGGACACTTTAAGGCCTAATTCAAATCCTTCTAAAGCCAGTGTTATGTCTAACAGGTCTAATAGTAATAATAATAGTAATAATGGTTGTTCTTCATAATTAAGGATGATTATGAGGCACTTAAGGTAATGCAGTATTTACTTTCACCACCCATGTATTTGCTTGTGAGAATAGATTCAACCGTGATGAACAGCTATGGTTGTGCATGTTTGGTTTTGATGACTGGAAAGTGCTAATTGATTCTCCTTGAACTTTCTTCCTCGAGGTTCTTTTGGCCTCCATTTCGTTAAGCGTTTTGCCTCATTGGCTGAGTTGCATCATCATACATCAGGTATCTTAATCTAAAGACTTTTTCCCCACTTATTGAAAAAGATCTCGCAAGCTTTAAGGACTAATTTTAGCATGCCCTTCAAACTGCATTTTAGCTGTCCTTTTGCCACAAGCAAGCAAGGTCCCCTCCAAGGATCAAGAGCATCCGTGCTGCCTGCCTGCCCAGCTCTACACTGACCAAGACCTTACCAAGAGACCTACAGCATGGGTGGCTGTTTAGAGGATGAAGCCCTGGGTCTCTTATCTGGCCGTGCCTAGATCCCAGTGTAGGCTGAACCATCCTTTTCTCAAATACAGCATCTGTGCAAATGCAGATCCCATCAAGAATTTGCAGGCATTACAACAGTCTGATAAAAGGCAGTCACTGAGCTAAGAAGAAGTCACAAGCTAAACAGAAGAGCAGATCTAGAGGACAGAGGACACTGTTGCCTGCCAAGAGCAAAGAACCGGGATGATGGTATATTGAAAAGGATTATTTTTTTCCTTTGGATGAATGATATTGCCGTGTTCCCAGTATACTGACACAAGCCTTAGCGTACATAAAAAAAAGTGACCACTGGAGGAAGAGGGCCAGGAAGAGAACAATTAATAGATCACATGCAGGTTAGTACTATGAAGACCATTTTAAGATGTTGAACCACCAGCATCCATCTACAAAAGGCATCCTAGTCTGAAATGAATGTTACCTCCTGAGTAGTTGGGGAAGAGATAGGGACATTCTTCTACCATCAGTGTCCCAGGGATGTATCCCCATTATTTCCCCAGTGGGTTCCCAACAGGAAAGTCAGAAGGTTTACAAGGAAGGTTTGCTCCATCTCCAAGCTTCATGGGAAATTTTAGTCCTATGGTTTATTCATTGAGGACTTCCCACAGTGTCCAGGTAAGAGGCAAAGCTCTAATGGAGCAGGTTCTCTTGCTTTCACCTCTCCCACAGATCAGCCAGTTCTAGTTCTTTCTATGAGTTGCTGCTCACAGAAGAAAGGAGAGATATGGGCTTGAGTGATTGTGAAATGATTCTTTGCTTTGTAGTTGAGTTTTCTTTTTAATTAACTCAAGTTTTGAAGAATAAAATTAAAGGTGACTTAGTATTCTAAAATGTGACTAAATTAAACAAGAAATTATGGAAACAAATTAATAAAAATCGAAAAATCTTCCCTGAGCTGAGCTTTGCTTGATGAGCTTCAGGAGTGCATGGCTTTTGCTACTGAGAAGGAAGGCCCTAAGAAAAGGCATCTGGAAGTGTGGAAGTCCTGATACAGGCACAGGCGCTGCAATGACATGAGCCTCCATTCTAATTTCTTTCATCCCTAGCAGGTCCCTTTAATGACTGTAACAAAGCAAGCCTCTATAAAGTAGCCTTATATCTTAACCCAAAGTATATTATATTCATAAACAATTTCCATCCTTCCCTCTTCTCCCTTTTGAGATAGAATAATGTACTACTAAAAATAGGATTTCTGCTTTCCAGTTGAGAACGTTAATAGTGAGAAAATAAATAGTTCCCTTCATTACCAAAGTCTCAGAGGAATGCAAACAGAGAAGAAGGAGCAAACATAAAACCTATTTCCAAGGTGTTCTGGAGTAATGGATCAGCCTCTGATCTTCAGATACACATCAGTAAATCCAGACTTTGATCTACAAAAACACTTAATTACCTGCATAACTTCGAGCATATGAGTAGCCTCTTCACTTGAGATTAGCATGTGGTTAGGTGCTTTTCTGGACTGTGGCTTTTAAAAGGAGTGTAAGGATTAGTTATGTATTTTGTATTGTGGGAAGAAGTACAAGAAAGGAAGGAAGGAAGGGAGGAAAGAAAGAAGGGAGAGAAGGAGGGAGGGGGGAAGGGAGGAGGGTGGGAAAAGAGGAAGGAGGGAATGAAGGAGGGAAGGAAACGTGGCTTAGGTTAGAAAACAACAAATCCAGAGTTTCCCAGCAGATGATAAGACTTCTGCTTGAGACCAAAGAGAAATTAGGATGCATTACACAAACAATTCAGCACCTGTTGGCCTTATGTTAAAATCACTGCACTGAAAAATCCAGGAAATGTACACTTTTACAGAAAAAAGGATGACGACTGAGAATTTGGAGCTTCAGGATTATGTGGGATCAATTTCATTCACATATCTTCCTTGGTTTGCCCTGCTTCCTCGGGGTCCCTATCAGAAATGCTGTCCCTTATAGCCTTCATATGAGATGATTCCATGAGCTGCAGCTTCTCTGTTTTGGGCAAAACAATCTGAACTCATTTAAATTGAAGGTCTGAGCTTATTCTTTTTAAATTGAACAGCTCAGGGATGCTCAGCTCATATGCTCTGCTTATAGGTTATGACCATCTCATATGAACAGTGAATTGGCACACTGGAAGCAGAGATGGCCGTGCACAAACTGCCCATAGATAAGAATGTAGGAGTTTCATGTTTTACGGTTAATTAGGCAGGGCCAGGGGACATTCCCAGGCACTGGAGCTTGATTATTTATACTATGAAATTGTTAGGATGATGCCTGGCATGTTTTTGGCAAAGGTACAAACACCCCAGCTAACACACTGCCAAGCAATTCCCAGGAACAGCATGGGGAAGGAGTCCTTCTCCATAGGCAGTTTGCATTCAGCCACCCTGTTCTGGAGGGTAAGCTAATTCAATAGTACAGATGCAGGCTGTTCTGCATCAGCTTGCCTCAGTGCCAGCAAATGTTCCTGGGCATGCTTAATTTACTAATACAGATGTAGCCATAGGTCCTGTTCATGGGCACAGTGCTGATTCAGTTGACTTACCAGTCTATTAAAATCTAGATAGAGCTTGATTCATTATAAGCAAAATAAATACTTGGTAATGCAGTAGAGGTGAAACCAGCAGGAGCCTGGGAAAAAGTGCAGCTGCAGGAGGATCTGCTTTGAGAATAAACTGTAATAAAAATACACTGGCTAAAGATGTAAGGTCATCTAAGGAAACAAAATGAGAATGTGTTGAGCTGGCACAAGAAAACAATTATGTTGGTGAGCCCTAGAATTAATGAAGTCTGATGTGCTACGATTTATATTTCTGTTGATTGACTTTGTTTTTTTAAGGAGATTTGACTAAAACTTATTTCTATCTCAGATATATTTTAATATGGTGTCTCTTCTGCTTGTATTCTCTGAAGTCTGACCACTTGTGCATATATAATGTTCCTTTCCTTCAGTCAAGTCACTTAGAAGATCTTTCTATATGTGGCAACTTGTTTTATTGAAGCATGCAAGAACTTGGTTATCTCTGGGACTTCTACCTTTCTGTCAAAATCAGTTAACAGGTTCAAAATTTAGAGGAGTACAAGCCCAAGAGCTGACTGCAGAAGCCTTGTTTCCATAGGAAATGGGGCTGCAGATCCATGGTGCATTAGAGCATCGCTCATGCACTCAGCATAGAAACAGAGAGAGCACGAAAACTCAAGTGGGGAATATGTCAAAACTAATACATGACAATTTAGTGAACAGCCTTCATTAATACATGCTTTTTTTTAGGTTAAGACAATTAACTAATTTCAAACCACTATTTCCTTATTTTCTAATTCATTAACTCCTAAAAGAAGCACCCATACAGTTCAAAACATCCCTCCGAATATACTGCTGAGCTCTTGAAAAGATTTCTTTTCAACAACACCAGAAAAATAAAAAGATCTGGAAGAATAATAAAAAATGGATTAAAGTGAACAGAAATAATTTATCTACTGCAGACACACAGGAATGGAAAAAGATGACTACAAAAGATTCCTCCAAAAAATCAAGTAAAAAAAAAGGGAATTAAGCTCAACTACTTTACACTAACAATACACCTGTGTATGTTTGTCATTGCTGCCGACAAGTTGCCTGCCTGCCTGTTGGTACAACAAGGTATTACACGACATAAGGAATAAAAGGCAGACTGCTGCATTGGAAACATGCATAATATTTGTCTGGTGAGATCTCTAACAGAGCTGAATTCCTCTCATTTATGCTGCATGAATCAGGAATAGCTTGGTCTAATTTCAGTATTTCAGAACCTGAAGAAGTAGGGAAAAAATCAATATGTTACCTATTAATGGGTATAAGCTTGTGTTTCTGTGCAGGAAACGTATAGGAGGGCAACAGACCTGAAAAGTGTCCCTTGGGACAGATGTACATTTGACTTCCCCAAACCCCTCTTGTACTACTCTGTATATGCCTTTCTAAAATCAGTCCCCTATTTCTACACATTAATGTCTATTTCCTCTGCTTAATTTTTCCAAACATTAAGTTTCCAATTTTGGTTCAGTTTTGGGCCCTTCCCCACAAGAAGGACATTGAGGCCCTGGAGCGTGTCCAGAGAAGGGCAATGAAGCTGGTGAGAGGTCCAGAGCACAAGTCTTATGAGGAGCGGCTGAGGGAACTGGGATTGTCTAGCCTGGAGAAAAAGAGGCTGAGAGGAGACCTTATTGCTCTCTACAACGATCTGAAAGGAGGTTGCAGAGAGGTGGGATTTGACCTGTTCTGTCAAGTAACAGGTGATAGAACAAGAGGAAATGGCTTCAAGTTGCGCCAAGGGAAGTTTAGATTGGATATTAGGAAGAATTTCTTTACTGAAAGGGTCATCAGGCATCGGAACACGTTACCCAGGGCAGTGGTGGAGTCCCCATCCCTGGAGGTATTTAAGGGTCGTGTAGATATAGTGCTTAGGGACATGGTTTAGCGGTGGGTTGTCTGTGTTAGGCTAATGATTGGACTAGATGATCTTACAGGTCTTTTCCAATCTAGGAGATTCTGTGATTCTGTGGTTCTATGATTTGCACTGGAATAATAATGATGTACCTGTCAGAGTAGCCTCGTCCATTATTGTTTTACATTAAAGAAGTACATTGCTTATCTGAGGCTACTCAGAGAGTTATTGAAAGAGCTTAAAGTCAAACTTAGGCTTTATGCTTAAGCCATTAGACTCTGCTGACTTTAATAGCATTTCTCCCAACTAAGGAGTTAAAATTCTGGTTCTTGATAAATAATGGAGACAGAGGCTGATGCTGGACCGTTCCTTTTGTAGACGCATGTCACTTAACCTCTGCAGTCTCAGCTTCTTCCTCTTTAAGGCTTGATTATAATGTAATTAACATGGATATTTACATTCATGTGGCTTTTTGATGAGATGAAGCACAAAATTACATATCAAGAACCCTCAGCTGAAGGTGGGGAACCCAAGTCCTCTGTTCATTCCTCCAGACAGAGGCCTGAGTTGCTATAATGCTCCTGGGCTTATATTCAGCCTGGTCAGACCTGTCTGCGGGAATGAGCAGGAACAACAGCACTTTCTTATGGAAAGGTCTGCTATTGAGGCAGCAATGTATTGGCCCTATATGTATGAGATCACAGTATTTCTCAGCCTGTGGAATATATCCCACATGGTGAAACAGATTTGGTCAAGCTTAAGATGATGCAGGCTCAATGGTTCCCCCAAATCAATGTGTTTTTCTTCCTTTACTTCCCCTCTCATCTGTACACCTAGTTGTTTCTCTACAAAATAACCCTGCCACTGTGGACTACAGGTATAGAAGGCTCCTACAGCAGCATCCTACTTCAGTCAGCCAGTTTAATTCACTGAACTGGCAGAGAATTATTCACTGTTTTCTGCTGAGTTAGTTTCCCGCCACTTTCAAGGTTGTGTAGCCAGCTTATTTCAGGTCAACAAACCACTGGAACAACCAAAGGGGAAGCAGAGGAATGCTGGTAGCCTGAAGGAGAAGAGTAGGACTGACCCTAGGGTGGCAGCAAGTTAGCATGCAGATGTGGCTGCCTCAGGGCGGGGGACTCACTGGCTCAGGTCTCCTCACCAGTGAGAGTCAGTCTGGTGTCACCCGGAAGGTGGAGAGATGAAAATGGTGACAGCAGCAGGAAGACAGAGAGAAGGAGGAGGGAAGTCTCACCAAGACAAAAATAAGAAAGATGAACTGGAAGGAAGAAGGAAGCCAAGGGGAAACAGATTGAGAGTTGCAGGAGTTCAGTGCCAGCAGATGTTCAAAATCGGATGGGCTGAGGGAGCTCCATAGGGAAATAAGGGTTGGAAGGGAAATGCAGAGGAGAACGGCAGGAACCCGGAGGGAATTGCTGCCAGGTTAGAAAAGGGAGCAGGTTGTGCTGACAGGCTCCTCTTAAGCTGCTTTTCTCCAATTCTGTCAGTCTGATTTGTTTATTTTGCCCTGAAATTTTCAAGTCATTCCACTGTGAGGTTTAAAGCAGAGAAAAGGGATAAGCTTGTAACAGACCCACGTGCTTGACCCTCACCTCAGGATATACACAAGTAAAAGCTGTTGCACCTGTGCATCTATCACTTCACAGGTATTTCATTATTTGCGAATAGATATCCTGTATGTCATTTGGAAAATACCAGTGAGCCCTTAGCCCTGGTGAAACACTAGCTGAAGAACAAAACCAGACAGACCCTTCAGCAACTGCAGAGCCTGTAAGCGTAAATGGCAGCTGCATAGCAGCCTGCAGCCACTCTGTACAACAGTAAGACCAGAAGGAAAGGAATTTAATTTGGTTTTGAAACCTCAAAGCTGATGCAATGCATATTTAGGGAGGGGAAATGTACTTCCCTGCCTTTGTTTCACTGACAGACATGAAGAATGTGCAAGGTGGAAACTCCCTGATCACCCTTTCTCACACATTGAAGGGGCTGGAAACCTCCTCTACTTTGAGATTCTCCTTCTATCAAACTCCATCTGGTTTTGCATGATAATAAGGTTCAATAGCCCATGTCATGTACTTGAACCAGGCAGATCTGAGCGAAGAGAGCTGAGGAATCCAAAGATTTTGAAAGAAGGAGTCAGGTAGCAAATTATTTTCTTGTTTTCAATTACAGATTTATAACTTGTATTATAAACTAAAGTTTATCATCTATCTGGAAGTATTTACCCTTCCTTCTACGAGACATTCATTATGTAGCTCAGTTTTTACAAGAATATTGTGGCAACTTCAGCTTCACCTTTAAACCCTCTTCAGATTAAAAGGAGAGAGACAGAGAAATAGATCTGCCCTTTCTTTTTTCTGGGTTCATCTTTGTTCTTGGATCTTAAAATGGAACAAATTTTCCCATTCTGGACACCTGATACAACTTGGATTATACTATCAGGTCATGTTGTGAAAGAGCTTTAGGCACAGAGCTTCCCAGATTAGTTGGGTTAACTACATTTTACAGGCTGAGAAAGCTGAGACAAGAGAGGCCATTTAAAAATGACACAACAACCAATGAAAAAATAGTGTGTTACTTTAATTTTTGAAAAAAAAAACCAAACCAAACCAGTAGTGAGGTAGTGAGCCCCTCTTAATAAAATGGGTAGTGTGGAATTTGTTTCCCTGCTGTTACAAATCTGTGGGCAAATACCCTTGTCCCAGACAATGTGGAATTGTGTTCAAATTCTGCCTGAAGAAGAGAAACACTGAGAAAGATCTAGAATCAAAGCAAGTTATGCTATTCAGACCCCCTCAAATTTACACCTTCTTAAAAAAAGGCTGAAGCTAGCATTTCTCTTGAGCTCTTTCCGTTTACAGGGTAGATATAACCTAGGCAGATACTAATTTTCACAACACTACAGGGAAATCATAATCAACTATATCTGAGGAGTTTCTGCAATGAATTAGTCACAAACATATTTTTGTTCCTCAGCACTCGGTATCTCTTGTGCCCATTACATGAATCTCAGATTCCATCTCTTTTGTGTTTTTAAACGAGTGCTCAAATAGCTGTTCACCTTCTGGAAGTGATATCAGTAACAAGTGAGCCAACTTTACTGTGTCCCAATTGAAAACCAAAATCTGATGAATTCTGGGAATCTCAAGACAAGCCGTCTTTTTCATGATTTTCATTCCGAAATAAAACTAAAACCAAGGGTGCTGTTCCATCAAAAAAAAAAAAAAAGGTCAAGAATAAGGTTGTTCTTGTGAATAAAACAATGAAGAGGTGTGACTTTGTCATTCTTTAAATGGCCTTGAAAAAGGCCACAAAAGAGTCCAAGCCTTCACCTTCCATTGCTAAAGTAAGAATGATATTACTTCATTTCTCCCATTCTTAACCTTTCTGGCCTATTTTGAATACAAATCGTCAAGAAGCAGGAACTGCCTTATGGAATCAAACACATCAAATGCAGTACCTTCCCTCTGGCAGTGACTAAGAGCAGATCTTCAGAAGACAGTAAAAAATACTCCAGGGAAAGGAGCGGTAGCGTAATCTATCCTTATGAAAGATTCAGTCTAATCCCTAGAAATTAGAGATTGACCTAAACCATGAAGCATGAAGTTTTCTATCCAGACAAATATATTTTAGCTATTATAAGCCACTCTCGTTGTTCATATCTGTACCAAATCCTCTTCTAAATGCTGCTAAGCAATGTGGGAATGCATTCTGCTGGATGATTCTTAATGTCTGTTTTTATTATGTCTATGCTATGGGGTATAATTGTGGCTGGGGCTTTTGGTTATTCGCATAAGGATAGTGGTAGGGAAGCAAATGGGCAAGGGAGGGAGGAAAGAGAGTTCTTTCACATAGTTTTAAACTTCCTTTCCTTTGGTTGCTGGCAAGTATTTAGTCATGAAACAAAATGTTGAGTTGTGCATTTTGCAGTGGATTTCTTTGCTAAACTATATCAAACAAATGAGTTGGCTCTTTTGTATCCTCTTTCTAATTTGAGATGACTCTGAGGCAGCTTTGCTTTCAGAAAAACAGGAAGTTTGGGGATTCCTTTCCTCCGGATTTGATATTTTTCTGTTTATAAAACAGGCTGGATGAAGCATATGACACCACTGTCTCCCTGTGCGAGTTAGCTCTGCCTTCATTTGGTCTGGACAAGCACGTAGGGTCAGTTCCAGGACCCCTAATTACTCATCCTGCACCTGGGACTGAGACTTGGGCATCTTTCTAGGTACGAACCCAGAGTGAGAAGGGCATGTCTCATCTTTTCTCTCCCTCAGAGAGGATTAAGCAAATGGAAGCCTTGTTTTCTTTCAAGAATTGAGCCTCTTCAAACAGCTGCGCGTGTAAAGTCTGCTTGGGTTTTTTGCCTCCTGTCCCCTGGAAGGAGCCAGGAGCAGGTTTACCCGCTGGCGAACACAGCCTGCATTGGGGCTCCAGCAGAGCCCGTGGCCGCTGTGGCTTAGTGCTGCGGTGGCCGCTGCAACCCCCGCGCACAGCACGGGGAGGGGGGCTGCGCTCCCCGCTGCCACGCGCCCAGGTGAGGAAAAGCAATTTCAATCCGCAGCATAAGGCTTACAAAATAAATCGCTCTGCACCACCCCAGATAATTTGCAGGGTATTAAATGGAATCCTTTTAACGGGAAAGGCTCGCATTCAAGAAAAGGGCAGCAAAGTGAGGCTGCCAGACTGTGGGAATTGTCAGCCTTGCTTACCAGTACCGCAGGGCAAAGATAAACTTTAAATGGATTCGGCAATTGAAATGAGGACCAGGAGCAAGCACCACTGAGAGAGGGATGGTTTCTTACACCCTTCTCCTATTGAGCATTCATCCAGGTCCCAATTTATTCCTCATTACACTATCTGGAAAAGGACTGTCTGAAAGAGCAGTGGCAGCTCGGATGTCAGCGCGGCTCAGCCGGCTCCAGCCATTCCCCGTTCCCCCCGGCTGTGCCGTTCACATTGGCAGCACAGCAGACTGGGAAATGGCTCTCGCTCTGCCTGTCATTGGAGCGAGCTGGAGGGGGTTGCCACTGTCAAGAGGGGCAGGGGATAAAAACAGGTCTGCCAAGCCTCCTTGCTACAAGCCAAGGGCAGAGAAGGATGGAGAGGAGGGGGAATTGCCCTGGGAAGGGTAGCTGGCAGGTTTGCATGGTGATATTGGATTAATTTGCTTCATGAAATGAGGTGAAGTCCTTAAATATTCGAAGAGCCAGGGGAAAACGGAGGAGCAGTAATGGTACATTACAGAATCACAGAATTGGCTAAGGTGGGAAGGCACCCTTGAAGATCAAGAGCAGGGTGCTCACCAGCATGTCCAGTCAGATCCTTACCTCACCTGACGACACTGCAATCTCTGCTAGAGTATCTGAGGAGGCCTTAAACCAGCTGTGCTGGGTAGTGGTGCAATGTGTTGAGTAAGTACACTGGCTATTAATCTTCCAGGAGCTGGCTTGTACATGCTTATATGGACCTCAGCGACTGCTGGGTAGAAACATCCTGGATGATCTTTGGTCTATTATGGACAGGCCAGGTCCATTGCCTCCATCAGGAGCCTGGTAAGGTTACAGGCAAAGTGGGTCCAAGAATGAAAAACCTCTCCAGAATGATATTTCAGAAATAGCCTTTTGGATTTGGCTTGGCGCATTGCAAAACATCAACAATTCTTACGGTTTGTTCAAAACACTACACATAACCACTGTTACAAAGACTTATTTTTATTTTGTTTCTATAAATGTTATAATCCACAATCCACACATGTAAAAGGAAGGGCAGTGCTGAAAATAAGTTATTGAAATATTTTACATTTCCTTAATGTCGGTTTCAATGAAACTGGCATAATTCTGTAACAGGTGAAGATTTGAATAAAGATGCTTCTGTTTAAAAGTGCTCAGCAAACTGAGAAATCTCCCTCAAAGGACAGGGTTGCATTTCCATTAAAATCTTAAAATCCAATCTTATGTTCTTTGGTCAGGCTAAATTCACCCATATTTCATTTGGATTTCTTCCTGAATGAAAGGTGCAAGGTCTAAGTTCAGCTTGGATTTTTGAAAAGAGTTAACAAAAACATAAGTACAGATGGGTGCAGCAGCTCTCTCTCCCATGAGAAAAAGAAATAAAATAGTTTAGTGAATATCTTTCCCATGCGACTTAAAAGGAAGATATATGTAAAACTGCTTTCAGTATGCAAATTCATAAATTCAAAAGGAAATTGTGAAGGATCTGAGCGGCCGTCACCCATACTGATTTCAATAAAAATTGAAAATGCTCAGGGAAAACACCATCATGTCCTTAAATACACTGTTCTAAAACTTCTTCAGCTTGTATTCTGAGCACAGCTGAGGACATCTTATATGGGATGTGGAACTGGGACTGTGTCTGCTGTTAGCATCCTGGCTAGTAGAGCTAAATCACATCATGCAAAGAAACCCTGGGATAGCTCCAGTGTTCTCTTTTTAGGGGAAAAAATACTATAAAGCCGCCGCCCTGATATCCTTCCAATCTTTTTTGCAGCTATTCATAAAGTAGCCATTCACTGTGGTAGAATTCAGCAATATTAGACTAATGCTTGTGTAAAGGGTAAGAGAAACCACATCTTTTAATTTACTTTATTGCAAGCTCTCTGTGCACAGTTTACATGCAACACAAGAGATTAAAGATCCTTAGAGAAAATATCTTTGTCATCTAGCTACTTTGCTAAGAGATAAGGTTACTAAGACAAATAGGACAATACCAACCACACAACATTAAGGATATGATTCTCAATGGCCTCAGCAAACTTAAGCAAATCCTTTTCAGCAGTCTGACACCATAAATGAAGTGTTTGAGATGGTATCTCCAGCATTTGAAAGAGCAACCCTGACACATACTTTGATTAGGGAAGCTGACATTTCTGTTAAAGTTCAGCAAGTCACAGAATCCTCTTAACATATGGCCAAAGATTACAATGTTCTCTTCTGAAAAAGGTGAGTGTGATTGCAGATCTCATAACTTTCAGAGTCAGAACCAAAACTTATTGCGTCTGCTTCACTTTTTCATTCTCAGCAAAACAAACAAAGATGGGGAGACAGATAAAATACCAAGGAAGAATAATGATAATAGTAAATCCCGCACATGCTTTGAAGATGTAGAGAAGACAAGAAAGCAATGTAAATTTTGCTATTATACAAATATTATGGTACTGAAATTGCTGAGATAGAAGTTGAAGAATATTTTATATGATATTATCACTATTCTGGTTTGATGACAAACAAGCCTCAAACCTAGAGATGGGACTCGAGCCATACTGTGAGATTCAGCAGCCAATTTTGCCCAAAGCTCAGATTACCTCTATTCATATCTTGAGATTTGGAGGTCCAAAGAAATGCCTGCAAATTTAGAACATATGGAGTAGAAACTAGGCTAGAAATCCTACTACATTACAGCCTCCTGAAAAGTTGCAGTATTGCTGGTTTGTGACTGGATGGGTATACTGACAGATTAATCTTCACAGGACTGGATTAATCCAGAAAGTAGAAGAGCGCAAACTCTTCTATGTAAACACACAAAAGGATTTAGATTTTATTCAGTTCAAGGTCTGCGTCAAGGATCTGGTCAGTTCTTATTTATTCAAAGCAATTTACCCAGTGCTCTTGTTTTGTTGTTCATCTATCTAACAACATAAAAAGCCATCTCTGTGGGAAATAAGAAGCAGCATTGAATTGTACTATAAACAGTATGTATTTACACAGGGGTTGCAAATGGCGTACCTTGAAGAGGAGGGTGCTCCATTTATACTATCCACTGGCAGTTTATGCAAGCTCTCTGTATAACTGCATGTCCCAAAGCACGAGAATAAGGACCAATCTTCAGAATTGTTTAAAAGGTTTACAGCTGCG